>CM041641.1:16401411-16570149 GCA_023333625.1 Bothriochloa decipiens | reverse complement strand
ACGCCACTCCACATCGGCAATCGCTCTGTCAAGACGTTCCCTAATATAGCCCCTGACATCATGGTTGTTGTTTCTCCAGGCGAAAATAAAAGGATCTAATCGGCCTAGAGGGAGGGTGTGAATAGGCGATTTTTGATAACCTAAAACTTAAAGCTCAAATACGGAATTTAAATATCAACCGGTAGTAGGATCGGAAGTAGGACTGGTAGTACCGGTAGTTAAAAAAACAGCACTATCGATGCAAACTTCCAGTGCTACCGGTACCCTACGAAAGCTGTAATTTCAGATCCAAGCGTTACTACCTCTTTGTTGATGTTGGTGATGAAGATGTTGAACCTCTTGAAGTTTTTCACCGCATCAAATCGTAGATCGAGTCCTCCAACCTAAAAACTTGGGGATAAGGATGAAGAACACGAAGAACACGAAGAACAAGGGTAGTCGAAGCTACCATCACAGCAAGACACACGATTTAATCCGAGGTTCGGCAATCCCCACAAAGGAGTTCCTACATCCCCGTTGTTGAGGTGACCACAAAGGTCCGACCACGAAGGTCTCCTCACTCAAGCAACCACGAAGAATTACTTGAGATATCCACTAAGAATCAAAGGTATTACAAACACTTCGGGACGCCCTCACAAATAAAGCAATACGGGCAGCCATGAAGAATGCCTAGCCGGTTAAGGTTCCAATAACCCAAGAGTAACAAACACAAATCAAGCCGGTAAGACGAGGAGTCCAAGTGCTCAAGTCGTAGATCGAAGTTCTCGCTCTCTAATCTCACGTCCCTAGCTCAAATCCTTAAGGGTATGAAGTTTTGGGAGCAAAGGGGGAGAGAGAGCAGGTGAGCAGAAGCTTGGGAGCTGTTTCTCTCGGAGTGAATGAATGGAAAAACAAGAGAGCGAGAAAGGAGAGAGGTGAGGGGTATATATATGGTCTGTCCAGAACAACTGCTGGTACTACCGATGGCGGTACTACCGGTACCTCATAAAATATGACCGTCGTAGTGTGTCAGAATGTACAGAGAGTGACAGACCGGTACTAACGGTCCATGGACCGGTACTACCGGTAGTACAGGGAGATGCAACAATGCACGTTCGACGGGACCAAAAAAAATTTGTTGCAACTACTGGACTATAAATCAAATATATCTCGTACTTTCGGTCCTAACCGGTACTACCGGTCCTACTTCCGGTGTACTTTCGGTAGTACAAAATTGCAACCTCGAGCGTTCGACTTTATAGAAAAAAATAGGACCGGTACTACCGGTATATAAATCATTTAAACCAGTACTACCGATGAAGACCGGTACTACCGATGTGGCGACCGATACTTCCGGTAGTACATCGATCGCAACCTCGAGCGTTCGACTTGGCACAAAATATTCGACTGATACTTCCGGTATATAATTCGAATATAACCAGTGCTACTGGTAGGCCAGGTTGGGTGAAGCAAAGGACTTTTTCTAAGTGCAGTGAGTGCAACGGTATCTCTCCAAACGCTCTAAATATCGACATGAGCACTTTTAGACCTCGTATTACCAACCTATTTTATATCCCTCTTGATAGTACGGCGTTTCGTATTATTCAAGTAAAGATAAAATCTGAGAGCTATCTTGAGAAGAAACGACGTCCATCCGAACAAAATTTAAGATGCTTGTATCACCAAATGTTATCATTCAAATCTTTCAACGGACTAACACCTGCGTATTCACTTTAGATAAACTTGTTAGTCTTTAATTTAATTATCATTAATTATTCAAAACCCACATCGGGGTCGAATGCGCTTACAGAAAACATCACCCTCAAAACCGAGATCATCTAGGGAACAAAACTACAGAGCTTCTTTAAATTGATCCGTACACTTTTGTGGTCGCGGCACCCCTCCCTCCTTCTCCCAGCTCATCAACACCTCATTGAAGTCGCCAAGACACAACCATGGCCGTCTCCTTGTCGCGTTTAGTGTACACATCGCCCTCCACGTCAACTCTTTATGCTCGGGGTCTCCATAGACACCCGTCAACCTCCAGATAAAACAATCACTTTCCTCCACCTCTGCATTTATGTACAGCCGAGACGCTGTATGAACATGCAGCAGCTTAACCTCCCGTTTTCAAAAAATTGCAAGACCACCATTTTTCCTATCATAATCTCTGACCACCATATTTGGCAAACCAAGCTTCCACCTAAAATTTTTTATTCTCTCTGTGTCCATTTCGTCTCAGACAGAAAAAGAATGTCGGGATCTCTGCCGGACCGTCTCCGAGTCCTCGACAGTTCCACGCAATTATTTTTATCTTTTCTCGCAGGGCTGTTCCGTCAGCCCCGCGTTCAAATTAGAATCGGTTGTTCTCTTCTCCTCATATGCCGTGCTTTTCTGCTTTTTTACTTCTTTCAGCTCCTCTACATCCTTTAGGGAGAAAAGCCTTTTCTTTACGTCAATTTGCATGACAGCCTGTTAACAGGACAGAATAGTGTGGGGCTCCCTGGTAACAGCTGTTATCAACAGAACAGCGTGGAGCTCCCTGGAAGCTCCCGGAGCCCGCTGCAATCCGTCCCAGAAGCTTCTCGCGTCTTCGGCACGATTCACAGTCGCGTCCCCGTCCGTCGCTATGCCCCCTACGCCAAGCGAGACGAACTGCACCGCAACGCGTCGACACGTGCGATTTATTACGCAGCAACAAAGCCACGGCGGCGGCGGCTGTCACCGGGACTCCTCTGACGGCCTCGCGACGCCGGAGAGCACGAAGAGGAAGTTGAGGTGGTGGTGGGTGGTGACCGGAGACGCGGCGGCCAGCTGGGCAGCCGCGGCTTTCTTCTTCTTCGACGGCTACTTCTTGCTGGGCACGGGCGCCGCCGTGACGGCCGACGCGGGCGCGGCGAGGATGACGGGTGCCGGGGCCGGAGATGATGACGACGACAACGGCGCCAGGGCGAGCGTCGGGACCGGAGTCGGGGATGAAAGTGGGAGAATCGGCGCGGGGACCGGCGGAGGAGCGCTCGCGCTCACGATAGGTGCCGGCGCTGTGGCCGCAGGCGGGCGCCGGACAGCGGCAGCGCGGTGATGTGGGGCTGGTGCAGGAACGGGGCCGGCCGGACGAGCGGACGACGGCCGCTGGAACAGGAGCGCCGGAACAGGAAGGGGAGGGAACGCCGATGGGATGGCGGCGACGGAACCCTAGTCGCCAGGGAAATCGCCTCGAGTCGCAGAGCGCCGAGGAAAAGTTGAACACGGCACTGGCCGGTTCTAACTGGCTTTTTGAGAAAAGGATGCGTCACCAGTTTCCCGCCAAATTGTTTCGGTCCTCGGCTGAGTAGGCTTGGAAAGTGACGAGGGGACATGGGCTATCTGCTAACAAAGGCCTATCTTGGCAATTGAGGGCCCAATTTTTTGCCGCTCGGACTATGAGTATCCCGATTTTCCACTGTCATATATACACTCATAATACTCGCACAGGTTGAATAGCATTACTCCAAGAGGAGCAACACACAATGAATAGATACATAGTACATGCTCACGGATTTGGTTCATAGGCATCCAACCATAAGTAGCACAAGTATTTCATCCTTTCTCAATTCAGCTCTCTCTCCGGTCTCCGGTGTAACTCGCACAAGTATTCAGCTTATTGAAACAGAGCAAATACATTTGATTTATCGTATCTGATCTAAGAAAAAATAGACACCTGAACTCACAAGAATAGCTATTTCTTGTGGTTACATCAGTCCACGGTTCTAATTCTTTGCAGAGGCTGCTGCTAAGATTCATTGTTGTGCGGTTCTGTTCCTTGGACTGCACCTGCCAAACCACAATCTAGCGTTCATCAGGTTGTTGTATACCTGTATTGTTTAGTTCCTTGCTGAATTCAATTACTATACCTTGACCATTGGTAAACAACTAAGCATAACCTATGTTACCTTTTAAAATAAGCACTAAAACACCGATTCCTTTTCCGATAAATCAACAACTAACAATATGTTGCTACTGTATTTTTTTTTTCTACGTTGAACTCTTTCTTTTGTGGTCAAGTCTAATTATTCTAAATTTATGCAATCTAAACTGTGAATCCAATGAACATGTTAAAATGTACTGCATCTGCATGAATCGTGTTCTGAAGGGGATATGCCTCTTTTACATATATATATCAGTCCACGGTGGTCTAGCCAATTGTGACACCATGTGACTAGCTATGCTACATTATTGGATTGTCTAGAACCGAACATGTTAAAGAGGAAGCAGCAGCAGAAACGGCAGGACAACATAGATCAAGCAGAGCATCGACACATCACATGAGTGTTCAGGGATCTTTCTCTTGCAATAAAAAGAGCATGTATCATCTTAGTATCTTACGTGACGGCTGTTACACACAATCGAACTGAGTCATTCTATTGCAATGTTCTCAATATGCTTCCCATTAAAGTCCAACATACCTAAAACTGCAATGGCCAATAAACCCAAAAACTTCTCCAGGACAGGATTCCCCAAAGACAAGGGGTCTGCAAACTGCCACCCATCAGCTTCCAAACTAGTTAAAACACCTTTCAGTTGATTTCTATAGAACCTGAATCAAATAGGAAACATTAGAACACGTCTGGATAACCATATGAACAGAATAAGTGCTATGGAAAAAATAACAACTTAGATACAAGCAAACTGGAAACTATGAAAATTGAAAGATAACATGTTTTGCTTTGTTTATATCTTGATTCAGCAGAATTATAGAAAACTACACCATGATCTTTGCTAAATTCATCTCAGGTATCACAAGTGATAATAGTTTAGGACAAAGGAATGATGGTGACTCATCATGATAGGGTCTGAATTATTTATCCCCTTGAACAATGTTATCATAGATATATCCAGGATACAAGTAAACACTAGACATAGGTGATGCCTAAATAAGATTCTGCAAGTTATTCTACAACTCATCTGCCTTTTTCATAGAAAAAAAGTGAGCTTGTTGTCGAGCAATGAACAGAAATACATGCTGCTAAGGGCCACTACATTCTAATTGAACAGAGTCATTCCACTGCAGTGTTCAGAATATGTGTCCAAGCAAACCCAAACCCCTTCGAAAAAGAAAAAAATCCTGACAAAACAAAAAATTCCTCAAAACTTGTTCATGAATAAGACAAATAAAAGCTAAACTGCAAGGGCTAATAGACCCAAACTTTTCCAGAGTTGCCCAAAATGAGACTTTTGCAAAGCAGCATCAATCAACTTCCTAGTTAGTTAAAATGCCTCTGTTATTTGGTTTTCATGGGACCTGAATCAAATATATTGGGAAGTGTTTGAATAACATGAGAACAAACGGTATATATAAATAAACAATATCTGCATTCAGCAAAAGCATGAGCAGACAGGAAAGTATGGTAGTCCATCTAGCCCTCTGATTCATAAAAACGGAAAGATGGAATGCTAATATTTTATCCATCAGATTTGTTTAGCAGAAGATTACACCATGACCCTTATTATGAAATACAGAAATAACAATTCCTGTTTGATATGAAGGTGATAATAACTTTGGACAAAGGAATGGTAGTGACTCATCATGATTACAAGGCCAGCATCCTTTAAGCTCTTACACCTTAGTGTGTTTTAAAGGCAGACTTCTAGTTTGCACTCAATTATGTCTGGCAATAAATTATATGTGTTGCAAACAGAAATACTAGCACCTCTCTTTGTGTTTTTTAGAGCAATGTACTCGGCATGCTTGCATTTAAATTTCTGGATCCCAGCAAATAGCAGAAGATAGAAAAAGATCGCTTATGAAGAAAAAAGAATCTTCAATGATTTGCTCATAATATTATAGGAGGCAATAAACTATAATGAATTAATTATGTCAAGACCAAAGGTTTTTAAGGCTCTTGCTTGCATTATTTTTTTCAAACAAAACCATATTTGTAGATTTGACTTGAGAAATGCATCAACCATTCCAAATTATAGTTTATTTTGGCATTGTCCTAAGTGAAACTTCTCTCAGTTTGAGAAAGTTTTTAGAAAACAATATATTAACACCTACAAGTTCACATCATTGTGAGCCATCAAGAGTCAAGACATATTTCATTGAGAACTTAAAGGAACTAATTTAATATTGTAGTCTTCTAGATGTTAATGTATTTCTCTATGAACTTGGTCAAAGTTAGAGAAGTTTCACCCAAGTCTAAAGTGAACCATAATTTAGAATAGAGGGGGTACTTCAATAATCTCATAAATGCCTTCGAATTTTAGATACATTCTAATAGCAAATTCTGGTCAAGTTGCACCTCAAAGACTATAAAGAGCAAAATGTCAAGTATATTGCCCAAATTTGAGTTCAATAGTAAGTTATGGTTGCCCTTCAAGAAGAAAAAAATCTGCATAACTGATGACAAATCAAGATTCAATATTGGAAGATTATAGAAATAATATTTTGTGTACTCTACGGGGCAAGTTTAACCAAAATTGCTATTTTATAATAGTCGACAGAGTCTAAAGTGCTACCACAACACTAAAGAAAAAAAAGAATAGCTGCTCAAATTCATATGTAACCAAAATCGCCTTTTTATAAATTGCCGTCTCATGGTCCAAGGCATACACTTCAAGAACAAATAGCAAAAAAAAAAAGAGAAGAGTAAGATCAAGGGAGTACCAATTAACCCATTTGCTACTTCGTCTCAGTTCTTCTCCCTGTCTGCACGAACCATAATGTCTGATAAAGTATTGCTTTTGGCATTGTTCCTGTTTCTGAAATAGTTCCTTCAATCATGTATAGAAAGACTATGAATAACCGAGCAACAGAAAAGAAAACCCCACAGGAAATACATTTCCAAATATTGCATATAATAGCTGAAGAGCAAACAAAACTGATATATTAAATCAACAAGAGCATGCATGCTTATTACTCTAGTCTCTAGTTATTTTTTTTTTTTTGAGAAACTCTAGTCTCTAGTTATGACAAGTTCCTATGGTAAAGTTTTATTCAAGATAACACTGCTAAGTTCTACGATGAAGTTTTACTCAAGATAACACTGCTAATAATTGGAGTATCGAGCAGTTTAACACAAAGTTGGAGGGTGAAATTCTTAAATCAGATAGCACAACTCCAAAATGAATTATTGACCAATAAATTTTGTGAGGATGAACAAGATGAAGAGAATGAAATGAAGCACATAAATCTAATATAAATACAACCCTCCAGGGTTTGTTACACCAAAAATTTAGATAAGAGCATTGTAACTATTGCTCCCCAAAAGTAAAATTGCTGCTATTCCAAAGCAGAACATCTTTCACAGACTATGGGCTAACAAATTCATAAGCCAATGCATTCAAGTTTCCTATCTAAGTCTAATATTACAAATAAACCCTGCCCTTCCAGAAGCCATGTACACAGTTACCATCGGAGGCAATCCTCAAAACAATTTGATACTAATATGCACAAAACCTACAACTAATATTATACAATTTCAGCAAATATGTAAAATGAAAAGGCATGTATCTCAGATTTAGTGATACCATATCAGTGTAAATGTCTTGCATAATTAAATATATGAGCAAACTATAGGGGATATGGTAACAATACCAATTTCTAGACTGCAATTTTATTTCTAACTACACTGCAAAAGAGAAGTTATGGACCTAATATACAATGTATATGGAAGCAACATGCATATACCCAAGAAAGCAAGTGAGAACTAATAACCTACAGACGGGATCCGGGTTGTTCCAAGCCATGGTGGGAGGACACATGCTCTAAGCGAAGAGGAGAACATTGCTGCTGATTCTGGACTTTCAGGGGGGTCTGTTATCAGTGAACTTGCAAGCAACTTCCTTGCGTCCATGTCTACGGCGAGAGCACGCTGCCCATGGATGACATACACAGCATGTGCTTTCAGTGGATCGGTAACACCGATCAACAGTGTTCCCTCCTGTGTTCCTGCCTCAGCCAAGAGTGGGCTAAGAGCCACCTGGTGCTCTAACGTCCAACCATCACCATCATCGTCAAGGGAATACGAGCTAAGCACAGATGGCTCATTCTTGGACACCTCGACGTACCACAGCTTACCCTCACTGACCCCCATGCGACGGTGCATACCCTGCACTGGGATTTCATTCTTCTCAGGGCCGGGCACTGGCCTCACGCTCACCCTCGGTAGCTCGACAAAGCGAAGCTCCGGTCGATCGCTGAATGGGTTGGCGAAAATCGCACCCCACGTCAGATCGACCCACCACAACCGTCCGCGCGAAGGCCACCACCTCGACCCCTGGGTCCAAGTCAATCCGCCACGGCCGTGGGAGCGGGGAAGGCAAACCCACCAAGTTGTCCCACACCCTTGTCTCTGAGAAGAAGCGCTGCATGACGAAGGTCCTTTCATCCCCTTCACCCTCCACACTGAGGTCGACGACGGCGTACCAGGCGGCCCGTGCCCGCTCGCGGATTGGGTGAGGATGCCTTTGGAGACATGGCCACGGAAATTCTTCATGCCATCGATGTCCAGGAGGCGGAACACCTCGCCGCTGAGGGGGTTGCAGACGAGGCGCGTGATGTCAGGGTCTATGTCGTCCTGGTTGCAGCTGAGGCTGAATTTTTCGCCTTGGCTTTCCCTAGCGGCGTGGACCTTGGCGGCGAAGGCAGGCATGGCGGGCCCATCGTAGCACTCGAGGAGGAGGAGGCCGTCGCCACTCGTGCCGAGGACTACGCCGTTGAAGATGCCCCTGCTCTTGGGCTTGGAGTTGATGCGGGGCAGGGGATCGATGAGGTGGCCTGGGACGAGAAGCTCGGAGAAGCGCGGGGGCTCCGCGAGCTGGAGGGTCGCGCGGTGCGACGTCGAATTGACCAGCTCCAGCCGTGAATCAGGGACAATCGCCCAGCGCGGGCGCGAGGCGATCGTGGAGAGGCCGCGGCGGAGGCGGGCGGACACACCGGCGATGAGGGCGCCACGGAGCGGGAGCCGCATTTTGGGCCAATGAGAGGAGCGCGGCGGTGGCCGGCCGGTGGGGTGGGAGAAGATGAGGGTTTTGGGGGTCCTTTGGCTGGAGACGGCGGGGAGTTGGCGAAGGAGAGGAGACGAGAAACAGAGAAAGTGGACTAGGAGCCTGGGATGGTAAAGCTGTTCACAGAGTAGGCTCTAGCAGTGGCAGCTGGCAGGGGACGGCCATGGACGTGGTTCACCAAGAACTGGGTACTTTGTTTTGTGTTGTTTGGCGAATGGCGACACGGTGCATCGACACTAGGTGCACACCGTTCGGACAGCGAAACTGGGGAAGGTAAGTAGCTTGTTCTCTCGCCGATCAATTTTCTAGAGAACCCAATATAACAGATTTATCTGCCGACTCCAAAGCTGGACATAATTTGGAGGAAGGAGCTCTTAGATTGGCTGAACATGAAGTAACCCTGAAGCTTGGGGTCCATATGAACAAGCAGCGAATGGTGACTACACTTTACACAGATATGGTTGATAGTAAATCTGATCTGATGAAGCATCTGTAGTGAGATGATTGGTTCGAATGCTTCATCCCTTCAGGAACCCTGCCTGGTAACTTTGGAACCAGAATGAGAGTCTACATGCTGAAAGGTGGAGGGTTTTATGTTTTTTTGAAACTTAAAATAGCTTTATAGACCATCAACTCCAGGCAAATCGCCGGAGACCCAATCAGTTACAAAGCTTGGTGCCTGGCACTAGAACGCATGCCCTCCTGGAAGGTTGCTACACCATGGTTAGCTAAACAATCGGCTACCCTATTACAGGTTCTTGAGCAGGTTGAAACAGAACATGAAACGAAATTGTTTGCCATTATTACACGAATTTGTCTGAAAAGAGCACCTTCTGGGCTGCCATCTAAACACTCGGATGTAAGTGCCTTACCCAGATTTAGAGCATCTGTTTCTAACTCTATCCTTGTCATTCCAAGTTGTGTTGCCCTATTCAAACAATGAAGGACTGCCA
The DNA here is from genome assembly GCA_023333625.1 of Bothriochloa decipiens. Taxonomy (NCBI): domain Eukaryota; kingdom Viridiplantae; phylum Streptophyta; class Magnoliopsida; order Poales; family Poaceae; genus Bothriochloa; species Bothriochloa decipiens. Next base: position 16,560,229 of record CM041641.1, on the reverse strand, counting down.
AAGCTTCAACATGCAGAGCATTTGCGGCTCTTTGGATGGAACCTGCACCCATATCTAGCACAGAGCCTGTGTTATCTCTTGTTATGCAGCCCCAACCTCCCTTCTTTGTTAGAGTCAAAAACGCCACATCAACATTCAGTTTATAATATTCTTCCTGTGGGGGTTTCCACTTTAGATTCACAACTTGACTTCGAGTCTGGTTTTGGGCCTTCAATTTTGCAAACTCATTCAAATGAAACTGGACTGTATTGCACACCTCAGCAACAGCTTGCACCCTTTCACCCGCATTTGCTTTATTCCTCGCCATCCACCATCTCCACAACCAAACCACAATTTTCAGTTGCAGATCTGGTTGCATAGCCCATATTTTTAGTGCGACTTCCTTGCCTGACCTGCAGTTTGCTAGGCTGCATCGTACCTCCTCCAAAAATAGTGTCCGCCATCCCTCCTGAGCCCCTTTACAGGTAAAGAAGAGATGGCCACAATCTTCATCAAATTTGTTGCACATGGGACACAAGGTTTCAGCTTTAATTTTCCTTCTCTTTAGATTTTTCCTAACTGGTAGGCTGTTGTGGACAAAACATCAGAAAAACATTTGGACTTTGTTTGGCACTTTCATCTGCCATATTTTATGCCAAGGGAAAGAATTATCCGATGTGCCTCCCTCTATAGATGTCCCTGCATCCCGTCCAGCTTCAGTGTCTCAAAATCGCACTGCAAGCTTGTATGCCGACTTGACCAAGAACCAGCCCTTTGAATCAAAATGCCAAGCTGGCCAATCTGGTATGTCCTCCCCAATTGGGATTGTTAAAATAAATTCAGCATCCTCTTCCCAAAATGTATCATGTACCAGTTGCTCATCCCAATCACCAGTGTTAAGCAAATATGCCCCTCTTGGAGTGACCGGCCTTCGGGTCACTCCCCGAGGAATCCAGGGATCAGCCCAAATATTGATTTGTCTTCCATTACCCACGCGCCAAATCAGACCTTTTTTCAGAAGATTCACCCCCTGTAAAATACTCCTCAAATACTCCTCCAGGAATATGAGATACCCCCTTTAGCTTGACACTCTAAGATACTATGATGAGGGAAATATTTAGCTTTCAACACCCTGCCACATAGGCTATTCGAATTGGTTAGCAGCTCCACGCATGGACATGTTAAACAGGTGTAGGTCTCTGAACCCCAAGCCCCCCTTCTTTTTTGACATAGTCAGTTTCTCCCAGCTGAGCCAATGGATTTTATTTGTTTTATCTTGTTGACTCCACCAGTACCTGCTCACCATAGAACTAATTTGGTCACACAGGGACTTGGTTATATTGAAACAAGACATGGCATAAGTTGGAATAGCCTGAGCCACAGCCTTGACCAGAATTTCTTTGCCCGCCTTCGAGAGCATCTTTTCCTGCCAACCCTGTACCCGACACCATATCTTCTGTTTAATATATGCAAAAGTATTTTTCTTTGATTTCCCAATGGAGACAGGTAGTCCAAGATACCTTTCCCCCACTTCTCATGCGAGATCGAGAGAGTGGCCTTCATCTGGACCCTTATTGTTCTTGCTATGTTTGGACTAAAAAGTATGGAAGATTTGTCCTAGTTTACCATTTGCCCAGACACGCGCTCATATGCCTCAAGAATTCTCTTCAGCTCAGCAGCTTCTTCATCTTGCGCACGCACCAAGATCAGCGAGTCATCCACAAAAAATAAATGGTTGACACTTGGAGCTGCACGACAAACTTGATGCCCACAATCTTTCGATCAATCTCCGCCTTCCCTAGCATGGCGGACAGCCCCTCGGCGCAAATTGTAAAAAGGTGGAGGGTTTTATGGAAGATAGAATGCAGACGATGAGGTAGCACATGACATTGCACATATTTTCTCTTGCCCAGTAGGTAGTTTTCCTATTAAGTACCTAGGAATCCCCCTTCATTTTGAAAACCTTAGGAGAGAAGACATACAACCTCTAGTTGACAAGATGCTGAGGAGAATAGCTAGCTGGAGGGGTAACCTGTTATCATACGCTAGGAAAGTAGAGTTAATCAATTCTTGCTTAACAAGCATACCTGTGTATTTATTATCCTTTATTGAATTCCCAAAATGGGCAATAAAAACCTTGAACACTCACCTAGCAAACTGTCTTTGGATTGATAGTGAGGGCCATCACAAGATTCATTTAGTTAACTGGGACAACATCTCAATGCTAAAAGACTATGGGGGCCTGGGAATCCCACGTCTTAGAGATTTGAATGTTTGTTTACTAGCTTCTTGGATCAAAAGATACAACTTAGATGATCAGAAATTATGGAAGCAACTTATTGACCACAAGTATGACACTGGCAACCCCAATATCTTCTGCTCTAAAACTAACGATGCCTCTCAGTTCTTTAGGGGCATAATGTGGGCTGCTAAAGCTGCTTGGGTAGGATATAGATGGAAGATTGGTAATGGAAAAAAGTCAAGTTTTGGGAGGATAATTGGCTAGTGCACTCTAACCTTGCCATTCAATATTGGGAAGTTTATAACTTGGTTCAAGAAAAAACTGGGACAGTGGTCGAGCTATGGGATGGCTCTATGCTCATGTGTACTTTTAGAAGAGGAGTAGACCAAAGATTGATGAATTTGTGGTTAGAAGTGGTTCAATTAGCTTCTACCATCACCTTCACTGAGGCAGAAGACTCTTTAGTCTGACAATACAATAAATATGGTGTTTACTCCTCCCAATCTCTATACAAGGTAGTTAATCATAGAGGCTTGGAATATGTACATGTGTCTGTTGTGTGGCACTATGGCATCTAAAGCCCCTCCACCCAGAGTCCAGCTCTTTCTTTGGCTACTTTCTAAGAATGAGGTTTTGACTAGAGATAACTTAAGCATTAGGAAAAAGCTTGATGATATGACTTGTCTATTTTGCTGTGAACTAGAAACTGTGCATCATTTGTTCTTTGATTGCGTAGTGACCAAACAAATGTGGGCTTATGTTTCTGAAGCTTGTGATAGAGATATGGGTAGCAACTTTCTGTCAATTGGTCAGATGTGGCTTAGTAATAAGAAATTCTTAGTTGATAATTGTATTAGTGCTGGAGCCTTGTGGGGGCTGTGGAAACTAAGAAATGACACTCATTTTCAGGGCTTACAATGGTTAGATGTGAGGATGCTAGTCTCAAAGATAGTGGTGATGGTTCAGCAGTGGATGATTCTGTGCCCTCAAGCCAGATGACAAGAATTCGCTGTGAAGGTGAACAAGTTGAAAATCATAGCTGCAAGATGTACCCGAATCTGTTAAACAATCAAGAGAAGAACAAACTGGGCAAGTTCATCCTTCAACATGTGATAAAGAAGAATGGGATCACGTGGCCAGGGATGATGAAGACTAATGTTGATGGCAAGCCTGATGCCGAGATGGGCGAAAAGGTGCTTCATCAACAGGACCAGTTCCTGATCTAAAGATGTACTGCCACCGGAAGAGAGGCATGGGCTCCAAGTACTGGGAGCAAGTAAAATTTAGCTTAGTTTATGCTCGAGGAAGTTTATCTAGTGTTTCTTTTACCTGGTGATACTTTAAACAAACAGTTGAGGCGTGTCCCGTCTAAGCGATGTAAAGTTGTCATGGTGTCTTTGGTAATGCAAAGGCAGGGGCCGATGCCCTTTTACTCTAAAAAAAGATAGAATGCATGTTCTTCATACTAGGCCTGAAGCATCACCAAGATCAGCAGAAGTTGGATTAGACAATGTTCAGTTGGAAATTGTAAGCAATCCTAACACTAACCCCATGTCTATTGGGAGTGATATGAGTGTTGTTTGCACTGATAATACTGCTACAGATTGTTCCATGGAGCTCCCCATACTGAACTGTAGTGTTAAGGATGTACCAGATGATAGTGAACCTGTTGAGATTGAGAATTCTAGCAAGAAAAATTCGAGATGTCCCACTGTTGGTTTTCAGGATGATCTTCCTGTTACCAAGATGGATGATACTCCTGTTAGTAATGTGGATGATGTAGAATTCACCTTTGAGGAGAAGCCACAGACAGATATTGTAGAAGGAAATCTTTCCATACATAAGACTAACGGGTTCACTAAAGAGGAAGTCTGCAACAAGCAGATTTTACACTTTAGTAATAGATCAAGCATCTTCTGTCAAGAATCCGTTTAAGTCTAGACGATGACAGGAATGATGACTTATTTGAACTTCCCACTGAGAGCTGCTTTTGGAGGTACCAAATGTTGTTGAATCGAGACAGCAAGTTGACTCTACATCCCTAATGGTGGATCAACCAACAGTCTAACCAAACTAGGATGGCTGAAGTTCAACGATGCCATAACTCAAATGAAGGCACAAGGCATATTATCTGCATCAAGTGCCAGTGAAAATGAAGTAGTTGGTCCAGAAGACATTCTTGTCAGCAGTTCTGAACTGGTGAACAAAACTTGCTTGATCATGGCCTGCAGGAAAATTGACATACCAGTGGTGATATTTTTGTGCCATCTCAGGCAGCCTCCACGGAGCTTAGCACAATATCTATGCAGGATATCAGTGCACTTAGTGAAGTTGAAGAAATCATGCAAACCGAAGATGCTAGTGCAAAGGACATGACTGCAGTACGCAACACTAATTGTATTGAAATGAGACAGGCTATCAACACTACAGCAAATGATACATATTCCTGCAGGCATCGCTGATTGAAGAAATGAAGCAGATTGAAGGCATCGCTGAAGGGATGAATGAGGTGCGACAGACAGATTATGTTGAATAACAGACACAAGCTAGTGACACAATCACTTAAAGGAGTTGAGCGCAGTACAGAACATAGGAAATTTTGAAGAAAATAAGCAGACTGAAGATACAGATGCAAAGGAGACTAATGCACGGTTTAATGCAAATGATGTTGAACACAAAACACAGGCAGCAAAGGAGATGGCTTCAGCAGAAAGCACATGTAGCGTTGAAGAGAAGCAGCAGCTAAACATCATGGTTGGCCAAGATGGAAGCAACAATAAGTTGAATGAAGAGATTGCATCGACAGGTGCCCAGCTGAATTCAGGAAGAGTTTGTGTCCCGCTGAAGGTCCTCCTCGCCGAGGCAAAGCATGGAGAACCAAGTGAAGAAACCCAGCACCAAGGAAAGAGTGTTGTCGTTCAGGCGCCAGGTGACCAAGGACAGCAACTTGTCAGTGAAAGCGGGGTCACCCAAATCTGGCTCTGACGACCATCATTAGAGCTCCCCAGTCAAACTGTGCCTCATAAGGACGTTAACAAGAGTTCCAAAGAAAAGAAGCAGCCGTGGATGCCGTTTATCTGCTGCCACTCCGTGCGCTGATGCCGTCTTCCCTCCAGATATACGTAATATATTGCATCAGTCGACAACTCTACATGTGCTACTTTTCGTCAAAAAAATTCTACATGTGCTACTGTAACTAATGCTATCCGTTTTTGTGTAGATAGCCTGTGCAATCAAAATGGGTTTGATATATAATCTAGTATCAGATATTTTGGATCAGTGAAATTTTGATGTATCAGCTACCTGACCTGTTGGACATTTGCTTATGAATCTGTCTTCATGTTCAGATTTAGCTAGTGTTTCTGTTGACTGAACAGGCCTGGAATCTTGAACCCGATTAAGTTCAGTGTAGCCTGCTGGCAATTTTGCGCCAGCAAAAGAAGCAAAGTGAAATTAACGAAACGATTTCATGTTCAAAAAAAAGAAAAGAAAAAAAGAAGCCGGCAGTGGCCAAAATTTGCTATCGCCCGCTATGTCCAGGGCCGACCAAACAGGAGGCATCAACTATACTGTCCTTGTTATGCAGCCATCAGTCATTTACAAATTCACGATGTTCTTCACTTCTAGAGCAAATTCAGTACAACCAAAAGAAAAGCTGTGGAGCTGTCGTGGCTGTATGAAATGGACTCGGACATTGTCACCAAAATACAAGCCTTTCTCTAAGCTTCATGCATGTATCTTGCGAACATCAAATCAATTCGAACAGCAACAAGTGAAGCAAAGATGAACAACAATCGAGCCAGCTCATCATTCGGACAAATCCGAGAATTGATGAACACCAAATGAAATCATCAAAGAGTACATTCTTTAAAGTTTAAATAGGACACGAAACATGCATGAGCATAAGGTTGTGTATTTTTGTGTGCCATCAACTTGGTGTCACGTTATGCCGCTGCCACAACCAACAGGTGTACATAGGCAGAAAGGCTGAAATTAGCATAGCTGTCTCCCGTGTCTCTGGAAAAGGACGGTAACGTAGTAATAACATTGTCCTAATTGAACTGAATCATCCTTTTAAACTGTTCAGAAAATGTACTAAGTAATTAAGCAAAGCTCAGTGTTTCCGATCAAAAAATTAAGCAAAGCTCAGAAACTCAGAGACATCTCAGCCATTAAGTTCATAACTGCATAGCAAAACCCAACGTAGCCAAAAGCTTCGGTCAATATTTCCCAAGACGACAGTTCAGGATTGTACCACCGGTCCACGATTAGACATCCTATAAATTCATTCCAGTCAAAAACAAGGATAAGTTCTTAATACTAAATGGAAACATGTTTAAGAAGTTAAACATGGCAACCAAAGAGAGCAAACTGTAAACTTTGGATACCTCTTTTTTAGTCATCGCATATGCACATGATGAGACTGCTATGTGAAAAGGCAACATTTTTCTTGGTTCAAAAGTAAGCACAGAAATGAAAGCTAATGTCCCTTTCATTTTTATGTGCATGCAGCTGCTATTCTAATTTTGTGTATCATGATTATTGTGGCAAAATTTACAACATGATCCACTGGTTAACAAACATGAACAATGATAAGATAAGTAGCTCAAACCCACAAGAGAAAATCTGCTCGGTTCCACGTATGGGAACACCCAAAATCTGTGTTTTCTACAACTTTTTTCTTCAAAGTGATGTTGCAAACATGCATTATTTGAACCAGAGTATGCTGAGATGGAACAAGTGAGCAGTGAACCTCAACCATCTTCCAGTTCACCTCTTGGCCAAAGGGCGAAAGTTACAGCATAGTTGTTTCCTTGCTGTTACATCTTGAACAAAAAATAAAAAGGTAGCGCTCTACCTATATCAATATCCCACTTCTAATGTTCAACAAGCCTACTGAAAGCAGCACTAAACAATGGCCGGACATCCCCCAAAGTAGAATAACAGCATCAGCAAATCCCAACAAAATCCGAACCTCTGTTTAGCCAAAGCTTAGCAAAATAAGGGCTTGGGATTATAGCCCTACTAACATTATAATGTCTCCTAACAAAATGAAAGAGAGTACCCCTAGTCTATCAGCAAGCCTGTAAACATCAGAGGCACCATTGACTGAGTGATATCTGATACGAGGAAGAACCAAATTTCTTGGTACAAAGGGAATGGTGGTAATTTGATAAAGGCCTCTGCATTTTGTTGAAAAAGTACATTGTATATTTGTATGCTTACATTTTACTACTGTACTTATTATTGTTGCAGAACTTATGACAGTATCACAAATTAGGAAGCAATGTAGAAGTCAGTAAGTCATGATGGCAATGAAACTAAGCAATTATTTAGGTCTGGACCAGTGTGAAATTTGTCTTTGTGACAACTGGCAGTTCAAGCAACAATTACAATCTACAGCTAACGCGAAACCTGGAGTAAAATGCAATAGCAATGATTATTACTAATTACGTAAATTTGGAAATGTCACTACATGACTCAAGAATAGCAATCATTCATAGCATAAACCGAAGTAGAAAAATTCTTTTTAAAATGAATCTACCTTGGTCTGGCATTACACCAAACAAACGACAACACTAAATATTGGGCAGCAAAATAAGCTAGTCACAACCTTCATTTCCTTAACACTGGGATCATTGAAAAAGAATATGAGGGATTAAACTAGAGTAGCTGAAGAAAGTACCAAATGAATTAGCTTGCATAGGTCAATTCTTTTCGTCTTTGTCTGCACGAACCAATATGTCTGACAAAGTCTTGCTTTTGAAATTGAGTACCTTCAATTGAAGAGTTTGAACAATTATACAACAAGAAATGGAACAATACATTTCTGCACATTGCATATAAATAGTTGAGCTGCTGAATAAAACTGAGGAATCAGCAACATAGCATTCTTATATCAAATATTCTTAAAAGAGATACTAATTAATATCAATACCATATTTCCAGTCTGATTTACATTTTAGGAAATATTATTCATGATAACACAACTACTGTTAACAGATTATGTAACACTAGCACCTTTCGCAATCATCTCCCAAGGTCCTTGACATGCATACTTCAATTCCCATATTACTAGAAAGTAGAAACTAATGCTATTCCCACCGTTTGACTTAGGATTGTGTAGAAGTATAAGAGATGATTCATAGACCATGGTACAAATCAATTCATACTGCCATACACAGGCTACCGACAAAATGATTTGATTTCAAAGGACATACTAAATAAACAGTATGAAACTAAGATGATTTGATTTCCACAGACATAGAGTATTAAATAAAACAGTATGAAATCTAGTGATTCTGTATATTTGACCACATCTCATTAATCAAACTGTCTCTCAAACTCAAAGAACATTTGTGAAATATGATTACCTTGAGGGATGCTGCTGGATTCAAGCCAGGACGGAAGCACACATGGTAGAAAACCATCATCAAGAGCTAATGGTGTTAATTTGAGTTCACCTACCAGCGAACACCCGAGCACTTCTCTCTTGTACATTTCTATGGCAAGAATTTGGGTGCCGATTGTGATATGCATGATGCTTGCGTTCAGTGGGTCAACAGCGCCAATGTATGGGATGTCTTCCTCAGATGGTTGGCCTCCATGTGCCCAGAGTCGGCCAAGCGCCATCTGGTGCTCCAGCGTCCAGCAGTTGCTGTCGTCGTCCAGAACAAAGGAGCTGAGCAGGAAAGGCTTCTTCTGTGATAGCTCGACATACCGCAGCCTGCCCTGACTGACCCCAATGTGATAGCTCGACGAAGCGCAGCTCAGGTCGGTCGCTGAACGGGTCGGCCGAGACAACACCCCAGCTCAGATCAACCCACCACAACCTTCCGGCGAAGGCGGATACCTCGCAGTGTATTGAACGGCCGTGCGAGTGGGAGCGGGGACGGCAAGCCCACCAGCTTCTCCCACTCCCCAGTCTGGGAGAGAAGCCGCCGCATGACGAAGCTTCGCTTCTCCATGCCGCGGTCCTCACTGAGCTCGGCGACCGCGTACCTGTCAGGCGGCCCGTGCCCGTGTGCGGACCGGGTGAGGAGGCCGACGCTCCGGCAGTATAGTGTCTTCCTCGTGCCGTCGATGTCCGGGAGGCGGAGCAGCTGGCCGCTGAGCGGGTTGCAGACGAAGCGCATGATGTCAGGGTCCAAGTCGAGTCCAATTATCTTGCGTTCGCCGTGGCTCTTCCGTGCATGAAACTGACGAGGAGGAGGCCGTCGCCGCTCGTGGCGGTGGTCAAGCCGCTGACCATGGGTATGATGTCGCTGTCGGCGTCGAGGAAGGGGCGGTGGTCGACGAGGAGGTTAGGGACGAGGAGTTGGGACACGCCCGGGGGCTCGGCAAGGTGGAACGACGTGTGCGGAGCCTCAGATCTGACCGGATAGATGCCCGGGTAGATCATCGCCCACGGAGGGTGCGAGGGGACCGTGGAGAGGCCGCGGCGGAGGAGGCGGCCGGAGACGGCGGCGGCGGAGAGACCAGCGAGGCGGCGGAGCGGCATCCCCGAGGTGCCGGTGCTGTGCCCGCTCGCGAAAGGGAATTGGTGTGGTGCGTGGAGAGGCCGCAGCGGAGGCGGGAGGACACAGCACCGACGAGGGCGCCGCGGAGCGGGAGCCGCATTTTGGGCTGATGAGAGGAGACCGGCGAACGGGGGTTTGGGGCGGTTTTGGCGGCTGACTGGAAAGGGCGAATTGGAGGAGTCGGAGAAGACTGGAGAGGGGGAGCCTGGGATGGGTCGCCGCGGAGCCTGGGGGCGGTCGGCCATGGACTTGTTTCACCAAGAGCCGGGTACTTTGTAGCGGTGATGTTTGGCGAGTAAGCGACACGGTGCATCTACAGTTGGTGCGCTGCGCACAGTTCGGATTGGGACCATGAAGCCTGAGGTCCACACATCAGGGAAGTTGCTCGCCTCTCGCCGTTTCCTCGGCTTTGAAGTCCCGTGTGTCAGTGGCCAATTGGCTATATATCGTCCACGAGGCGTCATCTATGCAGCCAGCACGCGTTATACAATTTCTCAACAAAAAGGACCGGGGGGGGAGGGAACGTGGTTACGAATTCACGATGTTCTTTATTTTAGCGCAAATTCAAACAACCAGAAGACATGTCTGTATGAAATGGTCTCGAACATTGTTACCAAAAGACAAGCTTTTCTTCTAAGGAGATCAGCAGGTCATTCACCCGTGTCTAAGCATCATACATGTATCTCGAGAACATCAAACCAATTCGAACAGCAACAAATGAAGCAAACATGGAACAATAATTGAGCCAGCTCATCATTTGGACAAATCAGAGAACTGATGAACACCAAACGAAATCAGAGAACTGGTGAACACCAAACGAAATCAGCAAAGAAGACATTCTAAGATTAAATTGGACACGAAACATGCATGAACATAAGGATGTGTATTTTGCAGATAGTGAAATCAATATGCCAGTCAAGTTGGTGTCTCATCAGGCCACTGCCACAACCCACAACTGGCCATAGGCACAAAGGCAGAAATGCTGGCTCCCGTGTCTCTGGAAACGAGGGCAAAGTTGTGCTGATAGAACTAAATCACCCTTCTAAACTACTCAGCAAATGTACTGAAGTAACTAGGCAAAGCTCAAAAACTCAGAGACACCTCTCCATCAAATTCATAACTGCATAGCAAAACCCAAGGAAGCCCAAGCTTTGGTCAATATTTCCCGTCGATGATTGACATCATAAATCCATCCCCTGTCAAAAAGAAGGATAATAAGTTCTAAATAAATGGGAACATGTTTAAGAAGTTAGATATGGCACCCAAGGAAAGCAAACTGTAAACTTTTGAGACCTCTTTTTTACTCACATATTCACATGATAAGACATATGTGGAAGAACAACACTTTTAGTAAGCACAGCAATGAAAGCTAATGTTCCTTTTTATTTTATTTTTTATATGCATGCACATGTTATACTAATTTTCTATATCATGATCTTGGACAAATTTACAACGGGATCCACTGGTTCACAAACATGAATGATAATAGGTATAGTTCAGTCTTGTAATTAGTTGCTCAGATATTTAAGGGAGTAATTCATGATGATAACAAGACGAGGCATCTTTTAGACTTAATACTTGGCAGTTCTAACATTGAACTGGGACAATTATACGTTGTCAAAAAAAGTACAATTATACATGCATAAGGCAGCTGTTTCAAACTCTAGAGTAAAACATGACAGTGGTACTTTTTAGCATAGACCTGCACAGTAAATTCTAAGGAACCACTACAAAGATTGCACAATTTTAAGATGAAGAGACTGAACTATGATCATAGTTCAAGAAGCATGCACAACAGAATTAAACATTTTGTAAATTGATCTACCATATTTTCTTCAACATGCAGGGGATCAGCTGCGCACGGTTGTGATGCATTAAGAAGAATAAATAGGTTACACGGCACACATCCACTCACTGATGTCGATAGCCAAAAACAGCAACATCAACCAAACTAAACAACGCAGCATGATTTGGAGTACATAGTTCTAAATTATGTTGCTAACATACATAAGGAGTGTAACTACTATCTAACCAAGGTTGCAGTTTCCTAGACACCACAAAGAATGAACTAGATGATGGATAACAATTCTAATGTAGTTTTGGAGGAAATATTCTGAAATACAAGGACAAACTCCGGGTTAGCCGATCGTGGGAACCATTAACATCAGAAACATGCCTCTACATTAATTCTAGTCCAGTAAATAACACCCGTTGTTTATGTCGTTTGTAAACAGCAAAATGATCCACAAAATAAACCACATTGTCATGCATCCCAACCACAAGGATTTTAATTTCGAACAACATGAAAAATAAAGTATGGACACAGGATTCTAACATATACAGATGCATATGCACATCTATTATATTTTTGTCTCAAAGACCTTGGGAAAGATGATTACCTGAATGAGGAATCGGGCTTGATTCAATCCCCGGTGGGAAAATGCATGGTTTAAGGGATGCTGAGAAAGCGAATGCAGTTAGAACAGACCTACAACATCAACTTCATCAATCACCGAACGCCGAAGAACCTTTCCAGTGTTCATCTCGAGGGCCAGTGAATTACTGCCGATAATGAGATACACGATGGTTGCATTCAGTGGGTCAATAGCACCGATCCTTGGTATGTCCTCCTTTGTTCCTGCAGCTGCCCAGATTCTGCTACATACCACCTGATGCTCCATCATCCAGCTCTTGCCATCGTTGCCAAGGACAAACGAACTGAGAAGGTAACAGGGATCCCCATGGGTCAGCTCGACGTAACGCAGCTTTCCCTCACTGACCCCCAAGCGCCGGCTCATACTCTGCGCCGCTATCTGACCTCCATTGGGCACTGGCCACACACTGTCCTTCGGTAGCTCGAGAAAGCGAAGTTCCGGTCTGTCACTGAACGGGTCGGCTGAGACAGCGCCCCAATACAGCCGTCCGGCGAAGGCCACTACCTCGCGGTCCATGTTCATCCGCCGCGGGAGCGGGAGCGGGGATCGCAAAGACACCAGCTTCTCCCATTCCCCAGTTTCCGAGAGAAACCGCCGCATGACAAAGCTCTGCTCCTCCCCTGCTTCGCCGTCAGCGGTGAGCACAGCGACGACGTACCTTTCAGGCGGCCCGTGCCCGCAGACGGACCGAGTGAGTAGCCCTTGGGGGTGCCACGGGATCGGTACCTTCTTCGTGCCATCGATGTCAGGGAGGCGGAACAGCTCGCCGCTGATGGGGTTGCAGACGAAGCGCGTGACGTCGGGGTCCAAGTCGTCGATGCGGAACGATTCCGCGGACCCAGAGCCGCGGAGCTTGGCGATGGAGGGATCCGTGGAACTGGAGGAGGAGGAGGCCGTCGCCGCTGGCGGCGCGTACCGTGCCGCCGAGGAAGAGGGTGCCCGTGGGTTTCCAGGCGGCGTCGGGGTGGAGCCGGGGATTGACGAGGTGGGCCGGGACGAGGAGGTGGGAGGTGCGCGGGGGCTCCGCGTAAAGGAGAGAAGAGCTCAGCTCCGGCGAGTTGAACAGCCTCGCTTGGTGGATTATCGCCCACGGAGGAAGAGGAATCGTGGCGGACGTTGAGAGGCCGCGGCGGCCGAGGCGGAGGCGGGCGGTGGATACGGCGGCGGAGCGGGAAAGGCATCTCGGAGGAGCGCGGGAGCGAAGCGGCAGTGGCGACGGGGCGGTGGAGGAGGCCGTACGCAGCGGCGGCGGGAGGGCGAGGGTTGCGGAGTGCGGAGCGGCCGGAGGTGGGTTGGTGTGCGGCAGTATAGCAGAGGTCTGGGGTTTTTGCATTTTGGAATTCTCAGGTCCGGTGCACCTAGACTCGGCGCAGGCGCACAGCTCCGATGGGCACCCGTGGGAAACTGCCGTTACGGACCTGAGGTGGAAAGTTTTCCTCCCGTTGGACGCCCGAGTGGCAGCTACCCATTGGTTCCTTGCCTGTTCCGCCGCGCATGACATCATAAGTTTCCCGCCAAAATGTTCTGCTCTCTTGGGCCAGGCAAGCCACAACATGGCCCATGGACTATGACGTCCGCCCACTTTAGGGCTATCAACTGCGTACAGTTCTCAAAAAAAAAAATTGCGTACAGTTTAACTTTTTTTAAGCGATACGGCAAACTTATTCAAGATAGGTATCAGTAGTTTAGTACTCTCTTCACACAGAAATAATATTTGACCAGAGTAAAAATCACATAGTAAACACCGACTCTTAATTTTTTTTCTTATAATACTTAGTCAGTTGCTAAACACAACATATCAACTTATAGACATTTCGAACACAAATCTATTGTATCAAGTTTTACGCTCTAGACATGTGTATAATATGAGTAATTTTTGACCAAAATTATAAAGCTTATCTTTTTCTCCGACCGAATATGATCATGATTTCTGGGAGGAAGGATTAACGCCTTCCTTTATTTTTAGCGTTTGTTTGGATTCCCTCTTCTAAACTTTAGAGGGAAAGCTCCGAACAAGTGGTCTAATTTAGCTCTAAATTTTAGCCTACATTGTATTAGAGCTTTAGACTTCTCCCATTTCAAGTGCTTTAAAACCTTTAGAGGTCTAAAGTTTAGAGGAGAGCTAAAGTTTAGAAATGTGGTGTTTAAAATAAACTAGTATTAGTTTGCCCAAAACATACGAACAGATTAATACTCGCTGACATGCAAAATCCATGAATCATAGCTCTTGCTGGCTTCAAACAACTTTAAACGCAGGCTAAAAATGAAGTTAAAAAATGTTATGGATTCCAAAATGCAATCCTACCATTTCAAAGAAAAATAATGTGATTTTAGATTTGAAATAACTTAATTTTTCTATAAATTTTAAGTAAATCTATAGAAAATATATATATCAATGTCTTAAATAGATGTACGATAAAAATATATCCTATAGTTAATCTCATAATATTTACTTATACCATAAATGGTAGCACCTTTTATATCAATTTTATTAAATTTGTTGGAGTACAAGACCACTAGCGAGCGAGAAGCACGTTTTTTCATGTGGAAGTGATGACAGCGTACGAATTGCAAATCTCTTTTTTTGCAAATAAAATTGCAAATCTTCAATTAAGCTTACCGTTGATTATCACAAATAGGAAACCAAATCAAGCAGACAAACACCCACAAGGTGTCAAACACTTCATCAAACTAGTACAATAGTAACCAGACAATAAAGATATCAGTAACACCACCATACAAAGACGAGCCTGGTTTCCCAAGTAGCCTCATTAGTCTTTTCCCAGATTGTGCCAACAAGAACCAGCAGCTCAAACCCACGAGAGAATCTGCTCAGCTCCACATTTGGGAACACTAAAAAGTTTATTCAAAGCGAGTTGCAAAAGTGCATTGTTTGAACCAGAGAACCTCAACCAGCTTCCAGTTCACCTCTTGGCCAAAGGGCATAAGTTACAGCATAATTACTTCGTTGCTGTTACACCTTGAACAGAAAATAAAAGGGCAGCGCTCTACTTATATCAATATCGCACTTAAAATGTTCAATAAGCCTACTGAAAAACAATCACCAGACATCTTCCAAAGTAGAATAACTGCATCAGCAGAGCCCGACAAAATCTGAACCTCTGTTTAGCCAATGCTTGACAAAATGAGAACTTGGGATTGTAGCCCTACTGACATTCTAATGTATCCTCACAAAAAGAAAGAGAGTACTAGTCTATCATCAGCAAGCCTTTGATCGTTAAATTCTAGGAACCTGGAAAATAAACAGTAAACATCAGGGACATCATTGAGCGAGTGATATCGGATACAAGGAAGAACTGAATTTATTAGTTATTTAAGAGCATAAATAAACAGGAATGGTGATAATTTGATTACAGTCCTCTGCATTCTGTTAAAAGAATTTTACATTATACAAACTTATGACAGTATCACGAATTAGGAAGCAATGTAGAAGTAAGTCAGTAAATTGTGATGGCGATGAGACTAAGCAATTACTTCATCCGCTCTAAATTATAAGTCGTTTTGACATTTTTAGTATATAGATTTTACTATGTATCTGGACATTAGCAAAACCAATGTAACAAAAAAGGTCAAAACGACTTATAATTTGGAAGAAAGGGAGCATTTTAGATTTCGATAATTGACAAGTTTTACTGGACCAATGTGACGTGTTTTAGTGACAATTGGAAGTTCAGACAACAATTACAATCTCTACACTAATGCGGAGTAAAATGCAATGGCAATAATTATTACTACTTAAGTAAATTCGAAAGTGTCAATACAGGGTGCAGAATGTACCAAATGAATTCGCCTATATACTCAATTCTTTTTGTTTTTGTCTCCACGAACCAATATGTCTGACAATGTCTTTCTTTTGAAATTGAGAGCACCTTCAATTGAAGAGTTTGAACAATTATACGACAAAAAAATGGAAGAATACATTTCTGCACATTGCATATAAATAGTTGACCTGCTGAATAAAACTGAGGAAGCAACAACATAGCATTCTCACATCAAATGTACTCAAAGAGATACTGATTATAATAATAATACCATATTTCCGACCTGATTTATATTCTAGGAAATATTATGTATGATAACACAACTAATGTTCACAGATTACGGAATAGTAGCACCTTAGCAATTATCGGCAAAGGTCCTTAACATGCCTACTTCAATTCCCATATTATAAGAAACTGACGCCGTTCCTACTATTTGACTTAGAATTCTGTAGAAGTATAAGAGATGATGCACAGACTATGCTACAAAACAAATCATACTGGCATATTTGGCCACCAACAAGATGGTTTGATTTCAATGGACATATTAAATAGAACAATATGAAATCAAGATGATTTGATTTCAACAGACATATTAAATACAACAGTATGGAATCAAGTGATTCTGTATAATTAACTAAATCTCATTAATCAAACATGTCACTCAAAGAACATTTGTGATATATGATTACCTCCAGGGATGCTGCTCAAACCGAGCCAGGATGGAAGCACACATGGTATATAACCTGCAACGAGAACCAATGGTGACTCATCTTCACCTACCAGCGAACACCCGAGCACTTCCCCCCTGTTCATGTCTATGGCAAGTACTTGGGTGCCAATTGTGATATGCATGATGTTTGCGTTCAGTGGGTCAACAGCGCCAATGCGTGGGATGTCTTCCTCAGATGGTTGGCCTCCATGCGCCCAGAGTCGGCCAAGCGCCACCTGGTGCTCCAGTGTCCAGCAGCTGCTGTCATCGTCAAGAACAAAGGAGCTGACCAGAAAAGGATTCTTCTGCGACAGCTCGACATAGCGCAGCCTACCTTCACTGACCCCCATGCGCCGGTGCTCACCGACCCCCATGCGCATGTACACATTCCGCGTCCGTTCCTCATATCGCTCTTCCTTCGTTCTGGACGCTGGTAACACGCTGCCAGTGGGAAGCTCGACGAAGCGCAGCTCAGGTCGGTCGCTGAACGGGTCGGCCGAGACAACACCCCAGCTCAGATCAACCCACCACAACCTTCCGGCGAAGGCGGGTACCTGGTGGTGCATGAGCAGCGGCCGCGCGAGTCGGAGCAGGCCCTGCGGGGACGGCAAGTCCTCCAGCTTCTCCCACTCCCCTGTCTGGGAGAGAAACCGCCGCATGACGAAGCTGCGCTTCTCCACGCCGCGGTCCTCACAGAGCTCAGCGACCGCGTACCTGTCAGGCGGCCCGTGCCCGTGTGCGGACCGGGTGAGGACGCCGAAGTTCTCGGAGTGAGATGTCTTCTTCGTGCCGTCGATGTCCGGGAGGCGGAGCAGCTGGCCGCTGAGCGGGTTGCAGACGAAGCGCATGACGTCAGGGTCCATGTCGTATCCGATCAGCTCACGTTCGCCGTCCGGGCCGACGATGGGAGCCGTGAATCTTATGTCCACGAAGCTGAGGAGGAGGAGGCCGTCGCCGCTCGTGGTGCTGAACGCGCCCCGGAGCATGGGTACGATGTCGTTGTCGGCGTCGGGGAACGGCTGGTGGTCGACGAGGTGGCCAGGGACGAAGAGGCGGGACACGCCCGGGGGTTCGGCAAGCCGGAACGACGCACGCGGAGCCGCAGATCTGACCAGGCCGGTGCCCGGGTAGATCAACGCCCACGGAGAGCGCGAGGCGGCCGTGGAGAGGCCGCGGCGGAGGCGGCCGGAGACGGCGGCGGAGAGGCCAGCGAGGCGGCGGAGCGGCATCCCCGCGGTGCCCGCTTGCGAAAGGGGATTTGGTGTGGTGGCGACTGGCGTGGGGTGGGTGGTTTTGTGCTGACGCCAGCGGAGAGAGAGGGGAGTGGGATTTGCCTTGCCTTTGCGAATGGCGATGCAAGGCGCGGTGCTCGTAGACCCGTTGCACGCGGCTCCGGTTGCGTGTTGTCAGCGAAACGAAAGCACCGTTGTATTGATCCACCGGTTTGCTTTGAGGCCATTCTAGGCTGGGTCCACATGCAGTGACCATGGTCTAGTAGATTTGGTCTAAGAATGCGTCGGAGTATGCTGCGCTCCTTCCTGCAGAAGGCAAAGGGCTGAATTTTGGACGCCGCGTTGCCAACTTGCCATTGCCTGACGTCACCAGTTTCCCGCCAAAATGTTTCGGTCCTTGGCTGAGAGGGCTCGGGGAGTCCGGAGGGGACATGGGCTACCAGCAGCTAACAAAGGCCTATCCTGACAATTCAGGGCCCAATTTTCTCGCGCTCGGACTATGACTATCACGAACAGGTTGAACAGCATTAATTCAAGAGAAGCAACACACAATGAACAAATACATGCTCACGGATTTGGTTCATAGGCCTCAAGATGTAATCATAACTAGCACAAGTATTTCATCCTTTCTCAATTCAGCTCTAACAGCTCATTTGAACAGAGCGAATACATTTGATTTATCGTATCTGATCTAGGGTTGTTGGGGGTGGGGGGGGGGGGGGGGGGGGGGGGGGGGGGGGGGGGGTTGGGCGGCTATGGGGTATAGACACTAGAACTCATCAGAATAGCTATCTCTAGTCTCTAGTGGTTACATCAGTCCACGGTTCTCATTCTTTGCAGCGGCTGTGATTCATTGTTTTGCGATTCTGTTCCTTGGACGGCACCTGCCAAACCACAATCTAGCGTTCATCAGGTTGTTGTATTGTTTAGTTCCTTGCTGAATTCAATTACTAGACAGTCACCATAGACAAGACTTCAAGCAGCTCTGTCATTTTTCACACCATGCTTTGCCAATAATAATACAATGGACAAAGATGGTGATGCACCATATAATCAAGCATGCATGCTTGCAGCATTGAACTGTCGTTTTGTTATAGTTCTCTTTCTCTGATCATCTGTAAATGTATACTGAACTATTTATCCCACTGAACAATGTGATCAAAGAAAACTCTACTGAGGTGATGCCTAGATAAGATTTCTGGCAAGTTAATTCTACAACTCATCGGCCTTTTTCATGGGAAAGTTATGCTATGGGCCACTACATTCTAACTGAACCAAGTCATTCCACTGCAGTGTTCCGAATATTGGTCCAAGCAAAGCCTCAAACTCCTTCGGAAAAAAAAGAAAAGAAAACTGACAAAACAAAAAAACTCCTCAAGACTTCTTCATAAATAAGACATCCAAAAGCTAAACTGCAAAGACCAATAGACCCAAATTTTTCTAGAGTTGCCCAAAATGAGACTTCTGCAAAGCACCATCCATCAACTTCCTAGTTAGTCAAAACGCCTATGTCATTTGGTTTTCACGGGACCTGAGTCAAATATATGGAAGTGTTTGAATAACATGACAATAAACGGTATATTAAAAAACAATATACTGCATTCAGCAAAAGCATGAGCAGATAGGAAATTATCATAGTCCATCTAGCCCTCTGATTCATAAAAACGAAAAGATGGAATGCTAATATTTTATCCATAGCTTCATTTAGCAGAAATTACACCATATGATCCTTGTTATGAAATAGCAATTCTTGTTTGACATGTACTCCCTCCGTTTTAAATTATAGTTCGTTTTTACTTTTTTGGTGCATGCATTTTGTTATGTACCTAGATAAATAATATGTCTAGATACATAACAAAATGCATGCACCGAAAAAATCAAAGTGAACTACAATTTAGAACGGAGGGAATAGGTGATAATGTCTTTGGACAAAGGAATGGCAGTGACTCATCATGATTACAAGGCTAGCATCCTTTGTGTTTTATAGGCAGACTTCTAGTTTGCACTCAATTATGTCTGACAATAAATTATATGCGTTGCAAACAGCAATACTGGCATATCTCTTTGTGTTTTTTAGAGCAATGTAATTGGCATGCTTGCATTGAATAAATTTCTTGGTCCCAGCAAGTAGCAAAAAGATATTGTAGTCTTCTAGATGATAATGTATTTTTCTATAAACTTCGTCAATGTTAGAGAAGTTTGGCTTAAGTCTAAGGTGAACTATAATTTGGAATAGAGGGGGTACTTCAATAATCTCATAAATGGCTTAAAATTTTAATGCTATAATAGAAAATTCTGGTCAAATTGCACCTCGAACACTATAAAAAGGCAAAATGACAAGTATTTCGTTCTTTACTACAGGAATACTTTGTACATTGCCCAATTTTGGAGTTCAATAGTAAGTTATGGGTGCCCTTCAAGAAACAACTAATCTGCATAACTGATGACCGATCAAGATTCGATACTGGAACATGGTACCAATAATGTTTAATGTACTCTCAGGGTCAAGTTTAACCAAAACTGCTATTTTACAATAGTCGACGGTGTCTAAAGTGCTACCACAAGACTAAAGAAAAAAAAAAGAATAGCTGCTCAAGTTCATATTAACCAAAATCGCTCTTTTATAGATTGGTGTCTCACGATCTAATGTATACACTTCAACAACCAATGGCAAAAAAACACTGAGAAGAGTTAGATTAAGTGAGTACCAGTTAATCCATTTGCTACTTCATCTCAGTTCTTATCCCTGTCTGCACGAACCAAAATGTCTGATAAAGTATTGCATTTGGCATTGTTCTTGTTCCTTGCAAGAGTTCCTTCAATCATGTATAGATAGACTATGAATAACAGAGCAACAGAAAAGAAAATTCCATAGGAAATACATTTCCAAATATTGCATACAATAGTTGAAGAGCAAACAAAACTGATACAGTGAATCAACAAGAGCATATATGCTTATTACTCTAGTCTCTACTCTCTAGTTATGATAAGTTTCTATGGTGAAGTTTTATTCAAGATCAGTTTAACACAAAGTTTGAGGGTGATCAATTGCACAACTCCAAAATGAATTATTTAATACTAAATTTTGTGAAGATTTACAAGATAAAGAGAATGAAATCATGTACACAAATCTAATATAAATTCAGGCCTCCAGGGTTTGTTATACCAAACCTTTAAACAGGAGCATTGTAATTATTGCTCCCCAAAAATCAAACAGCTACTATTCCGAAGTAGAACATCTTTCACGGACTGTGGGGAAACAAATTCATAAGCCAATGCGTTCAAGTTTCCTACCTTAGTCTAATATTACCAATAAAACTTGAAAGCATAAGTCCAGCGCTTATCCCTTAGGATACCTATCTTAGGAGTAGTTGATGCTTATGTCAGCATCTTATCCTCTACTTGCTTTAGCATCTTTACTTAAGCATCTAGCGTACATCCCGCAGCAGAATGTCATCATCGAGCGTCGCAACCAGATGGTGGTCACCACCGCCCACGACCTCCTCAAGTAGAGAGGGATGTCGGCGATCTACTGGGGGAGGCAGTGATGATAGTCGTCCATCTCCTCAACCGCTCGCCCACCAAGGCGCTTGACGGTCACCTCCGCGTCTTCAGCTGTTTAGCATTCACCAAGGAGCTCACTCACGTCGGCAAGCTCGACGATCGGAGCACTCCAGGAGTGATCAAAAGCTACGCGGAGGGCGTCAATGCCTACCACATCCTCAACCCTGTGACATAGCGCATCCGCATCTCCTGGGACGCCATGTTCGACGAAGGACGAGGCTGACCTAGGACAAGGCGGTGGACGACGGCTCCTCAGGGACTTCGTCGTCGACTACGTCCACTTCGAGGGAGCCGGGGGAGCTAGCAGCTCATGTTCGCCGAGCTCGTCCTCCTTGGCACTCAGCTCGCCATCAGCTTCGTCGAGTCCACCGCCTCCGCCACCAGCGAGTCCACAGCCTCCACCGGCTCCCAACTCTCTTGCATCGGTGCCGACACCACCAGGATCGGCACCAGCAACTTTCCCCCCCCCCCCGTCAGCGTTCGGTGGAGTTCGCCACTCCATTGCCTAGCGACGAGAACCGCGTCGACGCCTACCACGACGACGAGCCTCTATGCTACCACAACATGGACAACATCCTCGGCAATCAACCTGTCCCTGGGATGGCGGTGCACGACTTTGAGGTGAAGTTGCAACTGGCACACGAGGATGGTGAGCCTCACACCATTGCTGAGGCGGAGGGAGACGTGGCATGGCATGCCGCGATGTAGCAGGAGATGGACGTCGTCGAGCGAAACCGGACGTGGGAGCTGGCGGATCTCCCTGCCGGCAACCACGCCATCACCCTTAAGAAACACGCCATCACCCTTAAGTGAGTGTACAGGATGAAGCTGGGGCGGTGATCAAGCACAAGGCCCGCCTCGTGGCACGCGGGTTCGTTCAGCAAGAGGGAGTCGACTTCGATGACGCCTTTGTGCCCGTTGCGCGGACGGAGTCCATTCGTCTCCTCCTTGCGCTGGTTGCCCAGGAGGGCTGGCGCGTGCACCACATGGATGTCAAGTCCACCTTCCTCAGCGGTGACCTGAAGGAAGAGGTCTACATCCGCCAACAGCCGGGATTCATCGTCCCTGGCAAGGAGAACAAGGTTCTTCACCTGCGCAAGGCCCTCTACGGCTTGTGGCAGGCACCACGAGCATGGAACGACAAGCTAGACTCTACTCTCAAGAAGATGGGGTTTCAACAGAACCCTCACGAAGCTGCTGTCTACCAGCGGGGCAAGGGAGGCAATGCCCTACTGGTGGGCATCTACATCGATGACTTGGTGATCGCCGGCAACAAGGAAGAAGAGGTGGAAGCGTTCAAGGCGGAGATGAAGGCTACCTTCTAGATGAGCGACTTGGGCTTCCTCTCCTTCTACCTTGGGATTGAGGTCCACCAGGACAGCTTTGGCATATCTCTTCGCCAGACTGCCTACGCCAAGCGCATCGTCGAGATGGGCGGCCTCACCGGCTGCAATCAAGCCCACACTCCCATGGAGGAGAGGCTAAAGCTGAGCATGGAGAAGGAGGAGGTTGACGCCACGGAGTACCGACGTCTTGTGGACAGCTTCCGCTACCTCATCCACACGCGGCCGGACTTGGGCTACGTCAGTCGGTTCATGCAGCAACCGACAACGAAGCATCAACATGATGTCAAGAGGATCCTACGCTACGTCGAGGGCACCTCCGACTATGACTTGCACTACCCGAGGTGTCGCAACGCAGAGCACTTCATCGGGTACAGCGACCTTGCCGGTGACATTGACAACAGCAAGAGCACCACCGGGACGCTCTTCTTCCTCGGCAAGTGCCTGATAAGCTTGAGCTAGCAATCAATGAAGCAGCAGGTGGTGGCCCTGTCCAGTTGTGAGGCAGAGTACATCGCTGCTTCTAACTGCTTCGACTCAAGCTCTGTGGCTGGCTCGACTGCTTGGCAATCTCCTTGGCAGCGGTGCACAAGTAGTGGAGCTCAAGGTGGACAACAAGTAGTCCGCATCAAGTACCACTTCAAGCATATTCGCATCAAGTACCACTTCATTCGGAGCTTCCTAGACGATGGGAGCATCAAGGCAAGCTACATCAACACCCAGAATCAGCTAGTAGACTTCCTCACTAAGTCCCTTGGGCAGATCAAGTTCATGGGCGTACGCACAAGGATTAGGATGGATCAGATTCCCCAGAAGGCGCCACACTAGACTTAGTCTTAGGGGGAGAATGAAAGCATAAGTTCAATGCTTATCCCTTAAGATACCTATCTTAGGAGCAGTTGATGCTTATGTTAGCGTCTTATCCTCTACATGCTTTAGCGTCTTTACTTTAGCATCTATTCAGAATATGTTGTAATCCTTCCTTGAGAACCAAGAAAACTACCACTATATGTACCCAAACCTGCCATGGTTGTGGCAAGGCTAACGGAAATGAAAACTTGGCCTCAAATCTTGTGATTTGTCCAACAAAACTTGCCCTTACGTAAACCTGCACACAATTACCATCGGAGGCAATCTACAAAACAATTTGACACTAATATGCACAAAACCTCCAACTAATATTATACAGTTTCAGCAGATATGTAAAATGAAAAGGCATGTATCTCATATCTAGTGGTACCATATCATTCCAAATGTCAAGCATAATAAAATATAGTGAACAAAATAATAGGGGATATGATAATACCTATTTCTAAGCTGAAATTTTATTTCTAACTACACTGTAAAAGAGAAGTTATAGATCTATAATACAATGTATATGGAAGCAACATGCATACAGAAAAGAGCAAGTGAAAATTAATAACCTGCAGAAGGAATCCGGACCGTCCGAAGCCATGGTGGGAGTACCACTTATCGTACAACAGCCAAGCAACTTCTTCTGCAGCATACCTACAGCTAGAACAGTTTTATCAATTGTGACATACTGACATGGATGACGCTAGCGTTCAGTGGATCGAAAACGATGATCCATGGAGAGCCCTGAAACGGGTGACACTCTCCAGGCCAGAGCCGGCTGAACGCCACCTGGTGCTCCATCGTCCAGCCACTGCCGCCGTCGTCAAGTGTAAACGAACTCAGCAGGAAAGGCTCCTCCTGGGACACCTCTGCGTAATGGAGCCTCCCCTGACTAACCCCCACGCGACGGTAACCGTCCAGGTCCTCCACGGGCTCCGTCACGCGGCCCCTCGGTAGCTCGACGAAATGCAGGTCCGGCCGGTCGCTGAACAGGTCGGCGGAGACGACGCCGCAGCTGATGTCGACCCACCACAATCGGCCGGCGAAGGCCACCACCTCCATCGAGCGCCCCAGGGGTGTGGGGACGGGGACGGTAAACCCACCAGCTAAGCTTGTCCCACTTTCCGGTTTGCGAGAGAAACCGCCGCATGACAAACCTCTGCTGCCCCCCATCGCTGTCGTCTTTGAGCACGGCGACAGCGTACTTGTCAGGCCGCTGGTCCGGGCGCTCAGATTGGGTGAGGATGCCGATGTCCGAGAAGGAGGCGGTCTTCTTCGAGCCATCGATGTCGGGAAGGCGGAACACACTCGCCGCTGAGCGGGTTCAGGACGAAGTGGGTGGCGTCGGCATCCTGCATCGAGACCTTCAGTGCGCGTTCGCCGTGCTTGGCGAGGACGGTAGCAGTGTCGCGGAGATCCATGAATTTGAGCAGCAGGAGGCCATCGACGCTCGCGGCGCTAACGAGGCCGCCGAAGAACTGATTGTCGGGGTCGAGGATGGGCGGCGGGTCAACGAGGTGGGCGGGGACGAGGATCTGAGAGACGCACGGTGGTGCGACGATGTCGAGTAGTGTGTGCGGCGCCGGCGAGTCCACAAGCGTGGGCTTGGGGACCATCGCCCACGGAGGCCGCGGCGGCGAGGCGGCTGTGGAGAGGCCGCGACGGAGGCTGCTAGAAACCGCGCCGAAGGAGCCAAGGAGACGCCGGAGCGGCATCTCTGCGGCTTGAGGGATCGCCGGCCCGCCCCACGCCGCCCGCCGCCCGTGGGATTGGTGGTGCCTGCCGCCGCGCCGAGGGGGAGAGTGGTTTTGCACTTCTGCAAGGGATAGGGGAACTGGCGAACTGCGAATGCCAGATGCCAGGACGATGCGTAGATACATGGGCTCAACGTGGACTTGGTCCACATGGGCTCGTCTACAGAGTTTCCAAGTCAGTCCGCTTTCAGTTACTGTGGTCTATTGAGTTCGGTCCGTGGACAGCTTGAAGTTGATTACAGAGTCACCACCGAAGGAACCGGGCGCAAGCCCCGAGACAACACAGAAGCTTGCAAAGAAGCAAAATGCTCGCTTCGTCCCGTTTGGATGGTGTAGAGGTTTTTTATCCAAATTTTCGTAATCTCAACGGATTCAAACGAGCGGAAAATTGTTCTGAAAATTTGTTGTGAATTACAGTATGTGCTATTAAAGGACGGTAAGTTATTATTTTGTTAAAACAACAGTAAAGTCTACCCTTCTTTATATCTTTCTTGAAAAACAGTGGTGAAATATCTCTCTATTTTCACCCATTTAAAAAATATAAAAACAAAAATAGAATCCAGGTACTGCGAAAATTGGGATAAAAGCAATTTTAAGTTCCACATGTTTAATTGACATTATGCATTTTAACAGCAGGCGTACTTCTTAATTTTTTTTAACAAAACACAGCCTCATACATGGACTCAATTGGTAGCTTGAGCTAGCTCGTTTAGCTCACCAGATTAAGCTAAAAAAATACCACATGCTTCACGGGTAGAGAAACGATATTCATATTTGGTCAGATAAAAAAGATAAAGTTTATAATTTTGATCAATAATTACTCAAATTATACACAAGTTTAGGGCGTAAAACTTGATTCAGTAGATCTGTGTTTGAAATGTCTAAGTTGATATGCTGTGTTTAGCAACTAAGTATTATAAGAAAAAAATGAAGGGTCAAAGTTTACTATGTGACTTTTACTCTCGTAAAATACGATCATGTCTGTGTGGAGAGAGTATTAATGTAACACCTCTGGTGTTATATTAACTAAAACATGACATGTCATTATATGCATTGCAAAGCATTCATATTTAAGTCAACCTTAATGTGCATTAAATAAAATAAGTTTACATTTTATAGGTTGATTTTGTTTCTGGAATGTTTTGTCACATGAAATAATAAAACCCTACTTTTGAATGTCATCGCAAATATTTGGCTTATATTATATGTACTTGAGGTGTAAACCGTGTTTACACTAGTGTCAAGCATAGTGTATAAATCTAAGTTCAACCCTTAAAAATTTATTTTCATATTTGAAGTTGAATTTAGGTTTCAAAGCTTATTCCCAAGCCCTGTAATTCAAATTTAAATTCAAATTAGAAAGCTATAAAGTGTTTTTCGAAAGTCAATTTGGTCAACCAAGGGTTTCATTGGGTCTATGACCTAAAAATGTCCTTGGATGATGTTTGTGATCACTAATGACCAACCAATTAAGTTAGAAACCAAATTGATTTTGAATTCTATTTCAAAAATCCTTTATTCTAAAACTTAGTTTTACCCCCTTTTCTGTAATTCAAAATCTATAAAGAATTTGGAGATACTCTAAAAAGATAGTTTGTAGACCTTGATAAGAGCTACAAAGTTGGTATATAAAGTTTTTCAAGTTTCCACAAAAAGAATTTCAAATAAATTTAAAAATACAGTTTCTAGCATTTGTCCCCTTTTGATTTTAAAACCATAATTTAAAAATTATGCATAATTTGGGAAAACTTTGTATATGAAAAATGTTTGATTTGACAAGCTTAACATTTCATAGTTTTGAAGATTTTCAAGTTTTATTGAAAAATCAAAAGTAATTTCAAATGTTCATTTCTAGGGTTTTATCCCCTTTTTGAATTTGAATTCAAATTTAAAAATCCAGAAAGAATTTGAGGATGCCAGTTAAAATAAAAGTGTAGCTCTTGAAAAGTTATACAAATGATATTTTTGGAAATTTTCAAGTTGTTATATAAATTTTGGAGTAATTTGTAATTTCAAATGAATGGCAATTCTGTAATTTTCTCAAACAGTACCGAAACCTATCGTCGGCCGCCATCGCCGGCTTCTCAACCCGCGCCGTCGTCCACCGCCGCACATGCTTGGCCACCAGCGCGCTCCTGGACGCGTGAAGCTTCATCGTCGTCGTGTCGCCCGTCCATACATCGCCTCCGCCCTATAAATAGGTCAGCCGCGGCCGACTTCTTCTCCCCGCCGCCGTCGTCGACGACCTCACTTCGCCGCCCAAATTCCTCACCGTCGCTCCATCATTCCCCGATTTCTCTTGCCAATAGCTCCGCTACATCCTTACGGTCAGTTTGAGCTAGCTCGTGCTTGCTCTCCTCGCCCGAGCTGTCCACGCGCCGTCGTCTTCTTCACGGCCGGTCGTCGAGTCGCCGCGAGCTTTTTCGCCGTCGACCATCGCCCATGTTGAAAATATATTCTCTTTAACCCTTCTATCATGTTCTCCATGCTATCCTGCCCCTCATGCGCTTCTTGGCCGGCTTGATGGTCCACAGAAACTCCAGTGACGCTGTCCTTGCCGTCGGAGCGCCGCCGCCGCCATCAGCGCCGCCGACTGCAGCTCGACTCAGCTACTCCAGGCCTTCATCAACGTGCGCATCAGCACCATGGTGAGCTCTGGCATCTGTCTGTGTCCTCAATTTCATCATTTCGGTGTCGTAGCCGCCAGTCACCGTAGCTCGCCGCCGGCATGCCTCGCCAGCGCCGCCGTGCGCGTGGTCGTTTGCGTTAGGGGTCAGGAGCGACTTCATCTTCTGGCCCAGTGTGTTCGTATGGACGCCCTGCGTACGCCCAAGTGCTCGCCGTCGCCGAAAATCGCTCCAGTGAGCGTCGCCGCCGCGCCCGAGCTCCGTCACGCCGCCATGGCCGCCGGCGTGGGTGCCGCCGTCGCTCCGCCGCCACGTTAGCTACCTCAAATGACTCGCCGTGTCGAGATGAGTCTGTAGGGACAAACCTTGTCGTCGGAGACCTCGCCGTCGGCGAGTAATCGCCGGTCAACCGCCGACGGACCGTCTGTCAGCGTGGAAGCACTGTGCCGATTTTTCTTTTTCTATTTTTGGAAAATGATTTAAATGCTATTTTCTTTGAAAAATCATATATAGCTCCAAAAATTCTGAAAATTTTTATGTGTGTTCTTTATGATGTCATCTACCTAGAAAAAATATGAAATGCTAAATTTGAATAATTTTTGCATATGTTAAAATTAGCCGTTTTAATTAAAAAATGGACCTTCAAGGATTTTTAATAAATAAAATAAATGGCTTTTAATTCTAAAATTTGTTTTGCCATCTAATTAGGCCAAGAGCTTTTTAAAATAAAATTTTGAGCTTAATTAGATAATTTAATTTTTATGCCTTTATTTAATGTCTTTAAATAATTAATTAACCCCTTTAGTTGAGGTTAATCATGATAGGATTTGTTTGACCTTGGGATTGATTGATGACCTTGGGTCATTAACCCTAATGACCTTTGTCACTTTAATTAATTGTTTGCGCTTACCTTAATCATGTCATTAGGGTTTAATCAACGTTATTTCATGTGTTTTATTAATTTCAAAAATGGCGTAGTTAATCCTAATGAGCTTGATAAGCGAAGTTTTGTTGGCTTGCAACTTTATCGTGAAGAAAAGTTGTACTCAAGCCCTTAATCTGATCATGCATCCATCGAGCATCATGTTTACTATTCCATCATGTTAAAGCATATCAATTATCGAATAGTTTTCGTTAACGGAGAGTTAACGTTGTCGCACCAGATCCCAAGGACGAGCAGATTCAGGATTCGGGAGTTGATCCAGAGTTCGAGACCGTCTACCCCGAATACCAAGGCAAGCCTCGGATGCATTCAAACCCTATTCTATTTATCAAAGTTTTATCGCTTCAGCTATGATAGGTTGCATTAAATAATAGGAGTTGAGCGAAAACCCACCAATTGCATTACCTGTCTTATTTCCTTATTCCTTGTTATCTGCTTTGAAGATAAGTAGTAACACTTAGCCCTGCTTAGTTAGTTAAGTGTTCAAAAGTAAAAGAATGAAAAAGATGAGATTAGTTTTAGTTGTTGAAATCTTGATGATAGTTAATAAATCGAGTGCGGACGGCTAACTTGCACTGGGAATGAAGTCCCTCTGTAGTGTTTCCGTCTGTTGATGCCCTAGGTCTCGTCCGTTGGTGAACTGGTGATATCGAGAAATTAGAAATCCACATGCATGAAGTGGTATACAGTGGGCCAGAGTCCCCACGCATATCATGGAGTGACATATAGTGGGCCAGAGTCCCCACATATGTCATAGTGTGTTATACTGTGGGTTTAAGTTCCCATGTGTATCGGTACACGGGGCCGAAGAGCTCAGGTGTATCATGTGGTGATATATGGCTGCGGTTGTTATCCCGGTATATCGGTTCATCTGGTATGCATCGGAGTTAAAGTATCCGGTATCTCAGTGACCTAGGTCCCAGCTGGGTATGAAAATAGATTTGAATCGCCGTTGCTTCTCAGAGAAGAAGACTCGATTGGTGTTCATCATCGTAGTAACAACTTAAACAATGACTAAGGTTTAATAATGAAGTTGGTTGGTATCTGGAGCTAGATCAAGGCAAACTTTACTTTCTATTAAGCCTTTCTGCAAAATTTATTATCTCTTATAAGCCTTACCTCGTCCCTCTAGCCTGCATTTCTTGAGTCTTCACCCCTCTTTTTCGTCGGGTCAGTCTTGTGGAGTACTTTTGTACTCAGGGTTTGTTGGACCCTTGTTGCAGGTGAGCCTCATGGGCAGGAGTGTTTTGCGTCCTGCTGCATGACAGTCGTCGAGGAAAGTGACGACGAGTAAGATGTTTAGCTCTTGGGCAGAGCTTATCGTTTGGTATTGTAATAAAGTTATCTACTGCTACTCCACTACTATTATGGTTTGTATAATTTAAACTTATGGTTGTAAATATGTGAAACTCAAAGGTTTGTAAACGTATGTTGTTGTAAGTCTTTCACTATTTTACTCTGATGTATATTATTTATATCTAACTGTTGTAATACTGCAATGCCTCTTTATAACGATCGATCCTGCTCGAAGAATAGTGGATGATTCGGGATTTACCTGACAGACTTTTTAAGTCGTATGGAACACAGTCATGGTTATTTGGAGTCTGTTTAGACAATAATCATACGTGTCGGCCATATGATTTAGGAGGTTTTGCCACAATTAAACTACTAATAATCAAATTATATAACTATATCTTGAATATAAAGTTTCCCATATTTCTTTACTCCTAAAAAGCCCGGAATGTTATCGTCAGATTAGCCTCATCGCCCCGCCCGGCTCCTAATCCCTAGCGCTAAGCACCCCGGCCCCCGTGTAACCTCCGTGCTCGCGTCCGCGAAACCTCCGCCTCCACGCACAAAGCCCACTTCCCCAGCTCACCCCCGCGGCTCCTTCCTCCCATCCGCACAACCGTAGCTTCTGGCGAAAGCAGCGGTGAGGGCGCAGCAGTGGAGTGGCATCCGGAGTAGGAGGCTATGAGGCATCCCGACGGCCATCGGCAGAGACGGCGAGGCATCCCAGCATCCATCGGCAGAGACAGCGAGGCATCCTAGTGGCCGAGCCGCGCGGCAGGCCCGCAAGGACACCATCCCGGCGGCCGGCGGTAGAGGCGGCGTGGCATCCCCCTCGACATAGCCACACAGGGTAATTGGCCCGGCGCTCCCACATCACTCCTTCCACGCCTGCCCATGGCGCTCCAACAACCGCCCTCACGGGCCCTTGCCTTCGGCATCGCGCCGGCGCTCGCCCTACTCCGACGTTGCCTGACGCCGCCACCACCATGATCTGCTCGCTGCCGTCGCCCCGACGCTCCGCCGCCCCACCACACTGCCCATGACCTCGCCGAAACGCTGCTAGAGCTGCGTAGAAGGAGAACGCGACCCCAGCACCGGAGTCCTCCACACTGCGAACACACGCACCAGCCGCCCCCTTCGTCGCCAACGCCGGAAACTAACGGCCTCCGTCTGCTCCTATGGATCGGGTGCGTCACGCACGTCATCTCACTGCTGCGTCGCCTTCGCCATCCCAGAAGGCCGCCCTCCCCGATCCAGAAGACCACCACGCCGCGAGAGAGAAATTTCGATATATAACCCGTTATTCGCACGCCCCACAGAATATAACTTGCAATTCATCGACCTTTTGAAATATGACCCATGTTGTGCAAATTGTTTCGAAATATGACAATTTCGGAATTCTCTATTTCTATAATTTCAGAAATCTTGTTATACTGTTTGGGACAGGGAAAATGACTTCATTGCCCCTCCCTCAATTTCTTTGTTTCCCGTGGGTGGAGGAGTCGCAAGTCTTCGTCCTCGTGCCATACGCGATGACGGCCGCCCGACCTTCATCGTCCGCAGACCTCCGCTGTCCACTGTCCGCTGAGGCCAGGTCCGGGCACCGCCGGCAGCAAGCGCCGCCGCACGCATCCTCCCCCCTGCTGAGTCTGCTCCTCGCGCCCCTAGTGCCTCCTCAGGTCGCCGCCGCGCTGTGTGCAAGCGGCCAGGCCCGCTGCACCCTGCCTCTGTGTTGGCATGCGTGGCAGTTGACCACAGTGAGATGCACAGCAAGCTTCGTGCCTTTGCATGCAAGACCGAGAGAGAGAGAAAAGAGGACCCGCTGGTCTGCTATATTTGGCACACGCACGGCACCCTTCGTCACGCCCTCGCGACCTCACCGGTGCACGCGAGCGGAGCAGCCTCGCCGGAACGCGCGAGCAGTAGCCCTGCCGCTTCGCCGCGGCCTCACGGGCACGCGTGTGACGCCGGGTGAGCAACAGCCCCTGTGGCTAGTGAAGACCGGGGTGGCCTCTGAAGCCATGGATGGGTGCTGAAAGGTTGAAGACAAATCTGACCAGCGGGTCCTACGTGTAAGTGATGGGAATGAGATTAGACCACCTGGGAGGGAGAGGCAGTAGCGTCTTTTCCCATGTCCTAAATAGAGGAATTAGCCCTTGAAATTACAGAAATAGAGAAAATCCAGAAATGATCATATTTCGAAACAATTCGCACGACTTGGATCATACTCTCTCCGTCCCAAAAAGGATAACGTTATGGGAAGCGTGCCAGTCAAATTTTCTCAACTTTGACTAGAATAACGTTATATGGGAAGCGTGACGTGGAACATTTATATCTCTAAATAAATTTATTAAAAAACTAGACTTAAAGATCTTTTCGATGATACTGATTACTTAGCATAAATATTTATATATTTTAATATATAATTACCGTTAGTTTAAAAATATTGATTTTTCGAAAAGCGACGATGACATCTGTTTTGGGACGAGGGGTATTTCAAAAGCTTGAATTGCGGATCATATTACGCGGGGCATGCCAATAAGGGGTAAATTTCTCGCCGCGAGATTAGGCGCACCCCCAACTCCCGCGCGGTGCAGCCGCGGCTACTCCTCGTCCGGCCCCGGTGCCAGACCTAGCGTGGTCTCCTCCTGCGACGCCTTCTCCGGCGCCCTCCTCGATCCGGAAGGCCGCTCTTGTCCTGGCCTCGACGGCAAGGCCACAACATCCGCCCAACAGGCTGCCTACATCGAGTATCTTCTCAACGCCAAGTCCATTGAGGTGCGGTTGCTTGTGCTCATAACCTGCTCACCAAAATGTTTCCTCCAGCAACACTTGAGAGGATGCAGTTCAAATCTTGCCGGAGCGGAGTAACTCTGAAAACAACAGAGGATACATTTTGATCCATGCTGCATTGATGCCTAATCTAATTTTGTGTGGGGGTTATGGTTAGGTCGATGTCAACTAATTAGAATTTATTCATTTCGTGTCCACATATTCAGATTTCTGGATACCAAAATTTTGCAGGATAGAAAATAATTATATAATAATTGAAGTGTTAACATAAGATATTTTCTTGTTTGACACATGGCCTGCTGTTAGTATGTCACTAAGCATTTTTCAGTTTGTTTTATAAGTTTCTAAATCTTTCGCAAGCTGATAAAGACAATATTACTGATCTGCCTCTTAATGAAATATAATGGGAAGTGCACTTGATGATAGCTTTTTCTTGCTTTGACAAAGACGGAAGTGGTAATATCATAATCCCAATCATCTCGAGGAAATTGGATCCATGCTTTCAATTGTTGTAATGAACAGCATGTCTGTTGGTTATACTCTGTGAACCATTCTTTACCTCTTGAACCTGACAACTGATTGCGTGAGAAGCATACAGCTTCAACTGAAAGATTGAGCTAACTTGTGATATTCCCATGTGGAAAGCATCTATAACTTGCATATCAGTTTGACATCCAAGTTTGGCATATTGTAACTTGCTTCTATAACTGTTCAGCCTAAGGATATTCACTCTGTGATTTCTTTTATGATGTCATCCTTCTATGAGGAATAATCCATTTCTTTATCTACAAGTTTACTTCATATTAATACTTATGAATCATTTAGAATTTGCTGTTTCCATTCAGTCAAGGAACTTAAGGAGTTTTATTTTGATGACATGCTATTTGATTCAGTCATGGTGTAGACACATTGCTTTCATTTGCTTTGTATCCTGGTTATTCCTTCTGCATTTTCCACTGTCAATGGTAAAAAAATAAACAGAAATCCAAAAATACTCCCCGCTATTGTTTGTTTCTAGCTACTGTAGTCATTGAGTCCTTGCTGCAGCAAGGGCCAGGTTTCTGATCAGGCACCTAGAAAGATGCAACGGAACGGCCAGTAGCTACAGCAATGAGCAGATCCTTTTCTTACTAGAGATATGAACTACTCTGAAATTGTCAATTGCCTTGCTGTTCAGGTTAGCAACTCCTGCGTTGACTTCTCAAGATATCATTCTAAAACTCAAGCACTTCCATCCATTTGCAGGTACACATTCTTATTCTGGCAAGTGCCAAACTTTTTGTTGTCTGTAAATCAAAACTCTAGACTCTGCTATTTAAGATATGACAGCTTTGTGGTGAGGAATATGAATATGGATCAATAGGTCGTTACTCATTCTTTTTTCACCTCTGATTTGTGTGTTTAGAAAACAAATTGCATTCTCATGTATATGGACCTTTTAAGATCCTTAATGGCTGGAGTGTTTATTGTTTTAGTTTCAGTTGTTTTCACATCTCCTCAACTCTTATGTCTAGCAAAACTGTAACGCCAAAATCAGAAACAAAAAAATTTGCCCATTGACTGTATCCAAATAGTTTGCCTTGTAGGTTGTTTGTAGTCGTTTAAATAAACTCTGCTAAGAATAAGAGGGCACGAGGGTCTATTCTATCAGTCGTTGGTTCATTACTATTCATGGGCAGACAATATATAATCCCAAAGAGCTGCACCTACAACATAGTTTTTTTATGGGATTTATTTTCCTAATTGTGTTCAGGTGGATATTAGTCGAAGGAGCTGCACCAGATACAGCAGTAGTGCAGCACCAAAAAGAATGATCAATTGCACACTCAGGAAATCCAAATTGGGTCAGTATGCACATGTTCCTCTTGCCTCTCTACTCATGAAACTATCAGACTTGGACCAAAAAAACTTGATCAATTGTACACTCAGGAAATCCAAATTGGATCAGTATGCACATGTTCCTCTTGCCTCTCTACCCATGAAAATACCATACTTGGTGGCATAGTAACATCTTCCTGTATGCATTCATAGCTTACAATACACAGATTACTTGTTGCGCGTCGCTGGAGATTTCTATATATTTATGTAGTTTAAGTGCTATGATTGCAATTTATATTAGTTGTTGCCTATTTCTATCATAGATTCATACAATGGGAAATAATTCTCATGCACCATTGGGAGACAAGACTAACTCCGCTAAACAAGGTAACATAATGCAACATTGTTTAAAATATTGCATGTTATGTACTATGTGTATGTGATCCTATATTAATTGAAATTAACTGCAGTTGATCCTAAAGAACGTAAGAGGGAAAGGGATAGAGCTCGATGGCAATCAATGTCACAGGAACAAAAGAATGCAATTTATAAGAAGCGTCGTGAATCCTATCATCAAAGAAAAAATCACCATGTTATAGGGACTACCAATTGTAACGTCTTCTAACATATTGAGATTGTCATGTACGGAGTAGTGATGAATCAACATTATAAAACACGCTCGTATATTCATGGTATTATATGTTCCTGTAGCAACGCATCGTCTAGTTGCTAAAAAAAGGTTAAACTGTACGCAGTTGATAGCCTTAAAGTGGGCGAACGTTATAGCCCATGGGCCATTTTGTGGCTTGCCTGGCCCAAGAGAGCATAACATTTTGGCGGGAAACCTGTGATGTCATGCTCGGCGGAACAGGCAAGCAACCAATGGGTAGCTGCCACTCGGGCGTCCAAGGGAGGAAAACTTTCCCCCTCCAGTGCCCATCGGAGCTGCGCGCCTGCCCGCGCCGAGTCTATGTGCACCGGACCTGAGAATTCCAAAAGGCAAAACCCCCAGCCCTCTGCTATACTGATGCACACCAACCCACCTCGGTGTCTCCGGCCGGTCCGCACTCACCGCCGCCACCCTCGTCCTCTCCGCCGCCGCTGCGTACGGCCTCCTCCACCACCCCTAGCCACTGCCGCCTCGCTTCCGCGCTCCTCCGAGATGCCTTTCCCGCGCCGTCGCACCCTCTCCGCCGCCGTATCCGCCGCCCGCCTCCGCCGCGGCCTCTCCACGCCACCACACCAATCCCCATTCGCGAGCGGGCACAACATCGGCACCTCAGGGATTCCGCTCCGTCGCCTCGACGGTCTCTCCGCCGCCGTCTCCGACCGCCTCCGCCGCGGCCTCTCCATGGTCGCCTCGCACCCTCCGTGGGCGATGGTCTACCCGGGCATCTGCTTGGTCAGATCTGCGGCTCCGCATACGAACTTCCGGCTTGCCGAACCCCCGGGCGCGTCCCTCCTCTTCGTCCCTGCGCACCTCATCGACCACCGGCCCTT
Source organism: Bothriochloa decipiens (assembly GCA_023333625.1). Lineage (NCBI taxonomy): Eukaryota > Viridiplantae > Streptophyta > Magnoliopsida > Poales > Poaceae > Bothriochloa > Bothriochloa decipiens. The sequence continues at coordinate 16,523,840 of CM041641.1, read as the reverse complement.
CCCCGACACCGACAGCGACAAAATACCCATGCTCACCGGCTTGATCACCAGCACGAGCGGCGACGTCCTCCTCGTAGTCACGTTCTTCGAGGGAAAAGGCACGGCTCCCGTCGTCCCCACGTATGACGACACTCTGGGACGCAAGGTGATCGCAATCGACTCGGACCCTGACATCATGCACTTCATCTGCAACCCGCTTAGCGACCAGTTGCTCTGCCTCCCGGACATCGACGGCACGAGGAAGTTGGCGGACTCCTGGAACCGGAACATCGGCCTCCTTACCCGGTCTGCACACAGGCACGGGGCGCCTGACAGGTACGCGGTCGCCTTGCTCAGTGAGGATCGCGGCGTGGAGAAGGGAAGCTTTGTCATGTGGCGGCTTCTCTCCCAGAACGGGGAGTGGGAGAAGCTGGTGGGCTTGTCGTCCCCGCTCCCATTGGCGCGGCCGTTGGACATACACTACGAGGTATCCGCCTTCGCCAGAAGGTTGTGGTGGGTTGATCTGAGCTGGGGTGTTATCTTGGCCGACCCATTTAGCAATCGACCTGAGCTGCGCTTTGTCTATTAGACATAACCTGCTGCTGCCTCAACAGTCTTTTCACTTCCCCAGTTCACTCGAGGGGTAGGCTCGAGAGGTTCACTCGAGGGGTAGGCTCGAGAGGTACACTCGAGGGGAGGCCTGGTCGAGGGGGCTTACTCGAGGGGGAGGCCTGGTTCACTTGTGCTGTAGCAGCATGGTGGGGAGTAGGTAGAAGTACATCGGTCATTCGGATTGATGTATGCATAGTACTGTGAATAGCGCTAGGAGTAGTTGAGGGATATGGAGACCCATACCCCTTTTTGTACCTTGTAGTAGGTAGGAAACTTGTATAGATATGTTACACAAGGCAATGAAAGAAGTGAACTTTCTGGCAACTTTTTTATTCCGCTGTGTGTGTTTGCTGTGTGCTAGAGGTCTCCGCTCGTCTTCTTTCTTGGTCCAAGGAAGAGCTCGAGGGTAGGGTCGAGTAGGTGCTACTCGGCCTCATCGGTGCTAGCTTCTTAGCGACAACAAGTGGTATCAGAGCTGTACACCGTCGTTTTAGGTCCAACGACCGGCGATGGCGGATGCGGTACTGCAGGGTGCCGGCGGTGGAGATGCGGGGAGACAGCTCCAGCCGGTGGAGGTGCGAGTGGTAAGGGAGTACGGCGGGAGCAATACTTGGCCGATGCTTACCCGCACCAACTACGGCGAGTGGTCCGTGCAGATGAAATGGAAGCTGCGCGCTCGGAAATGGTGGGCGGCCGTGGAGGCTGGCAACGCCGGAGAGGATGCGGAGGTGGGTGTTATGGAAGCGCTCATGGCGTCTACTCCGAGCGAGTACCATGAGGCGCTGGGAGCTAAGCAGATGGTGAAGGAGGCGTGGGAGATGCTGGAGTCCTTCCGCGTTGGCTCGGATCGAGTCAAGCGGGCGAAGGCTCAGCAACTGCGCCGGGAGTTCAGCGACATCCGGTTCAAGTCCGGGGAGTCGGTGGAGGACTTCGCGCTGCGTCTTCAGTCGCTCGCGAGCTAGCTGGCCACCTACGGCAAGCCGCTGGAGGATGAGGATCTCGTCAGCAAGCTGCTCTGTGTGGTACCTTCCAAGTACTCGCAGCTCGCCATGTCCATCGAGACAATGCTGGATATGTCCACTTTGACTCTCGAGGATGTAGTGGGGAGGCTACGAGTAGTGGAGAGCCGCAGTCTTGCGACGCCGGAGAAGGAGAAGCCCAAGCTGATGCTGACCGAGGAGGAGAGGACGGCGCGGATGAAAGAGAAGCGTCGGTCCGGGGAAGGCTCCAGCCGTGGCGGTGGTGACCGTAGCGGCAATGGCGGTAACAAGCAAGAGAAAGCTCCGGTAGATAAGAGGAACGGGAAGAAGACCGTTGCCCCCAGCGCTTGCCAGAAATGCGGCAAAGTGGGGCACTGGGCACGCGAATGCCCGGATAGGAAGGAGAAGAAGGAGGAGGCGCACCTGGCTCAAGACGATAGTGACAACGAGCAGACGCTTTTGATGGGTGAATACTGCGCTCTGCAAGAAGGCGAAGCAGGGAAGACGGAGGCGGAGCAGAGGACTACCCCGCAGGCCGTCGACCTCGACGAGCCGCGGGCGCAGGTCCACCTGGGCGCACTCGGCGACGAGGAGGAGCAGCGGTGGTACCTCGACTCGGGTGCGAGCAACCATATGACTGGCTGCCACGCCGCCTTCTCCGACCTCGACACGAACAAGACTGGCACGGTCAAGTTTGGGGATGACTCGAGGGTGGACATCCGCGGGCAAGGCACGGTCATCTTCAGGTGCCGGAATGGGGAGTAGCGGGCGCTGACTGATGTGTACTACATTCCCCAGCTTCACTCGAGCATCGTCAGTCTGGGCCAGCTTGATGAGCGCGGGGCGGAGGTGCTGATCTGCGACGGTGTACTGCGGATCAGGGACAAGGAGCGGCGTCTTCTCACCAAGGTAACGCGCTCTAGGAATCATCTCTATCTTCTTGATTTGAAGGTGGAGCACCCTGTGTGCTTGGCGGTGACGTGCACGCAGGAGCCATGGCTGTGGCATGGCCGGTTTGGCCACCTGAGCTTCGGCGCTCTGGGCCGGCTCGAGAAGATGGTGACCGGGTTGCCTCGAATCGAGCATGTCAGGGAGCTATGCGACAGCTGCCTGGCAGGGAAGCAGAGGCGAGTACCGTTCCCAAAGACCTCAAGGTATCGCGCGGGCGAACCCCTCGAGTTAGTCCATGGGGACCTCTGCGGCCCAATCAAGCCAGCAACTCATGGCGGTCGCAGGTTCTTTCTCCTGCTCGTGGATGATTGCAGCTGCTACATGTGGCTGTAGCTCCTAACAAGCAAGAGTGATATGGCGGACGCTATCAAACGGGTCAAGTCTCATGCGGAGGCGGAGTGCGGCAAGCAGTTGCGGGTGCTTCGGACCGACCGCGGTGAAGAGTTCATGACCCTCAATTTCATCGAGTACTGTGTCGAGAAGGGGGTGGGTCGACATCTCACCACACCCTACTCGCCGCAGCAGAACGGCATCGTGGAGCGCCGGAACCAGACCATCGTCGGCATGGCGCGGTCGATGATGAAGGCCAAGGGGATGCCGGCGGCATTCTGGGGAGAGGCTGTCACCACCGCTGTGCACATCCTCAACCAGTCGCGGACCAAAGCTCTCAAGGGGAAGACGCTGTACGAGGCATGGCACGGGCGCAAGCCTAATGTCTCGTACTTGCGGACCTTCGGCTGCATCGGCCACGTCAAGGTCACCAAGCCAGGCCTCGAGAAGCTGGAGGACAGAAGCACGCGTATGATGTTCCTCGGCTACGAGGAGGGGTCGAAGGCCTATCGGCTGTATAACCCCCTCGGTGGCAAGGTGGTCGTATCCCGGGATGTGGTCTTCGATGAGGCGGCGTCATGGACCTGGGACAGGCCGGGAGCAGGAGGCCTCGAGGAAGGCGGCAGCGGACTCAGCGACACGCTCATCGTCGAGCGGCTGGTCATCCACGGCCCTGGCGAGGCTATGGATACCACGAGGACCGAAGGCGCTGGCCCAGTGGAACCCGCAGTGGGGGAAGCTCGGGCATCGGCAGCAGGTGCTGCGGAGGTATCACCCAACGGAACCGGATCACGGACCCCTCGATTCGGGGGCTCGGCAGAGAATGACGGAAGAGAGCCCACGAGCGCGGAAGGGGAGGGTCGAGCACGGAACTTCACCGCTGCGAACGACCCAGCCTCGAGCGACCCGGCCACAAGGTCTCAGGCCTCTATCTCGCCAGAGGTCTCGACCCCAACCGCTCGAGGGGAGGGCTCGACAGCGGGTGGACCCTCGACCACGGAGGGGGGGCGAGCACGGAACTTTTCCGTCACGAACGACCCCACCTCGAGGAATGAAGACGGTGCGAACCATCGAGTACGCGACCCCACCGTCCAACGTCTCGGAGTTCGTGGATGCCTACCACGAAGGAGAGGAGGTGCGGTTCCGCCGCATCAACGACATCGTCAGAGACCTTGAGGCACCTGGCAGGGCGACGGCGAACCTCGATAACTATCCTACTCTGCTCTTGATGAGTGCAGAGGAGCCGCCCATGTTCGTCGTTGCGGAGCGTGATGCAGCGTGGCGGAAGGCGATGCTGGAGGAGATGAAGGCCATCGAGGAGAACAAGACCTGGGAGCTTGTTGATCCACCCACGGGCTGCCGGCCGATTGGACTCAAGTGGGTCTTCAAGGTGAAGCGGGACGAGCGCGGCGCTGTGGTAAAGCACAAGGCATGAATCGTTGCTCGAGGGTTCGTGCAGCGTGAAGGGGTCGACTTCGAGGAGGTCTTCGCCCCCGTTGCACGAATGGAGTCGGTGCGACTCCTGCTCGCCCTCGCTGCTGCCAAGGAGTGGCAGGTTCACCACCTCGACGTCAAATCGGCGTTCCTCAACGGGGACTTGGCTGAGACGATCTACGTCAAGCAGGCACCGGGTTTCGTCATCAAGGGCGCCGAGAAGAAGGTGCTGCGGCTGCGCAAGGCCCTCTACGGCCTACGTCAGGCACCGCGGGCGTGGAATGCCAAGCTCGATGCCACTATGGCTGCGCTCGGGTTTGGGAGATGCGCCACGGAGCACGCACTGTACACCCGCCGACGGGGGAAGGAACATCTCATCGTCGGGGTGTACGTGGACGACCTCATCATCACCGGCGCGCGGGCTCAGGATATCGCCAGATTCAAGGAGGAGATGGCTGCGTGGTTTCGAATGAGCGATTTGGGGGCCTTGTCTTATTACCTCGGCATCGAGGTAAGGCAGGGGGAGGACGCCATTAGGCTGGGGCAGCGCGCTTACGCGCAGAAGTTGCTCGAGCGGGCGGGCATGGCGGGCTGCAAGGCTGTGGCCACGCCAATGGAGGAGCGCATCAAGCTCTCGAGGCAAAGCACCGCGGCGAAGGTGGATGCTACGCTCTACCGGAGCATCGTCGGCGGGTTGCGTTGGCTAACTCACACGCGGCCGGACATCGCATTTGTGGTGGGCTATGTGAGCAGGTTCATGGAGGATCCGCGGGAGGATCACTGGGCGGCGGTCAAGCGCTTGTTGCGCTACGTGCAAGGCACGGCGGAGTGGGGAATTGTCTTCCCCAAGCGCCATGGGCTTCAGCTGTCCGTCTTCAGCGAAGCACTGCCGAAGACCAAGGAGGGTGCGCCAAGGCTCACGGCATTCAGTGACGCGGACATGGCGGGCGACATGGATGCACTGTGGAGCACCTCGTGTGTGCTCGTCTTTCTCAGTGGAGCGCCCATCGCCTGGCAGTCGCTGAAGCAGAAGATAGTGGCCCTGTCCACCTGTGAGGCGGAATACGTGGCAGCGGCCACGTCGGTGTGCCAGGTGGTCTGGCTGCGACGACTGCTAAGTGAGCTCACCGGTGTTGAGGCTCAGCCATCAGCGCTCAAGGTGGACAACCAGCCAGCAATCGCGTTGGCAAGGAACCCCGTCTTCACGACAGAAGCAAGCACATCGATGTGAAGTTCCACTTCCTTCGAGACTGCGTCGATGGAGGACAGGTCGTCATCAAGTTCATCGACACTGGCCGGCAGCTCGCTGACATCCTCACCAAGTCACTCGGGCGTCCTCGGTTCCAGGAGCTAAGGAAGATGATTGGCATGGTGGAGGTTAAGAGCTAGCAGCAGGATTAGGGAAAGATTGTTAGACATAACCTGCTGCTGCCTCAACAGTCTTTTCACTTCCCCAGTTCACTCGAGGGGTAGGCTCGAGAGGTACACTCGAGGGGAGGCCTGGTCGAGGGGCTTACTCGAGGGGGAGGCCTGGTTCACTTGTGCTGTAGCAGCATGGTGGGGAGTAGGTAGAAGTACATCGGTCATTCGGATTGATGTATGCATAGTACCGTGAATAGTGCTAGGAGTAGTTGAGGGATATGGAGACCCATACCCCTTTTTGTACCTTGTAGTAGGTAGGAAACTTGTATAAATATGTTACACAAGGCAATGAAAGAAGTGAACTTTCTGGCAACTTTTTCATTCCACTGTGTGTGTTTGCTGTGTGCTCCGCTCATCTTCTTTCTTGGTCCAAGGAAGAGCTCGAGGGTAGGGTCGAGTAGGTGCTACTCGGCCTCATCGGTGCTAGCTTCTTAGCGACAACATTGTCGAGCTTCCCAGTGGCAGCGTGTTACCAGCGTCCAGCACAAAGGCACTGTTCCCGAATATGCGTCGGCGCATAGGGGTCAGTCAGGGAAGGCTCCGGTATGTCGAGCTGTCGGAGAAGAAGCCTTTCCTACTTAGCTCCTTTGTTCTGGACGACGACAGCAGCTGCTGGACGCTGGAGCACCAGGTTGCGCTTGGCCACTCTGGGCGCATGGAGACCAACCATCTGAGGAACACATTCCACGCATTGGCGCTGTTGACCCTCTGAATGCAAGCATCATGCATATCACAATTGCCACCCATGTTCTTGCCATAGAAATGGGCAGGGGGGAAGTGCTCGGGTGTTCACTGGTTGGTGAAGGTCAATTAACACCACCAGCTCTTAATCCAGGTTTGGATCGAGCAGCATCCCTCAAGGTAATCATGTTTCACAAATGTTCTTTGAGTTTGAGAGACAGTTTGATTAATGAAATGTGGTTAAATATACAGAATCACTAGATTTCATACTGTTCTATTCAATACTCTTTGTTTGTTGAAATTATATCATCTTAATTTCATATTGTTTTATTTAACATGTCCTTTGAAATCAAATCATCTTGTCGGTGACCTGTGTATGGCAGTATGAATTGATTTGTTCCATGGTCTATGAATCATCTCTTATACTTCTACAGAATCCTAAGTCAAATGGTGGGAATAACATTAGTTTCTAGTAATATGGGAATTGAAGTTGACATGTTAAGGACCTTTGGAAATGATTGCATAAGGTGCTAGTGTTCCATAATCTGTGTTTTAAATCTACTTAATTAGTAATAAGCATTGCTATAGCGTTTTACTCCAGATTTTGCCTATATGTGTTGGTGTCATTATTTCTGAAAATTGTTCTGAATTGTGATACTAGTTGACAGGATATTTTGATTGAGAATGATACTTGAGCAACTATTGTTTATTTGCACCCTATTGTATGGGGAGTTTAGGATTCAGTAAGGACACTAAAAGGTTACATTTATGCAGATTGAAAATAGTACCACCATCGTGTTTTTACCTGGCTTTGCACCAGCTGTGCAAATTAGTATGTATATATATTTTTGAACTTGGCAGATTCATTACTCAACTAACAAATTGTCAGACACAGTTACAAGGATATCATCAGGGATATAGCTTGTGATAAGCGCCTCCCCTTTGACACACTCATAACCCAAACCAGCCAACACATGCATGAGCAGCTCTATTGCCAGCTCTAGCCAAATAATTACAAGAGAACTCTATGAAATTTGAACTACACAGATACTTAAGCTCTTCAACCAGACCTCCCTCTGGGCTTGAGTCGGAGCAGCAGGAACCCAACGCTTGTTGCACCATTAGAGCATCAGTTTCCAAAATGAGCCTTCCAATGCCCAAATTTGCAGCCACCTGAATACCATGCAAGCACACAATCAGCTCAGACTGAAAGGCACTCAGTGCATTGTTGATTCTTCCTCTTCCTGACATTACCACGTCCCCATCATGATCTCGGCTCAGAAACGCCCAGCTCCCCTCCATGGAGTCTTTGACAAAAGAAGCATCGCAATTTAGTTTGAGAACCCCTATCGGAGGCTTGCACCAACAGACCTTTTTAGGTGCCATCTGTGGTAGTGAAGCCTGCCAAGGAGAGTTGGACTCATAAGAGATATATTGTACCATGCCTTTGTTAGCAGATAGTAGCCCATGTCCCCTCGTGACTCTCTAAGCCCACTCAGCCGAGGACCGAAACAATTTGGCGGGAAACTGGTGACGACACCCATTGGCAAGTTGGCAACGCATCGTGACATCGTCCAAGATTCAGCCCTTTGGCTTCAGCAGGAAGGAGCGCAGCATACTCCGAAATATTCCTAGACCAAATCTACGAGAACATGGAAACTGCATCTGGGCCCAGTCTAGAACGCCCTGAAATCAAACCGGTGGATCAATGCCACCGTGACTGTGCTTCCGTTTCGCTGAACACACCACCGCCGGAGCCGCGTTCCCCTAAAAAAAAAAAAAAACCACCGGAGCCGCGTGCAACGGGTCTACAGACTACAAGCACCGCGCCTTGCAATCGCTTCGCAAAGGCAAGGCAAAAAAACCCACTCCTCTCTCTCGGCTGGCGTCAGCAGAAAATCACCCACCCCACCCGAGAGTCCAGAGTCTCCGCTCTCTCCACTCTCCAGAGCAACGCCCACTCCACCACACCGGCACCTCGGTCCTCGGGGATGACGCTCCCGCTCCGCCGCCTCGTTTGTCTCTCCGCCGCCGTCTCCGGCCGCCTCCGCCGCAGCCTCTCCACGGCCGCCTCGCGCCCTCAATGGGCGTTGATCTACCCGGGCATCAACCTGGTCAGATCTGCGGCTCCGCGTGCGTCGTTCCGGCTTGCCGAACCCCCGGGCGCGTCCCGCCTCCTCATCCCTGGCCACCTCGTCGGCCACCAGCTCTCCCCCGACGCCGACAGCGACATCGTTCCCATGCTCTGCGGCGTGTCCAGCACCACGAGCGGCGACGGCCTCCTCCTCGTCAGTTACATAGACTTAAGAGCCACGGCTCCCATCGTCGGCACGGACGGCGAGCGCAGTATGATCGGATTCGACATGGACCCTGACACCATGCGCTTCGTCTGCAACCCGCTCAGCGGCCAGCTGCTCCGCCTCCCGGACATCGACGGCACCAAGAAGACATCCGACTACCAGAACCTCGGCCTCCTCACCCGGTCCGCACACGGGCACGGGCCGCCTGACAGGTACGCGGTCGCCGAGCTTTGTGAGGACCGCGGCTTGGACAAGCGCAGCTTCGTCATGCCGCGATTTCTCTCCCACACTTGGGAGTGGGAGAAGCTGGTGGACTTGCCGTCCCCAGAGGGCCTGCTACCACTCGCGCGGCCGTTGCTCATACACCACGAGGTTGCCTTCGCCGGAAGGTTGTGGTGGGTTGATCTGAGCTGGGGTGTTGTCTCGGCCGACCCGTTCTGCAACCGACCTGAGCTGCGCTTCGTCGAGCTTCCCAGTGCCAGCGTGTTACCAGCGTTCAGCACGCAGGCAGAGCGTCGTGCGGCACGGGTGCGGGGTGCGCCGGCGCATAGGGGTCAGTGAGGGAAGGCTCCGGTATGTCGAGCTGTCAGAGAAGAAGCCTTTCCTGCTCAGCTCCTTTGTTCTCGAGGATGACAGCAGCTGCTGGAGTCTGGAGCACCAGGTGGCTCTTGACCGACTCTGGGCGCATGGAGCCAATCCATCTGAGGAAGACATCCCACGCATTGCCGCTGTTGACCCACTGAACGCAAGCATCATGCATATCACCATCGGCACCCTAGTTCTTGCCATAGACATGAACAGGGGGGAAGTGCGACAATATTCGCTGCTAGGTGAAGGTGAATCGCCATTATATCTTAATGCAGGTTTTATACCATATGTGCTTCCACCCTGGCTTGGATCGAGCAGCATCCCTGGAGGTAATCATATTTCTGTTCTTTGAGAGACATGTTTGATTAATGAGATGTGGTTAAATATATAGAATCACTAGATTTCACTTGAAATCAAATCATCTTGATTTCATACTGTTTTATTTAATATATCCTTTGAAATCAAATCATCTTGTTGGTGGCCTGAATATGGCAGTATGTTTTGATTTGTACCATGGTCTATGCATCATCTCTTATACTTCTACAGAATTCTAAATCAAATGGTGGGAATAGCATTAGTTTCTTGTGATATGGGAATTGAAGTAGGCATTTTAAGGACCTTTGCAGATGATTGCATAAGGTGCTAGTATTCCGTAATCTGTGAACACTAGTGTATTATCATGAATAATATTTGAAATTAGGTCAGAATATCGTCTTGGTATTAATCTGTATCTCTTTTGAGTATATTTGATGTAAGAATGCTATGTTGTTGCTTCCTAGTTTTATTCAGCAGTTCAACTATTTATATGAAATGCACATAAAATGTATTCTTCCATTTTTGTGGTATAATTTTTCAAACTCTTCAATTGAAGGTGCTCTCAATTTCAAAAGCAATGCTTTGTCAGACATATTGGTTCGTGCAGACAAAGACAAAAAGAATTGAGGTGTACAAGCAAATTCATTTGGTACTTTCTTCAGCTATTCTTGTTTAATCCCTCATATTATTTTCAGTGTTCCATGTGTTCAGAAAATGTGTCACTAGCTTCTTTTGCTGCCCAATATTTAGTGTTGTCATTTGTTCGGTATAATACCCAGACCACGGTAAATTCATTTTAAAAAGAATTTCTACTTCGGTTCTATCCTATGAATGATTACTGTACTGCAGCCATGTAGTGACATTTTCAAATTTACTTAATTAGTAATAATCATAGCTATTTCATTTTCCTCCAGGTTTTTGAGTTAGCTGTAGATTGTAATTGTTGTTTGAATTGCCAGTTGTCACTTAAGACAAACTTCACACTGGTCCAAACCTAAATAATTGCTTAGCTTCGTTGTCATTATGAGTTACTGACTTCTACATTGCTTCCTAATTTGTGATACTGTCATAAGTTTGTGCAATAATAACAATAGTAAAATGTAAGCCTACAATGTATTTTTTTAACAAAATGCGGAGGACTCTTATCAAATTACCATTCCTGTTTATTTGTGCTCATTAGTAGCCAAGAAATTTTGTTCTCCCTCGTATCACAGATCACTCACTCAATGATGCCCCAGGCTTACTGATAGACTATGGGTACTCTCTTCCATTTTGTTAGGACTTAGGAGACATTAGAATGTCAGTAGGGCTATAATCCCCAAGCCCTCATTTTGGTAAGCTTTGGCTAAACAGAGTTTCGGATTTTGTTGGGCTTTGCTGATGGAGTTATTCCACTTTGGGAGATGTCTGGCCATTGTTTAGTGTCGCTTTCAGTAGCTTGTTGAGCATTTTAAGTGGGATATTGATATAGGTAGAACACTACCCTTTTATTTTTCTGTTCAAGATGTAACAGCAAGGAAACAACTATGCTGTAACTTCCACCCTTTGGCCTTGGGAAGATGGTTGAGGTTCACTACTTACTCTTGTTCGAATTATGCATGTTTGTAACATCACTTTGAAGAAAAAAGTTGGAGAAAACATAGATTTGGGTGTTCCCATATGTGGAACTGAGCAGATTTTCTCTCGTGGGTTTGAACTACTTATTTTATCATTGTTCATGCTTGTCAACCAGTGGATCCTCTTGTAAATTTGGCCACAATAATCATGATACACAAAATTAGTATAGCATGTGCATGCATATGAAAGATGAAACAGACATTAGCTTCCATTGCTGTGCTTACTTTTGAACCAAGAAAAATGTTGCTCTTCCACATAGCAGTCTCACCATGTGAATATGCGGTGACTTAAAAAGAGGACTCAAAAGTTTGTGGTTTGCTTTCTTTGGTTGCTTTAACTTCTTAAACATGTTCCCATGTACTATTAAGAACTTATCCTTCTTTTTGACAGGGGATGAATTTAGCATGTCAATCATGGACCTGGTGGTGCAATCCTGAATTATCGTCTTGGGTAATACTGACTGAAGCTTGGGCTTTTTTGGGTTGATGCAGTTATGAAGTTGATGGAGAGGTGTCTCCGAGTTTTTGAGCTTCGCTTAATTACTTCAGTACATTTGCTGAACATTTTAAGGATGATTCAGTTCTATTAGAGGCATGGAGACAGCTATGGTAATTTCAGCCTTTGGTCACCTGTGGGTTGTGGGCAGTGGCATAACGTGACACCAAGTTTGAGTAGCACATTGATTTCACTACTGCCAGCAAAATATGCATCCTATGTTCATGCACGTTTCGTGCCCTATTTAAATTTTTCGATAATGTATTCTTCGCTGATTTCATTTGGTGTTCAGCAATTCTCTGATTGTCCAAATGATGAGATGGCTCAATTGTTGTCCATCTTCGCTTCATTTGTTGCTGTTTCAATTGATGTTCGCAAGATATCTGTATGACGCTTAGAGAAAGCCTTGTATTTTTTTTTGTGACAATGTCTGAGTCCATTTCATACAGTCAATGACAGCTCCGCGGCTTGTCTTCTGATTGCTTGAATTTGCGCTAAAAGTGAAGAACAACAATTTTTTTTGGAGAAAAGTGAAGAACAGCATGAATCCGTAATGTCGATGGCTGCATGACAAGGCCCTGAACATAGCGGACGATAGCCAATTTGAAACAATTCCGGCTTGGAAGGCGAGGAAAACGGCGAGAGAACAAAGCTACCCTGACGTGTGGAACAGGCCCGCTTTGCTTCGCAACCAGTTTCCCAGTCCGAACGGCGTGCACTAGATGGACCGTGTCGCCTACACGCCAAACAAAACCCAGCAATGTACCCGTTCTTGGTGAAACGCGTCCATGGCCGGACCGCCCCCTGCGGCCCCTGCTCCTCCTACTCCGTGAACAGCTTTACCATCCCTGTTCCCACTTCCCAGTTCACCTTCTCGGCTCCTCCGCTCCGGCAACTCACCGTCTCGCCCACTCCAAAGAACCCCAAAACTCTCGTCTTCTCCCACCCCCGTTCGCCGGCCTCCTCTCATCGGCCCAAAATGCGGCTCCCGCTCCGCGGCGCCCTCGTCGCCGCCGTGTCCTCCCTCCGCCGCGGCCTCTCCACAGCCGCCACCCGCCCTCAGTGGGCGATCATCGAGGGTGCGCAGCTGGTCAATTCGACGTCGCTCCGCGCGACCCTCCAGCTCGCGGAGCCCCCGCACTTCTCCGAGCTCCTCGTCCCCGGCCACCACATCAATCCCCTGCCCCGCATCAACTCCGACCGCGAGAGCCGGTGCATCTTCGGCGGCATGGTCTGCGCCACGAGCGGCGACGGCCTCCTCCTCCTCGAGTTCCGCGATGGGCCCGCCACGCCTGCCTTCGCCGCCAAGGTCCGCGCCGCTCTGGAAAACCAAAGCGGAACGGTCACGGTCCGCGGCAACAGGGACGACATCGACCCCCACATCACGCGCTTCGTCTGCAATTCCCTCAGCGGCGAGATGTTCCCGGACATCGACGGCACGAAGAAGGTCCGTGAACATCACCCCAACGTGAACATCACCCCAAAGGCATCCTCACCCAATCCGTGCGCGGGCACGGACCGCCTGACAGGTACGCCGTCGTCGAGCTCAGGGTGGAGGGTGAAGGGGATAAAGGGACCTTTGTCATGCGGCGCTTCTTCTCGGAGACAAGGGTGTGGGACAAGTTGGTGGGCTTGCCTTCCCCGCTCACACGGCCGCGGCGCATTGACATGGACCTCGAGGTGGTGGCCTTCGCCGGGCGGTTGTGGGGGTCGATCTGACCTGGGGCGCGGTTTCCGCCGACACATTCAGCGATCGACCGGAGCTTCGCTTTGTCGAGCTGCTGAGGGCGAACGTGAGGCCAGTTCCTGGCCCTGGGAAGAACGAAATCCCAGTGCAGGGTATGCACGGTCGCATGGGAGTCAGTGAGGGTAAGCTTCGGTACGTCGAGGTGTCCCAGAAAGAGCCCTTTGTGCTTAGTTCGTATGGCCTTGACAATGATGGCGATGGCTGGACGTTAGAGCATCAGGTGGCTCTTAGCCCACTGTTGGGTGATGCCGGAACACAGGAGGGAACACCGTTGATTGGTGTTATCGATCCACTGAACACACATTCCGTGTATATCATCCATGGGCAGCATGCTCTCGGCGTAGACATGGACATGAGGAAGGTGGTCGCAAGTTCACTTATGACAGATGTCTCTGAGAGTCCATTAGAAGCAGCATGTTTCTCCGCTTCGCTTAAAGCATGTGTCCTCCCACCATGGCTTGGAACAACCCGGATCCCATCTGCAGGTTATTAATTTTCACTTGCTTTCTTGGAATGCATGTTTCTTCCATATATGTATTTTAGATCCATAAATGTTCTTCTACAGTGTGTTTAGAAAAAAAAATCAGTGTAGAAATTGGCATTATTACTGTATGCACTACAACTTTTTTGAGGAAACTGTATGCACTACAATTTTGTTCACTATATTTATTATGTAAGACGTCTACAATGATATGGTATCACTAAATCTGAGAATGCTGGTATGCACTACAACATCTCAGTTATGCTTGCAGCACAACTATAATTGAGGATGTAATAATTTGCCAAGTGCTTCCAATATAATTAACTTTATTTCAATCTTCATTCAAGACCTTTGATCAAATCAAATCCATCAACCTCAATCCATAAATAGTTGAATATTGATCCAAGGGCTTAGAATAATAGTGATTGGAAAAAAGAGAGTTGATTTCATCAGGTACTTGAAATTTGAGAAGTATCTATTATTTTGTCAAAAACACAATGATACCTTTTCTGTTGTATGATTGTTCCATTATTTCTATGTTTGATTGAAGGTACTCTTTCAAGTAACAAGGGCAACATGAAAAGTAAGGCCTTGTCAGATGTATTGGTTCGTGTAGACAGAGATGCGGAGAATTAAGGTAAAGCAGTCAATACGTCATTTGGTACTTCTCAAGTTAACTCTCATTGGTTAATTCATGCTAAGGATACTGCTTGTCTAGTTAGCTTGGTCTCCTGAAATGCACTGGTAGCTTGGTCTCCTGAAATGCACTTGGATTGCCTGCTCTTATTGAGGACTTTTTTTGTCATTTCTTATTTTCCCTAAAATCAATACATAAACATAATGAGTGAAAATAAGCACAAATGAACAAATGAAAAATCTATCATTTTCTTTATATGTGATTATAGCATTGCATTATACTCCCTCTGTTCCAAATTATAGTTCACTTTGACTTTTTTGGTGCATGCATTTCTCTATGTACCTAGATAAATAATATGTCTAGATACATAGCAAAATGCATGAACCAAAAAGTTAAAATGAACTACAATTTAGAACGGAGGGAGTACAACATCTCTTTGCTTGCAGTTATACATTATATAATACAGAACCAATAAAGGTCTTGCTTTGCCATATCACTCATCCAGATATCCCTAATGTTTGTTATTTTCTTTTCAGGTTTCTGAAAATTAACAAGTCAAGGTGTTGAAGTTTCTCTCTTTTTGGAGGGGATGCATTAGGCAGTTTTTGATGTTGGTACACGTACAATCAAGATGGGATGCATTCTGGGCTTCTGGCAATGGGTTTATGCAGGGCTGAAGTCTGGGCATTGTGGATGCCACATTGAACTTCACAGCTGGGAGTTGTCTGAGTTTATTGGGCTTTGTGTAATTCCTAGTAGACCTTGTAAACATATTAGTGAGAATGTGGGATCATGCTTTGATCTATCTGTGTAACAATAGCCGAGAACATGGATGCAGTGTTACTTTTTTCTTTTTGCAAGGAGTGACAATGAGGAAGCAGCAATGTGTTACTTCAGCCTGTGGCCGCTTGTGTGTTGTGTCGATTGTCCATGTCTCCATGGCACTGGAGTCTTGCCTTTATGTTGGTGTTGATCAGTGTAATTGCCTACGATGCCAACTGGCTTCATTGTTTGCTTCCTATTTCCTTGTCAGAATACTACTCAATCAGTTCCAACTGAATTTTGCTCGCTTCAATACCATGATTTTGTCGTTTCATGCTTGGTCTGGAATCTGGATTCCTGGAATATTTAGAATTTTTCTGAAGTTGGAGAGGATTGTGATTGCCTACAGAACCTAATCAGGTACTGTTTTTTTTAGAAACACCTGATCAGGTACTGGTAAATACTGTATAATTTTGACGCGGCAGTTGGGCTGTTTTTCCTTGCCTTTGCGGATGGCGATTGCAAGACCCGGTGCTCGACCGTTGCATGCGGCTCCACTGTTCCGCTGTTGTGTGTTGTCAGCAAAACGAAAGCACCGTGGTGTTGATCCACCAGTTTGCATTCTAGACCGGGCCCAGATGCAGTTTCTATGGTCTACTAGATTTGGTCCAGTAATACGTTGAGTATACTGCGCTCCTTCCTGCAGAAGGCAAAGGAGCTTTTTTTTTTTGACTATTCAGTTCGAACGCCTGAATTTTGGACGCCGCGTTGCCAACTTGCCATTGGCTAATCAACCTGTTGGCGTTTTACTTCTTCCAGAACGAGATTTGAACCGACAATTTTCGCTCCTAACCTGGTTGTTTTACTTCTTCCACCGTCACTAAGCAAATACTGGATTATTTTTGCTGAAACAATGTGTTCACGGATCCACAAATATTTCCAAACAACGAAAGGAGATGCCAATGTGTAGCCGGTAGCCTGCCGTTCAATTCGATTCACAATCTCCCCAGTTTATAAAATCTATATAAAACATGTCCCAGAAGTAGCAGGTAGTGCTATAAAAGGTCAGCAACCAGGTATTGAGAAAAAACAGGAAAGAAAAGAAGCAGTAGTGGCAGAAACGGCAGGACATATAAAACCAAGTAGAGGCAACATCCTGTCACATGAGCGTTCATAGATTCTTCTCTTGCAATAAACAGAGCATGTATCATCTTACGTGATGGCCGTAACGTAACATACAACCGAACTGAGTCATTCTACTGCAATGTTCTCAATATTCTTCCCAGTAATGATGAGGGGTCTTCCCAAAAACAAAACTATCTTCCAAACTAAAACAACAAAACTTCTCCAGGATTCCCCAAAAGTGAAGGGTCTGCAAGCTGCCACCCATCAGCTTCCAAACTAGTTAAAACACCTAATCAAGTACACAAATCTAATATAAATTCAGGCCTCAAGGGTTTGTTATACCAAACCTTTAGACAGGAGCATTGTAATCATTGCTCCCCCAAAATCAAACTGCTGCTATTCAGAACCAGAATATCTTTCACAGACTACGGGCTAACAAATTCACAAGCCAATGCGTTCAAGTTTCCTACCTTAGTCTAATATTACACGATTACCATTGGAGGCAATCCTCAAAACAATTTGACACTAATATGCACAAAATCTCCAACTAATATTATACAATTTTAGCAGATAAAATGAAAAGGCATGTATCTCAGATCTAGTGATACCATATCATTCTTAATGTCTTGCATAATAGGGGATATGGTAATAATACCTATTTCTAAGCTGAAACTTTATTTTTAACTACATTGCAAAAGAGAAGTTATAGATCTATAATACAATGTATATGGAAGCAACATGCATACAGAAGATAGCAAGTGAAAATTAATAACCTGCAGAAGGGATCTGGGTTGTCCCAAGCCATGGTGGGAGGACACACGCTTTTAGGAAACAGGAATTGCTTCGGACACCGCCACTTATCACACAGCACTCCAGCAGCTTCTTCTTAACCATGTCAACAGCTATCACAGTATTGTCGACTGTGAGATGCATGACACTAGCGTTCAGAGGATCGAAAACGCTGATCCGTGGGGAGCCCTGAAACGGGTGACATTCTCCAGGCCAGAGCCGGCTGAACGCCACCTGGTGCTCCATAGTCCAGCCATTCCCGCTGTCGTCACGCGTAAACGAACTAAGCAGGAAAGGCTCCTCCTGGGACACCTCTGCGTAACGGAGCCTCCCCTGACTGACGCCCACGCGACGGTAACCGTCCAGGTCCTCCACGGTCTCCGTCACGCGGCCCCTCGGCAGCTCGACGAAATGCAGGTCCGGCCGGTCGCTGAACGGGTCGGCGGAGACGACGCCGCAGCTGATGTCGACCCACCACAGTCGGCCGGCGAAGGCCACCACCTCCATCGAGCGCCCCAGCGGGTGTGGGGACGGGGATGGAAACGCCACCAGCTTGTCCCACTTTCCGGTTTGCGAGAGAAACCGCCGCATGACGAACCTCTGCTGCCCCCCATCGCTGTCGTCTTTGAGCACGGCGACAGCGTACCTGTCGGGCGGCTGGTCCGGGCGTTCAGACTGGGTGAGGATGCCGATGTCCACGCAGGGGACGGTCTTCTCGGTGCCATCGATGTCGGGGAGGCGGAACATCTGGCCGCTGAGCGGGTTCAGGACGAAGCGGGTGATGTCGGCATCCTGCCGCAAGGCGTTCAGTGCGTGCGCCAGATCGGAGCCGCGCTTGGCGACGACGGAAGCAGTACCGTGGAGATCCACGAAATCGAGTAGCAGGAGGCCGTCGGCGCTCGCGGCGCTCACGACGCCGCCGAAGAACTGGTTGTCGGGGTCGAAGATGGGCGGGGGGTCGACGAGGTGGGCGTGGACGAGGATCCCAGAGACGCACGGCGGTGCGGCGAGATGGAGTAGCGCGCGCGGCGTCGGCGAGTCGACGAGCATGGGTTTGCGGACCATCGCCCACGGCGGCTGCGACGGCGATGCGGCCGTGGAGAGGCCGCGACGGAGGCGGCTAGAAACCGCGCCGGAGTAGCCGAGGAGACGCCGGAGCAGCATCTCTGCGGCTTGAGGGATCGCCGCCTCGCGAGATTTGGTGGTGCGGTGCCCGCCGGCGAGGGGAGAGTGGGGTTTTGCACTTCTGCAAGGGGATGGGAACTGGCGAACGGCGAATGCCAGATGCCAGGAGGATGCGTAGAGACATAGGCTCAACGTGGACTTGGTCCACATGGTCTCGTCTAAAAAGTTTCCGAGTCAGTCCGCTTTCAGTTAGTGTGGTCTACTGAGTTCGGTCCACGGACAAATTGGACCACCGTACGAGTACCCACCGAAGGAACCGGGAGAATATGCATAGGTGACGAGTCAATTCTTGTCAAATCAATAGACAACCTCGCAAAAAAGCAAAACGCTCGTTAGGGCCAGTTTGATAAACGCCACGTCTAGATTACAAATTTTTTAACACTGCTGTAGCACTTTCGTTTATAATTGACAAGTATTGTCCAATTATGATCTAACTAGGCTCAGAAGATTCGTCTCGTGATGTATAATTAATTTGTATAATTAGTTAAATTTTTATATATATTTAATACTTTATATATGTGTCTAGAAATTAATATGATGAAGAAAAAGTGAAAAAAGTTAAAACCTTGAGGGCCTAATGTGCGATGGCATAAAAAATCTCCTTGGATCCTAATATCCCACGCCATCCAAGTTTCATTGAATTTTGGGATCGTAAAAATTTGTGACTAGATAATGCAGACAACACTAGGGCCCGAAACGTCAAACTGCGTTGAAATGGTCTGTCCAAAGTTCAAATCTCCTTAATGAGGATTTTGCAGTCGTTGGATATGTTCTCAAATTTCATGCAACACTACAACTCGAAGGTCCGTGCAAGGGACCATTTTCAGATTGCGGATAGAATGGACTGAGACGGTCACCTTAGACAATACTTCAAACAGCTCTGTTATTTCACGTCATGCTTTGCCAGTAATAATCCAATAATAAGATGGCACCAAAGTGGTGATGACATGCACCGTATAATCAAGCATGCATGCCTCCAGCGCTGAATTGATATAGTTCTCTTTCTCTGACCATCTGTATTCTGTAAGGGTATACAGTAGACTAAATTATTTATCCCCTTGAACAATGTGATCACAGATATACTCAGGATATGAGTGAAATGATCAAAACGCCCAAGAGAGAGATGAATTGGGCTATTATAAAAATTCTTGCAACAAGTAAAACCTAAACTAGCCCATTTCACCCCTTGTGCCTAAAAGTGTTTCTATTTCTACCACATAAAAGTTTTGCACCCTAAGTTCTAATTCTACTCTAGCATGACAATTCTAAGAATGTAAATACATGAATTGAATTGCTTGAAAGTAAATACTCAAAGTAAAGAGAGAAAGAAGAACGCTGTGATGTTTTTCTGAGGTATCAAAGAGTCGTCAGTCCCCACTAGTCCTCGTTGGAGGACCCGCGCAAGGGTATCGCTCCCCCTTGATCCTCGCAAGGACCAAGTGCTCTCTATGGCTGATTCTTCATCGCTCCGACGCGGTGAATCGCCGGAAACCGCTCACAACTTGAGTTGGGTCATACACAAGCTCCGTCGGATGATCATCGAACTCACAATCACCACCAAGCCGTCTAGGTGATGGCGATCACCAAGAGTAACAAGAACAAACTCTCACTTAACCTTTCAAAGCCTAATGAGACGGTGGATGCACGCTTTCTACTCTCGAATCACTCATGAGGGCTAGACCATGGATTCTCAAATCACTAGCACCTCACTTAGGATTCTTGCACTCCCTTGCACTCAAACATATGCCTAAGCTGAACCAAATGAGCAAGAGAGATCGTATGGAGGAGGTAGGGTTGTATTTATAGGTCAAAGACCAAAATCCAACCGTTACCTCCAAGCTCAGAAAAAACGCAAGCTCTGGGCGTGTCCGGAGGTAGGCGCAGGACGCGTCCTGCGCGTGCAAATTTTGAGTCGCGCAACTAGCCGTTGGAGCGCCGGATGCGTCTGACGCTCAACTCCGGACGCGTCCGGCGGTCGGGTTAATTTGCAATGCTCTCTGAGTGCATCCGGACCGCTCCGGACGCGTCCGGATGCAGCGTCCGAACCGTGTAAATTTTGGTTGCAAGCTCCGGACGCGTCCTGCGCTACCCTATGGACGCGTCCTGCGCTCACAGGCCAAGAGTTGTGCCTGTCAGGACGCTGATGTCAGCATCTAGAGCTCACTGTGAAGCTCGTTTCTCGTCCAATTCAAAATCTTTGAGACCGGCTTCGACTCCATCCAATATTAGGGCATTCTTGCAACTCGCTAGCGCTAAGTTTCATAAGTGTGCACCACACTTAAACCATTAGACTTAACTAGGTTAAGCTACCCATTTGCCTTAATAGTACGGCCAAATGAAAAACAAAGTCCTATCGACTAATCCTTGTCCTTCAACACCATCGACAAACGGACCTAATCATTCTAAACCTTGTCGTCCATCCTTTAAAAACCGAAACGAATTCCATTGTCAGGGGGCATGAAAACCATATTGCCCGTAATTTCCATTACCATGATCTAACTTACCACTATTTCTATAAAACACACGTTAGTCATGATAATCATATTGTCATCCATCATCGAAACCCACGTCAAAGGGGCCTAGATATTTTCAATGAGTAAACACTAAATAGAGGAGATGGCTAAATAAGATTTCTGGCAAGTCATTCTACAAGTCATATGCCTTTTTTCATGGAAAAAGTTGACTGTCGTGCAATGAACAGATCGAGATGTATGCTGCTAACGGACACTACATTCTGAGTTTCTGACTGAACAAAGCCCCACCCTTCGAAAAAGAAAAAATCCCAACAAAAATAAACACCTCAAGTCTTGTGTTCATAAATAAGTCAAATAATAGCTAAACTGCAGGGGCCAATAGACCTAAACTTTTCCAGAGTTGCCCAAAATGAGACTTCTGCAAAGCACCATCCATCAACTTCCTAGTTCGTTAAAACACCTCTGTCATTTGGTTTTCATGGGACCTGAATCAAATATATTAAGAAGTGTTTGAATAACATGAAGAGAACAAATGGTATAAAAAAATATACTGCATTCAGCAAAAGCACGAGAAGACAAGAAACTATGATAGGCCTCTGATTCATAAAAATGGAAAGATGGAATGTTAATATTTTATCCATGACTTCATTTAACAGAAGATTATACATAGATCCTTGTTATGAAATAGCAATTATTGTTTGATACGTGAGTCATAGTATCTTAGGACAAAGGAAAGGCAGTGGTTCATCATGATTACAAGGCTAGTATCCTTTAAGCTCTTACACCTTGGTGTGTTTTATAGGCAGACTTCTAGTTTGCACTTAATTATGTTTGACAATTAATATATATAGCTGCAAACAAAAATACTAGCATATCTCTTTGTGTTTTTTAGAGCAATGTACTTGGTATGCTTACATTGAATAAATTTCTTGATCCTAGAAAATAGAAGAAAGATCACTTATGAAGAAACAAGAATCTTTTAATGATTTGCTCATAATAATATAGGAGGCAATAAACCATAATAAATTAATTATGACAAGACCAAACATTTTTAAGGATCTCATACTTAGTTACTCCCTCTGGTCATAATTGCTTCATGTTCTGACAAATTATATGGTCATGCTTTTGAAGAAACTTTGACTAGAAATAAACTTCTTTTTTTGCAAACAAAACCATATGTGTCGATTTGTCTTAAGAAACGCACCGTCCATTCCAAATTATAGTTTATTTTGGTTTTATCGTAAGCTAAAATTTTCAGTTTGACCAAGTTTTATCCTACAAGTTCACATCAGTGCACCGTCAAGACATATTTCATTGAGAATTTAATGGAACTAATTTAATATCGTAGTTTTCTAGAGTAGATGCTAATGTATATTTCTATAAACTATGTCAAAGTTAGAGAAGTTTGACTTAAGTCTAAAGTGAACTATAATGGAATAGAGGGTGTACTTCAATGATCTCATAAATGCCTTAAAATTTTTGATCTCATAAATGCCTTAAAATTTTTAAATATGTTGTAATAGAAAATTCTGGTCAAATATTTTAACTTTTACTGCAGGAATACTTTGTACATTGCCCTAGTTTGAAGTTCCATAGTAAGTTATGGGTGCCCTTAAAGAAAAGCTCTAATCTGCATAACTGATGACAGATCAAGATTCAATAATCAATATTGGAACAAGATAGCAATAATGTTTAGTGTACTCTAAGGGTCAAGCTTAACCAAAATTGCTATTTGCTATTTTATAATAGTCGACGGTGTCTAAAGTGCCACCATAAGACTATAAAGAAAAAAAATAGCTGCTCAAGTTCATACGTAACCAAATTCGTCTTTGAATAAATTGGTGTCTCAGTATACACCTCAAGAACGAATGGCAAAAAAAAACTGAGAAGAGTTTGATTAAGGGAGTACCAATTAACCCATTTGCTACTTCATCTCAGCTCTTTTTATCCTTGTCTTGCACGAACCAAAATGTCTGATAAAATACTGCTTTTGGCATTGTTCTTGTTCCTTAACAGAGTTCCTTCAATCATGTATAGAAAGACTATGAATAACTGAGCAGCAGAAAAGAAAACCCCACTGGAAACATATCTCCAAATATTGCATATAATAGCTGAAAAGAAAACAAAACTGATACATTGAATCAACAAGAGCGTACATGCTTATTACTCTAGTCTCTAGTTGTGATAAGTTTCTATGATGAATTTCTATTCAAGATAGCACTGCCAATAATAGGAGTATTGACCAGTCTAACACAAAGTTTGAGGGTGAAGTTCTTAAATCAAATAGCACAACTCCAAAATTATTATTTAATACTAAACTTTGTGAAGATAAACAAGATAAAGAGAATGAAATGAAGTACACAAATCTAATATAAATTCAGGCCTCCAGGGTTTGTTATACCAAAAATTAGACAGGAGCATTGTAACTATTGCTCCCCAAAAATCAAACTGCTGCTATTCTGAAGCGGAACATCTTTCACAGACTATGGGCTAACAAATCCATAAGCCAATGCGTTCAAGTTTCCTACCTTAGTCTAATATTACCAATAAACCATGCCCTTCAAGAAAGCTGTACACAATTACCATCGGAGGCAATCCTCAAAACAATTTGATACTAATATGCACAAAACCTCCAACTAATATTATACAATTTCAGCGGATATGTAAAATGAAAAGGCATGTATCTAATCCAATGAAAGCACTTCTCATTTATCTAGCATGTATATACATCTCCTTGTGAAAGATGGTTACCTGCAGAGGGGATCTTGCTTGATTGAAGCCACGGTGGGAGCACACACGGTTTGAGGACATCAAATTCTGTTGGGTCATGTTCACAAATCAGCACGCGCCGGAGCAAATTCCCCGTGACCATGTCTAGGGAAAGAGCCTGCCTGCCAATCGCGAGATGCATGACGCTTTCATTCAGTGGGTCAAGAACAGCAATCTGTGGTGTGTTCCCACATAGGTCTTCATGCGGCCAGAGTCAGGCGCAGTGCCACCCGGTGCTCCAGCGTCCAGAAGCTGCCGTCGTCGTCAAGAGTGAAAGAGCTGAGAAGGAAAGGCTCCTCCTGAGACACCTCAGCATACCGCAGCCTGCCCTCGCTGACACCGATGCGCCGGTACTTGCTAAGCTCCACACACCTCTCCTTGTCCATGGGCTCAGTCACGCTGCCCCTCGGCAGCTCGGTAAATCGGAGCTCCGGCCGGTCGCTGAACGGGTCTACGGAGAGGGCACCGCAGGTCACGTCGACCCACCACAGCCGGCCGGCGAAGGCCACCGCCTCGTGGAGCCCATGTCCATGTCCATCGGGCGCGCGAGGTTGTGCGGGGATGGCAAAGCCACCAGCTTGTCCCACTTCCCTGTTTGCGAGAGAAATCGCCGCATAACGAAGCCCCGGTCCTGGCTGATGCTGAGCACAGCGACGGTGTACCTGTCAGGCGGTTCATCAGGGCGTCCGGATTGGGTGAGGATGCCGACGTTCGAGTACTGCACCGTCTTCGTCGTGCCGTCGATGTCGGGGAGGCGGAACATCTGGCCGCTGAGGGGGGTTGCAGACAAAGCGCGTGACTTCAGGGTCTAAGATAAGTCCAGTCACCTCGCGTCTCCGAATCCGAATGCCTCCGGCACGGACAACGGGGGCCGTGGCGGGGATGTCGTAGAAGGTGAGGAGGAGGAGGCCGTCGCCGCTCGCGGCCTTGACGATTCCGCCGAAGGACGCGTATATGATGTCTCCTGGGGGGTCGAGGTCGCGCGGCGGGCGCACGAGGTGGGCGGGGACGACGAGGCGCGAGGCGCACGGGGGTTCGGAGAGCTGGAGCGACGCGCGCGGCGCCGGCGAATTCACCGCCGCGAGCTTGTGGATCATAGCCCACGGAGGTCGCCGGGCGGCCGTGGAGTAACCGCGGCCTAGGCGGCCGGATGCGGCGGCGGAGAGGCCAAGGAAGCGCCGGAACGACATCTCGGGGAGCCGCGGCGGCGCTGCGCTGCGCTTGGCTTGTGTCTGCTGTAGCGGGTGAGTGGTTGGCTGGCTCCTGGATGTTCGCCGGAAGCCCGGAAGGGGGGAGTTTGCCATTGCAAGACCCGCGGCCCTGGTGTATAGACTCGGTGCATGCACGGAAGACGAGATGCTTCAGCAGAGTGTCGCGTACTCCCCTGTTCCAGCATACGGAGTACAGTAGATGATTTTATAGACTTTACTATTTTGTGTACAAAGTAAATAATTTTATATAATTTATTTTTTTCTAGATATTTGATCTTCTCACATTTTAATGCATTCTTTATTTTTTTTCCTAATATATATCTCTATACCTCTTTATTTTCAATATATTCACCACACTTTTTCACCGTCTTTACGCCTTTCTATAATGTATGGCCGCGGTTGATAAGCATGTATTATTTTGAGATAAAAACATAGTATCATGGCTACTAAGCCGAGCTGATAAGTTCAAATGAACCGTTGTGGTGGAGAGTAAAGTCACCGTACTTTATCTCATATGGGTCCTAATAGTTGCATATTGCTTCGATTTGTAGTTTTTGTTCACTACAGTACAACTCTGATAGACTGATGCATGTTTATTTAATGTAGGGTTCACTATTTTCAAGTATCATTACTATATTGTTGACGGTTTAGTTCCTTTGTCTAGACCTTGAAGGGAGCCTTGGATTGCATGATTGGCATAGGGGTTTAGTAGGATTCAATTTCCTAAAGAAAATTTTCTAGACTTCTCTTTGGTTCATAGGAAAAGAAAATGATCTATTCCATAGGATTACAATCCTATACTCAATTCCAAAGAAAAATAAACATGAGCTTAGACTTCTTGAAATCTTTCCTGTGGCTATTATAGATACCAAAGGTTCTCTATAGAATTTCCTACTAATTCAATTCCTATAGAGCTAAAGGAACATGAAACCTCTCCTATAATTTTTCCTATCCTATATGTTCAAAAAGACCCTGAAAGTATATCTTGAGACTGAGATAAACTCGTTCCACCATATGATGTGGGCCCAGGTTGTGACGTTGCTTTTTTTTTTAGCAAAGTTCTGACGTTGCTAGCTTGCCATTTATTGTTCTACCGCTCTATGTAATCGGTTTCCCGCCAAAACGTTCTGTTAGTGGGCTGATTGGCCCTTGCTTAGAGGAATCAGCCCAATTAGTAAACTTGGGCCGTGGCGTTGTTCACCAAACTGAAGCCCAACCACGTACTCCGCCGTCCGACCCAATCGCCTTCGTCCTCGTCTGTCCTCACCAAGTCCTCACCAAACGATAGAGCGAAATCTCGTGGGTGACCGGTCCGCCATGGATCCGAGCCGCCCTCTGCTTGGGCGCGGCGCCTTCCTCTCCTCTTCCGTCCACGCCGCAACCGCGCTCCTCCTAGTCGTCGTCGTCCTCCTCGTCACGTTCCTCATCCGCCTCCCCCTCTCCGCCTCCCCACACACCGCCTCCACCCTCGCCGGCCAGAAGCCTCAGGAGCAGGCCTGCGATCCCACCTCCCCGCTCGACTGCGCCGACCCGCGCTTGCTCCATCTCATGATGCGCAGCGCCATCGAGGCCTTCCCGGCCGTCCATTTCGCTCGCTTCGGCCGCCCCGTCCCCGGTGACCCCGCATCCTCCTCTTGCGACATGGCCTGGCGCGCCCGCTCGGACTCCGACTCCCCCTCCAAGGCCACCACCAAGGACTACCGCCGCTTCGCCATCGCCCGCGACCCCAACACGTGCGCCTACTCCGTCCTCTCAATCGGCGACTACCATTCCGGCCCCAACGCCCGCAAGCCCCGCCCCGCCACCGTCGCCACTCCGCCACCGCCCGCGCTCTCCCGCTCCCAGTTCGCCCACGGCGCGTACCTCGCTTACCTTGGCGGCGGCGACCGCTGCAAGCCCATGCCACACTACCTGCGCAGCCTCCTCTGCGCCCTCGCCGAGGCTCGCTACCTAAACCGCACCCTCGTCTTAGATCTCACGCTCTGCCTCGCCGCCTCCTATGCCTCCCCCGGAACGGGGGGAATGCCTGAGGAAGGCAAGCGCCTTGCCTTCTACATCGACGTCGAGCACCTACACTCCCAGGTCCCCATCATTGAGGAGAGACGGTTCTGGGCGGACTGGGACAGTTGGGGGGTGCAGGGCCAACTCCGAGCACGCCTTGTTGAGGACACCGGGCTTGCACCAATGAAGTTCTCCAAGGTGAGGGACACCCTCATCATCAGGAAATTCAAAGACGTCGAGCCAGGTAACTACTGGTACAATGTCTGCGAGGGTGAGGCAAAGCATGTGCTCCACCCATTGCACCGGGTGATACGCTGGACTCCAAGCTTGATGCACATTGTTGATGATATTATCTCAAGGATGCAACCAGCCTTTGATTCGGTCCATATCGATGCCAAGGGTGAGGACCTCAGACAGAGGGTCGAGCAAGTTCTTGGTGGAGGGCGACAGGTGTATGTTGCAGGGGAGGGGGTCAACAGTGCATTGCTGGAGTCAGTCGAGGCAAAGTGCATTATACATTATCTCGATGAATTTGACGACCTGTGGGGGACAGACAGCAAGTGGTTCTTGGAGATGAAGAGGCTCAATGGTGGTGTTCCTGTGGAATTTGATGGGTACATGCGTGAGGTTGTTGATAGAGAGGTCTTCCTCAAGGGAAAGAACCAGGTGGAGGTGCTCCGGTGATTCGGTTTCTTCTCTTACCTAGATAACTTGTTTGTTGAAACATCCTAGACAAGTTGAGCATCAAAAGCATGCTTTTGTCAAGATAGTCTTTTGAACCTCACTATATCTAAGTTTAGTTCTCAGACTCGTCTGTAGGGGATTTATTATTTTGCTAGCCACTATCAGTCTATCATTTCCATGGAAATATTGGTAACCATCAATGTATACATGGTTTTGTGCTTCTGATAGCACTGTTCCATTTAATTTATCAGTTACCTAACACTAGTTGCTGTGTAATTGTTCAAGAAGGATTTGTAATTGCTATGCTATTTACTTCATTTCACCCCGAAACCCGCCTCTGCCCCCTTGCGCTTGGCCCTCTTGCTGTGCCTCGTTGGAGAGAACGTGGCGATGGTTTTCCTGTTCCTTTGCTCTTTGTTCATTGATCTGGCCTCATGGTTGTGTTTTTGTTGTTTTTGGTTGGTCATCAATGATGGGGGCACAGATGCGGTGCCATTGCTGACAAAGAAGATCCTGAAGAAGCGGGTCAAATAGTTGAGCATCGACGTGCTACAGTGAACGGTAAGTAGATAGCATCAAGATCTCAGCCATCTTAGATAAGGGTGGACAGGAACCTCACTCTCCAGAGGACTCTCTGTCACATCAATTCTGACCATCCTCTCAGTTTGTAGGCTCCAATCCTGCTCAGAGCTTAGCTGCGCCCGTTCTATGCTAATCACTCCCAACCCAGGTCTTGTTTGAATGCAATCCACATGTGTTGGGGTGGATTAGGGTAGAATTTAGTTAGGGTGGAAATTGAACTAAATTCCACTCCAACACACATGGATTGAGGTGGATATGACTGCATCCAAAAGAGGGATCATGTGGATTAAGGTGGGGAGTATAGCCAAACGAGTCGCCCTCGTAGGGTTCACTGTCCTGCATTGAACAGGTTACAAACTGTAAACTGGGAGAGTCCTGCTCTCATGTAAAGTGCTCTGATTTGTGTTTTTTATTTTTAAAATGCAGATCGACAGGCCCCACATCGACCTCTACAAGTGCCTCAAGGTAGCTCCTGATTTTTCTTATCTATAAGTTATGAAATGAAACCCGTGGTCTTTGTTACAATAGAAACAGTGTCATTATGAATCTTGATTACTATTGCTATGTGTTGTTTGAGTAACTCTAGTCTGTTTTTAACCTTGTTTAGTAATTCCTTATGTTGTGAAATCTGAAATGTGAAGACGGTGTTTCTTAAACTGGTTCTGCAGAATGTGTTTTAAACTTTTGTTCTTTCATGATTCGGGTTGACAGCAATGCTCCTCCTGGTTGGTCAATCCTGTTTTATTGCTGTTATTTTTTCTGTTTGAGTAGAGACGAGCAATTCTAAACTATGTCACCCATGTGGCATAAAAAGTGAAATGAAGGGAAAGACAAAATACTGAATGTGCAGTTAAATTTGCTGACAGCACCACCTAGTGCTTTCATGAACCTTGATGGAGAAGAGTTACAAATTTGTAGTTGTATAATTTTATTCAGTTAACCTTTTCTTTTTATATATTGTTGTTTCTGAAAGAAAGGATATGATGGATTCGTAAAAAGTTGTAGTTGTATAATTTTATTGAGTTAACCTTTTCCTTTTATATATTGTTGTTTCTGAAAGAAAGGATATGATGGCTTTGTAAAAGGTCTGAGTTAGAAAATATGTTTCTTAAGCAAACATGGGGATAAAGGAAGAGGGCCCTAGCCCTTGCATAAGTATAACATTGTGGCTTTCGCAACCTCTTCTACAGCAATTGCTTCATGGAATCATGAAGTGGGCTGGATTAAAAGCTTCATTCAGAGCATGAATGTTTGCCTAGACTTCTCCCAACATTCTTAACCTGATGTTTGCTTAAGAAAACCATGTTTTCTGCATGATCACATCACTATTGTTGATCCTTTCTTGAAACAACTTATTTCACTCTCAAATCAACTTTGCTGACTTGTCATTTTTCAGTGCAACCTTTTTGCAGTAGATTCCACCTTTTACTATCGATGAAACTTTGCAATGATTCATCCAATTGGTTTCCTAATGGTTGATTGAATTTTGCTTATCCTTGCTGATCATTACTACTGCAGCTGCAGTAGATTCCTCTTCTTGTTTCCATTAAAATTCACCAGTAATTTTACCTTTTCGCTTTTATGCTAATATATATTTGTCTGGAATCCATGTTGTGTCCAAAGAGAATATTCCCCCAGCGCCCGCATCCAGTGCTGCACACTATTTTTCAGTTTTCACATGTTTAAAGTAGAATATATGGCTAGATATAGGGATAGCCTAGTTTTGCATGGCATTGAATCGTCTGTTGTCATGCACACATGGAGCAATGAGAACATTTAACTTAGGACAAAGCTAATACGACATGTAAAAAAGAATGTAGTACTGTAACATATGTAAAACTAAGCTATTTTCACATTTGACTTAGGACAAAGCTAATATGAAATGTAAAAAAGAATTGTGGGAGTACTGTAATGAAATTGCACAGATGTAAACCTAAGCTATTTTTCACATTTGACTTGGACAAAGCTAATGCAACATGTAAAAAAGAATCGTCTGTGATCATGCACACATGGACTGTTATGACCAGGAACATGTAGCAGAGGCGCAGGAAGGCGAGTGGCTGAGCCGAGCCACACCAGAGCACGGTCGCCATGCCACGATGCGCCAACAGCCTCGCCACAGAGTTCGGTGGCAGTTAGTTTTGTCAGGAGTTTGTTAGGAGAGATAATTCCTTTATTTGTTATTCCTTAAACTTAGCTCGTTGGTTGTTAGGATCACCATATAAGTACGGAACAGTTTGGTCAATAAAAGGTTAGCCAGAGATTAAGATTTAATCTCTCTTGCTCTTTGGCGCTCTTGCGTTCTCGTGCTCTCGTTTGTGTTCGTTCCAGCCAGGGCGCCGAGTAAGGCGCCGCCAGTTCATCGCCCGGCGTTCAAACCTCATCCACTGGGAGTCACTCCTATTCCCTCCGCAGCCTAAGCTGTAACATGGAGCAATGACATTGTGCAAGTACATAGCGGAAGGCTAGCAGAGTATATGCAGTAAAGATTGCAAGTTTGGTTAATTTGTCTGTAGGAAGCTGCCCTGACGGAAGATTTTTCTTTTGTATAACCTATGTTATCCTGTTATATTGATTGTAATGAGCTCAGCATAGAACAGCTACATTTCTGAATGATGCTCTGCAACCTTATTATGAACCTGAACCGGTTTCTGTTTGTTTTGTAGTTAGTGCAGTAACTGCAGGCTGCATTATCATAGTTAAGGTTGCAAGTGCGGTGGCAGTGCCATCAACCTGCTGGACCTTCCTGCACAAGTTATTACGCCTAACGCAGCAGTTCATCCTTCAAAACGGGAGTGGCTCTGCCAGCAATCCGCTTTGTCAAATGGCACAGCAAAGTCCAGAGCTTATAAGACCAAAAGAACTGAGCTGCTAGAGGCATCATTGCATCACGGTCAGACAACGAGGCGATGCTTTATGGATTATTAATTAATTAATACAAACTTTAGCTTGTTGAATAAACTATTTGGCGTTCTTTTGAGACTACATTTTTTTTTTGACTAAAGACTACATAGGTTTGATGTAACAACTAACAAGAATTCATGATGAAAGAGGCAATTGTTCTTATTCTGATCCATTAGCCCTTTCTTCTGTACAGATTATAGGTATTTATTTTTTTTATATTTCTCCATGTTATCAGAAGAAAAAAGTAAGCAACCAGTCTCAGAATTCATGAATGAATAATGCAGATCAATGATTCTTTGAGATGGATTGGCACAAATTTGTGGTTATTGTAAGCTCCCTAGCTTCAGGGCACAATTGCGTCAAAGACGTCTCGAGTAAACTGGCAACCTGTGTTTTTCGCTTATAAACAGAATTAACGAGCTCTTGATGTCAATGATGCAATCGTTCAGCTCCAATGCTCCACCATCAAGCAATGCTAATATTGTTTCTTTACATCTCGCTTGCTTAATCGCCCCCATGGGGCAATGCTAACATTGTTTCTTTACATCGAGATCAATGCCAAACAGTACACCTTCCAGAAACTATCAGGTCATCACAATATCCTTACCGTCCCAACGTCATCAGAGTTCACAGTACTTGGTCACCGTCTCATGTTAGGTGATCCGTTGATCCATTATACAAGCTAGAAAGTTGTGCTTACAGACAAGCTACGCAGCCTTGATATATCAACACCAAATAGTTAATATCTACGAATAGCTTAAAAGCAACAGACTAGATTGTGGCATTCTGAGCTTTGATTCTGGGGTCGTCATCTAAGTCAAGGCTTCCCCAGATTCCTCCCCAATTGAGACTCAGGCAACCTGCTGCCAATAAGGTCCCGCAACTCGAACTCGCTAGGGAACCTCTGCTCAGCAAGTTTTGAGAATACCTGAAAATTGGAAGTGATTTCAGTAAAGTAATGAGATGCAGAGGTTTAAAAATCCTACAGTCATCTATGAAGGCAAAAGGATGCCATGGAAGAAAAGGTGAAACAAAAACGCTGTAACTTCACAACAGAATTTGCGACATAACAAGTAACCCTAGAAATAGAACTAACTCATCCTTATTTCAAAACAGAGGGCAATCCTGATATAGAAAGCATTTTGCATCAAATCAGCACAAAGGAAAAACATAAGGTTGCATCTAACATAGGAAACATACCAAATCTCCATTGCAGTAAACTTCAAAGGCACCAGAGCTTTGTAGAAAGGACTGAGCAAAGTTGCCAAATAGCCAGATTGTTGCCATGGTTCCGAATCTATTGGCGCGAAGTGAGTAGTACCATGGAGGAGGAACCATTCCAAGCCTTGGGAAAATCTGGTCACCAGCCATTATTGTTGCAACAGCTCCAACTTGAACAATTGGGATAACTTTGCTGAGTACACGCTTGGGGAACGGAGGAGGGTAATTACGCAAGATAACATGAATGCCAGGAAATGAGGTTTCCAGCATGCGCATCATGGTCACTGCAGTTCCCCTACAATGTAAAAAAAAAAGTATTCAGAATAACATGTACACCCTCTGCCTCAAAATAAATAATTTCCTATTTTTTTTCAGACAGATTAAACATGCTGGCAAAAGATGCATGTACCCTCATCTCCTCTCCTTTCCTGGAAGATATCTCCTAGATTTGGCAATTATCATTTACATGCACCCGTGATTAGCTTCCGCATTAAGAGGCAGTAATTTATAGAAATTTTTTTGGGACAAATTTTAAACCTCAGAAAGTTATTTATTTTGGGTCGGAGGGAGTATGTAGACGTAAAGCATAGGTTTTGAACTTATATGCATGAAAGATGCACTTTTCTTTAGCATTCTTTCACCACTTATTAAGTTTCACTCCTAAAAAAGTTTTTCCCTGGAGCGAGCAACAATAGATGGTCTGCGTAAAGCAGCGTAGTGATGTAGCGGAGCAGTGTAGCTCAGTTTTGGGAAAAATCAAGAGGCACCAGTAGCTATGATGTGCATTAGATTATGTGAACACCTTCCTTCCAATGAGATACAAAAATATCACTTATACAGTTGAAAATTGAACACAAGTGTTCAGTAAACAACCGCTATTTCACCTCCGCTTACCACCCTAAAACATTACTCCTATCTGTAGGGCCACCCCACATATTTTCCATGCCAGCCATTTCTTCACCCAATCTTCTGGCCCATAAATCTGAAGTAACTATTTCCTCAAGTGCTAGCTAAGATCACACATTTATAAATTCCATTTCAATCAAGTTGAATTTCGTAAAATGCTTCACTAAGGTGGTACTGTCTTTTTATACCAGTCCAGGTCCTTGATAAGATAGGAGACATATAACGGTTCCTTTGCATTCCAATTGATATTTATGGATCGAAATGACATGCGCAACAAGCCAGCTATTGTCAGCTTTTAGAGGGAGTTTCATTTTAGAATGTGTCACTGCTTTCTGTGGTTAAAAGACTTCTAAAGCACTGAAATTGGGGAATGGTGTTTGTCTAATTATCA
Organism: Bothriochloa decipiens; assembly: GCA_023333625.1. Classification (NCBI taxonomy): domain Eukaryota; kingdom Viridiplantae; phylum Streptophyta; class Magnoliopsida; order Poales; family Poaceae; genus Bothriochloa; species Bothriochloa decipiens. The sequence continues at coordinate 16,490,267 of CM041641.1, read as the reverse complement.
ACTCTCCTGCCCCAACGACACCATTAAAGCATGGACATACGTCAAGAGTCTGGTTCCTAAAATTATCAGGCCTGGTAGAATTACTGCAGTCAGCTCAATTTGATCTCCAATTTTCCATACCTTTAAAATTCTGTATTGGCTTGGAATGGGGATAACAATAAACAATAAAGCAAATCATATAACATAAGTTGGACTGTTGAAGAATTTTCAAGTGATACTGTCTATGCAGTAACATGAGGACAAGGTTTACATAAAAGATGCATTTCTCTAGATTTAAAGATAAGAACAAGACAACAAATTAAGTACCGGCTAAACCCAAACAATGATGCCTACAATCCAGTACACAAAAGCATTGTTATGATGATATCATCTATTCATCTCATATAAACTGAATCATGCATGTCCACTCTCCACTCACTGTCATCCAACAGCTGACCTTCAGTATTTAGGATACTACGGGCGCACGTTTGCTGACTTCAGAAAGTATTGACTAGAAATGGTGTCATCACTGATAGTTTAAACTCAGTGTGAATCCAAAATCCAAAAATAGAAAAAGAGTAAAACGTTATTTAGAAGGTCAGTTTGGATCTAAAACTCTCTACATACCCATCAAATTTTACATCTGAACTTGTAAAAAGGTGTTTGGATAGAATGTAATCCAAAAGAAACTACTACTGGTTTAGATAAAAACACACAAATTTCTCCATGTTGCCACAACCCTCTTGATGCCAAGGCTATCACAGCCAACAAAAGAATGCACGGTGAGAACAGGAAGGATGTGAGGAAGTTCGGCAACCATGGAGATGGAGATGTTGGAGCAGCAACCTCAGCAACCAGCGTGATGGTCAGGGACGCTGCCATAGCCTGTCCGCAGACCATGGCACCATCAAATGTGGCACAAGAGAGCTGAGCAGCCACGATATATGTGTGGTCCTTGTTCATGGTGAGCTGCAACCTGCAAGCGATTCAGCTCCTCTGCCATCGCCACTCACTTTCATGCTCCCATGCTCCTTCTAAATATGTTAGTTTTTCGCTTATGTCTGAATTTTCTTCCGTTATGTCCAATTTTACGTTCTGTGTTATGACTCTGAGCTCCACTACCATATTGATAGGGGGGGCTCCATAGCTCCTGGGAATTCCATATGTACCCAAACTGACATCAATTGACATAATTGTTCCTGACTCAGTTTTAGTTTTACTGTCTGTTTAATTCATTAGCTGCTATAAGGCCAGGACGCAGGTTAGTTTCTAGCTCTCGGCGATCCAACGGAAAATTACAGGCAGATAATGCATAGAAAGAATAACGTGCACAAGGAATTACAGGTGTAACAAATTTCAGCTGTAAACAAGCCGTAAACATTTTACATTCACTAGAATCCTCTTCTTTCAATCTTTCTTGTCCTTCTTAAGGTCTTCATTAGACAATCAACACAGCCACGAAGAAAAGGTGACTGACACCTATCCCTTCCCAGTTCCCCGCTATAATTTTAACGTACTAAGAATCCGACTTGGTGTGTGATAAATACCACAAATCCACAATAGCAAGTTAGTAACTATTCATGAACACACGGCAGTCATAAATCCATCATTCACTGGTGGTAGCAGTGAATTGGCGTGCTAACTGCCAAATAGCCAACCCTATGCAATTCAAATCATGCCAGGGGTGGAGGAAAAACTGGGCTCCCTACCCCCACCCCTCCCCGTGCCAAAACAAAGAATTGAAGCACCAAGTAGACTCATGGCTTGAAGCCCACTGGATGACTGGAAGTTATGTGCAACAATGAAATCAATTGGCACAATCCACTGCAAGCATGCAACTAGCAAGAAGAAAACCTAGTAACCCGACACCATGAGTCCATGCTAAAAATTCTCTGGCTAATCCCATCATGTAACAAACAAGGTATATGTACTCGCGGAGCCACATCCACGCTTGCAGCTAGCTGCAGCACTCAGTGGATACCTGGTAGCTTCACCACCCTCCCCCCACCCCACTTTTTTTTTTTTTTCAAATACTAGACTTGCTGGAAATGGTCAGTGAAGCCTAGTATGTAGTCATCTGAAATCCTTTACTAAAGAGTTCGTTCACCGTTCACACTAGAGATGCTTTTATGGTTGTCACCCTCCCGGTAATGGATCACTGAGTATGGTTATTTGCAGAAAGCGCGTGACATTCCAATGTTCCTAGATCAACTAGCGCATGCTCATTTTGGTCCACACACAACAAATAAGCAAAGGAATTCAATAAGCAACCACCAGTTGTCGCAAACCCAAGACACAGTGGACGAGCGAGCTCACTTGTACGAGCAGGAGGCGCAGAATTGCAGCTCCACCGTGCTGCCGAATCCAGCCCCATCCACACGTGGCTCCTGCAATTGCATCGAAGCAACACATCAGTTCCCAGTCCGCCATCCAGATCGGAGACCGGGTCGCGATTCGAACTCCGGGCAGCTTAGGGTTCGTGACCTACCTGTATGATTCCCGCGGAGGGGTCGGGGTGCTGGTGGTGGTGCGGCGGGTGCGGGTGGTGGTGATGGTGCGGCGGATGCGGATGGTGGTGGTGAGGAGGGTGGCGGAGGTGGGGAGGCGGCGGCGCGAAGATGTGAGTGAGGTCGGTGAAGAAGAGCAAGGCCGGGAGGCCGACAAGGAGCAGCTGCGCGCGGTCCATGGCGCGTCGCGGCGGAGGACGGCCGACGGCTTGGCTCTGCTACTGCCTGGGCCGCTGGGCGTCTCCGGTCTCCGTCTCTCCCGAGACGCGGTGAAGGAGGCACGGTCGTCGTCTCGCAGCGCAGGGACGAGGAAACCTCCTCTTCAACCTACTATGTGGGTCCCATTCGTCAGTGGGAGTACCAGACGCCGGGCGTCTTTCGTGCCTTGGTGGAGGGTGAGGCGGCCGGCGTCCGGCTCGGAATTTGGATGGCGACAGCGATTCGATTCGTCGTGTCGATGGCTCGATGCGATCGTATTGTACTTGGGCCGCACGAGCAGGCCGTGCGTTCGGCAAGAATGGATGGGCCGTTAGGTTTAACAGCACATAAAAGCCCAAGTCCAGTTCTTCTCCGAGGAACACGCAGAGATGGGCTAGCCGTGGAACACTCCCTCCGTCTCGCTTGATGAGTGACGATGACCATACTGTCAGTTGCCACGGACCCTTTCGCTCCCGTGGCCCACCAACCGTGCAACTTCGTCTATCTCGGCCACATTTGCAAGAGAGGGCACTGTCCTGTTCCCTCCCTGGTGATGGCGATCGAGTAGACGGAGTAGTGGAGTCTGAAGTACAATGGTCGCTTGAGTATGCTGTGGGCTTTCTGGAAGTATAAAAAAGTTTGGTCAAGTCGGTCTGAGTCTGGTAAGCTAATTTTGTGAGTTCTTTGACGCAACTCTGGACTGACCAACTCTGCTTGGCAAGCGTCCATTCCTACTCCAAAACCGCAATTGTGTGTGTGGCCTAACGTTCTACCAGATCACACGAGACCTTCAACAACCGATACGTCCCCGCGACATTAGCCTCGTACGAGCGTCACCGCCTCACCGGTAGAGTAGAAAAATTCAGACCCATCAGTCTTCACACCCCACACCCTCAGACGGCCACACATACACAGAGTATAGAATCTGTAAACTGTAAAGTGAAAAGAGACAATGTCCTCGTCGTCATCGCAATGATTCGGTCTCGTCTCGACGGTACGTCTGCAGCGCTACACTGTCGACTCCACTCGATTCCGTTTCGGCATACTCATCGGACCAGCATATATCTTGGCACCATGTCATCACATGTCAGAACCGGTAAACATTTCATTGAAGACGTCACTACGTACAAGTAGAAGTCAGGCATACAGTATGTACACGAACAAACGCGGGAGCCCCTCCTGCCAACCGACGACGCATATGCAGGTAGCAGGGCCCGTGTGTCTGTGACGGCTCTCTGCGACTTCGTTCACACTTCCATCCGAACGCTCACCTCTGTGCCGCTTCTGACACTGCGTGCGTGGACGTGGTTGTGGGGAGACTGATCGGCCACGTGGACGTGTCGAGTCGCCAGTTGCCACCGATCGATGACCCGAAAGACGTAGCAAGCGACGCCGTGGGGTGGGCAATCACGGCCGTTCGTCAGATCGACGACGGCGAGGCGGCGCCGGACCTCCTGTTGCGTGCTCAATGATTGGGGTGGGGTTGGGGGGGGGGGGGGTGTGTGTTCCTTTTTGGCAACGGCAAAGCCTGGGGAGTGGGGACACAAGAAACACGGGCACCCAACGGAAAAAGGGAGCGTAAAGCGGGTTGGTCCGGGCAGACCGCAGGCGCCTCCATAGTTAAACCCTGGTCTGGCACGGCCCCTGATGACTCATCGTTCTGTCACTCACCAATCACCATGGCAGGAGATTCTGTTGCAAAAAAGTCATTTTACCTTTTTTTTAGAAAAAGGAATTTTTATTAGAAAAAGTCATTTTATAGGTGTGTTTTTACCATATTTGCATCTCTATATGTGTCAAAAATCTTTATATCTACAAGACGCACCTTAGTTTAGCACAGCGAGCAACTGCAAAAATTGAAGCCCGCATATCACTCAGAAGGGCATCATAATGCAGGATTCTTTCAGTGTGCCAGATGCTGCGATGAGTGCAAGGTGCTTATAACAGAGGAATATTCCAATGTAGGAGTAATCCTTTCTCTAAGAACGCTGACAAGACGGGTACTGCATTAGGAGTTAGGACACGCAACAATGCAGCTCGGGACAGTTTTACGCGTACAGTTTCATAATGAGCGGACCGTGTTTCTGCTTTTTTTTCTACAAAAAGACAGAACTTTCCTTGAAAAAAACACCGGCTTGTTTTACGAAACAAATGCATCTTTTGGAAAGAAAAAGTCATTGAGCGTTTCTGGTCGAGTACAGTAGGCACTGGTCCAGCAAGACAAGCATAGAACTGTTCGGAACAATGCGTACGTATATGCGCCGCCAAATCCCTGCTGTGACCACAGTGATATTTTATGTTTTCGTGTCACAAGTTTGAAATATATATAATATTTATATTTATAAATTTTTTTAAAAAATAAATTTAAATTTTTTTATAATATTAATTATTTAATATAAATATTAATATATTTTAATATATAATTATCAATAATTATTTTTTAACACTCCTTTTGTCATCTACGAGGAGCATGATTGCCAACTCAGAGTCGATCCTATCAACCCATAAGGCCACAACGACATTTTTGGAGGTGTCCGTATGCCAGCAGGGCCGTCGTATACGTACGTACGGCTCCACCAAACCATTACACACCGGGCGAGGAACGCGATGTGGCCGTGATATGGTTTTACGAAGGAGGTAATTACAGGCCAGGAAAGCAAGAAGAATATCCCGTGGAATTCTTGAGCCTCACACTTCGCCAAATTTTTCAACGACTCTTACCAGCCCCTCTGATTTGACGTGTATAGCGATAAAAAGAAGGATTACAGCTTGCGTTCTATAAAAACATAGATATATTTTGAGAAGGGAATAAGGACCCTGGTTTACGTCGAGCTGACAAGCACTTTGAGCCTTCCGTCCCCGTCCATGGCGGCTACCTTGATTTTCTGACTATTGTCAAAAAAATCTAGAATGAAAGTGTGCAATTCGAAGCATCTGACTTGGTCATAGAGAGGTGGAGAGATTGACTACGGAATCATAAGACTTTAGGGCAAGAAAGCACTTTCAGCTTTCTAAGCTTCATATGAATACCGAACGTTTCAGGAGACCGTCCGATTTTTTTATATAAATATACATAAGAGAAGAGATCGGCTGTGTTTAGTTTCCGTGAATTTTGAAAGGAAATATCACCTCGTGTCACCTCAGCGTATTGTAGTATTTCGTTTGTATTTGATAAAAATTGTCTAAATTTTGAGTAACTAGACTTAAAATATTCGTTTCGTAAAGTACAATAAAACCGTGCAATTAGTTTTTGATTTTATCTATATTTAATACTCCGTACATGTATCGGCATTTTAATATAACGAGTGATAGAAATTCTGTACAGTAAATTTTAAGATGATTTTTAGATAACTAAACACAGTCATCCAAACGCTGCGGTTTCAAGATTTCCAAAGCGTGCAAACACACTGTTTGTGCCTCGACATTCTAAGCCCCCCCGATTCCTGATATTCACGATCACATGTCATCACCTCGGAATCTTTCACATTAAACAATCAAATCGCTAATCACCAACCCACTCAAGCGCTTGTTTTTATACTCTAAATTTTATTACATACCGTATATAAAATAAATCTTGTCAGATTATATCCGATTCCTCTGTCCACTACACGGACTGTCGAGTCGAGTCGATCTCCCACGTCCGCCTACGGACCCACTCAGCAGTCAAACCGCTCAAACTTCCCGTCCCCGGCGACCGTGGGGCCCACCGCCCGAAACTCCTCCACAGAAAGAACACCAGACCCCACTCCGGGCCCACGTTCCAGAGGACCATTCGCCTCTAAAAGAACAGCGCGACGTTGGGGTGTCCTCCGGCCCCACAGTGGCTGCTGCTACATACACTACACGTCCCCGGAAACCCGTCCCCCACGCCATACCCCGACACAGGTCTCGCTGGTAGCCTGGCGCGCCCTGGCCTCGTCTCGTCTCGTCTCGTCCGCGGCACGCCTCGCCCTCGCCTCTCTCTCTCTCTCTAGCTGCTTCTCTCTCTAGCCCCCCTTCCTCCCTCTCCTCCTCCTCCCCACTCGTACAGTGCCCAATGCCGCGCAAACCCTAGTCAGTGCCCCCACTCCCAATCTCGCGCGGCGGCCATGGGGAACTGCTGCCGCTCGCCGGCCGCCGCGGCGCGGGAAGACGTCAAGTCGTCGCACTTCCCGGCCTCCGCCGGCGGCGCCGGCGGCGGGAAGAATAAGAAGCCCCACCAGGCGCGGAACGGCGCCGCCCCCGGCCCCGGGGAGAAGAAGCGGCTGTCGGTGCTCGGGGAGGAGGGCTGCGACGTGGGCGGCGCCGGCGGGATCGAGGACAAGTACGCGCTGGACCGGGAGCTGGGGCGCGGCGAGTTCGGGGTGACGTACCTGTGCATGGACCGGGGCACGCGGGAGCTGCTGGCGTGCAAGTCCATCTCCAAGCGGAAGCTGCGGACGCCCGTGGACGTGGAGGACGTGCGGCGGGAGGTGGCCATCATGCGGCACCTGCCCAGGAGCGCCAGCATCGTGTCCCTGCGGGAGGCGTGCGAGGACGACGGCGCCGTGCACCTCGTCATGGAGCTCTGCGAGGGCGGGGAGCTCTTCGACCGCATCGTGGCCCGGGGACACTACACGGAGCGCGCGGCGGCCGCGGTCACGCGCACCATCGTCGAGGTCGTGCAGCTCTGCCACCGCCACGGCGTGATCCACCGGGACCTCAAGCCCGAGAACTTCCTCTTCGCCAACAAGAAGGAGAACTCGCCGCTCAAGGCCATCGACTTCGGCCTCTCCATCTTCTTCAAGCCCGGTAAGCAGCAAGCTCTCCGGCCCTCCGAGATCCGTCCCTGATTTGGGCGAACCGATGGCCGCAATTTTGGACTTTTTCGTCGATTCAGGCTGGATCCGTGGGGTTGGTCGCCGTTCTAGTTGGGGTGGATTATCTGTACCGGTCGTTTCTGTAGCCACTTGCCTTTCTCATGCTTGCGCAATCTGAGGCAGAATTGCTCTTCCTCTTCTGCTACTAGTATAACGTTAGGACTTCTTTGGATTCGCCTTTAGGAACAATTTGAGGTACTGGACATGACAGCACCTATCAGTCCAAGGTAGCTTCTTTGCTGTTGCCTCTGACAGGCCTTCTTGCTAGCTCTGTTGCATACCGGTGAGCTCAGAGATTCGAATCTAGGAGCTAGGTTGACATGTTGGCTTGCTGAGTCGCTGCCTCCCAGCTACGTGTATTTTTAGAATCTGGAAACAAGTCAATTAGTGGGAGCACACGTCACGTAGCTGTTTCCCAGCATAGCGACTTACCTATAGCGTTGTACTTATTCAGTCAACTGAGATAAGGTGTTTTGACAAAATCAGATTATGTGCAACAATATTTTGAAAAACAAATTTGCATATAGGAGTATGTTTCAAGCAACTTCCACTAGGACTTTACCTGTCTTAGCAGCACTCACGAGTAACTCCTTATTATCACCTAAACAAATGATCCCCCTGGTTCAGCTGCAATGCAACTATTTTTTCAGTTGCTGTAAATTGGCATCCACATATAGCCACAATGTGGGTATTTTGGGATTTGATTATGATTTGATGTACTTAATTTACTTGCTTGGTAATGTGTATTTTTTGGTTTCCTTTGTTAAATGTCTGTGTGATATTCATTTGAAACTCATAGAGGCACTGTTTTCCTTTTCAGGCGAAAAGTTTTCGGAAATTGTCGGAAGTCCCTACTACATGGCTCCTGAAGTCTTGAAGAGGAACTATGGACCTGAAATAGACATATGGAGCGCTGGTGTTATCTTGTACATTTTGTTATGCGGTGTTCCTCCATTTTGGGCTGGTAAAGGTTTCATTTGTGAGAACATCTTGTCCTCTAGCATTACTTTTGCGCAAATGAGCTTACCAGGTAATAATTGCAGAGACTGAACAAGGAGTTGCACAAGCTATTCTTCGGGGAAATATAGATTTTAAGCGAGAACCCTGGCCCAATGTTTCAGATAATGCTAAAGATCTTGTTCAGCAGATGCTCCAACCTGATCCAAAGCTCAGGCTAACAGCAAAGCAAGTTCTTGGTAGGTTGCATCTGTATATCAAACTTATTAACTCATAATGCTTCATTGTATGGCACATTGCATCAGATATGTTCAGTTGAAGGGATCAACACCAGTGTTACCCAGACACCTGTATCCTTTTTTTTTTGCCTAGTTAGGTACCCAACACCTATGTTGGATACTTGGATTCCAACTGCCATTTGGAGGGTCCCTAAAAAATCTGCCAGATTGGACCCCAGCACCTGAATCGGACACTGGTACCACACAGATGTCCATGTAACATGGACCAAATGTAGTTTCAAAGTGTAGTTTGTGTTCTGCAGGATCTACTCTGATCCCTTGTTCAAGAAGTGGGTGCAACTATATGTTGTGCCACTTTTTTTAGCTTCCAAGTGTGTAACTACTTGCTTAGGTAGTTTCAAAAAAAAAAAAGAAAAAGAAAAAAATTGCTTCCTTAGGTAATCTGACTAGGTACAGTTATGTAATGCTATGATTGTAAAATTGATTAGGGACAACAAAGAATGATGGATCAAAGTTGAAGTTAAAAGTGGAAGTAAATGCTTTTCTGTAGCTCTTACTTCTAGACAGTCTTTGGAGTTAGACATGTTTTCTTATTGCACCTCATGGCAACTTCCAGGTGGCAGTTACTTGCAGATGTATTCATTCTCAATAGGAAAAGCTTGTAAAAGAAGCTTGTTGTTTATCTAAAAAAGGAGGTGATTGATATTGTTTTAGCAATTGAGAAAATACCATTTTATACATACCGATCACTTGAATGAATTAGATGCCACCAAGTTTGTTCAACTTGATGCTTCAAATATTCGAGCTACATGGTTTTATTTCATAGGATCTTGGATTGTAACCAAGGGCCATTCAAGTTTTCACGATGTATGCATCGTAGATAGTGTTCAAAGTCCATATGGAATTACCTGGCATCCCCCCTCCCCCCCCCTCCCTCCCCTTCTGGCTTCTCATTATGTAGTGCTCATGCCCTTTCTTTGTTTCTGTTATCACAGAGCATCCCTGGCTTCAAAATGCTAAGAAAGCTCCAAACGTTCCTCTTGGAGACATTGTAAAGTCAAGGCTGAAACAGTTTTCAAGGATGAACAGATTCAAACGAAGAGCTCTAAGGGTTCGAAACCTTTCTTTATCAGGAAACTGATCTAGTTTGTTTGAATGCATCCTTTTCTAGCTCCCATGGAAACAATTTACTTTACTGACAAACCGGTACTTGACTAGGTTATTGCTGATCACTTGTCGGCTGAAGAGGTTGAGGACATAAAGGAGATGTTCAAGGTGATGGATACTGATAATGATGGTATAGTTTCTTATGAAGAGTTAAAGAGTGGGATCGCAAAATTTGGTTCTCATCTTGCAGAATCAGAAGTGCAAATGCTTATCGAAGCTGTAAGTATGTTTTCTTTAATTGATTGAATCACTATCGCCATTTGTAATTGATCTGAATAACATGATTTCTGCTACCATTGATGTCTGATATGTTGGATTGTTAGTGTTCCATGGAACCCAGCAATTTAGTTATAGTTGCCCAGGTGGTGCTTGGTACTTGGTCCTGGAGAACCTGGAATTTGTCAATGTGGCATTATAGACATAATGAAACATTTACTCCTGTTTCCCTGAAGGACTTGTTTCTTCTACTCAATTTGTATGTTTCTTGAAAGCTGATAAATATAGGGTCTCGTTTTTTGAGGGAACAAATATAGGGCCTCGTAGGTGACATGCCATTGAACTAATTTATTTGTTTAGAATTTAATTACACCTTTAATTTTCCCTTGGTTGCTTGGATTCATATAGGGCCATTTTTTTGCTATGTGAGTGACTTAGTGTCAATTTGAGAACCAGGTGACATCGTTGGCTTCATCTATCATTTACAAGGAGCAGGTGCTGATTGCATATCATATCTTTATGTTTGGAATAATAGGTGGATACAAATGGCAGAGGAGCACTAGATTATGGTGAATTTTTGGCTGTCTCACTTCATTTACAAAGGATGGCAAATGATGAGCACCTTCGACGGGCCTTCCTATTTTTCGACAAGGATGGCAATGGTTTCATTGAGCCCGAGGAGCTTCAGGAAGCCCTGAAGGAGGATGGGGGAGGCGATACCATGGACGTCGTCAATGACATATTGCAAGAAGTTGACACAGATAAGGTTAATGATTCACCTAAGGCCCCTAAGATAGCTTCTGCCTTCAAATCTTATTCCATCATCGCAATAACTTTCATTGTTTCTGCAGGATGGTAAAATTAGCTATGAGGAGTTTGTAGCGATGATGAAAACTGGCACAGACTGGAGAAAGGCATCGCGGCATTATTCAAGAGGGCGCTTCAATAGCCTTAGCATAAAGCTTATAAAAGATGGGTCTGTAAAACTGGATAGCGAGTGAGGTTGCACCTTGCAGCCGATGCTCTTCTCCACGCATTGTAGTCTACCACTTCGGCCCACTAAGCAGAAACCCTATTCCATTCGCTAATGATTATTTGTCTGGGATTTAGATAGTTGGAGCCTCTCTGATTGGTTTACTCATGTAATTAGTAGCCTTTTAAGTATTGCTGAGGAGCAACTGCTGAAGGATGCACGCCTGCCTGCCCATCTCCTCCGGTGTACCTGACGCTCAAAGTGTTGTAAAATGTTTTGTTGTTGACCTCAAATGCAATTTGCTGGTACCATGACTGTCAGTCTTCACCCTAGATTCATTTGCACCTATAAAGCGATAGAGTATAACTATGACAGTTTACAACAGCTGAAGAGCATATGATGTAGGGCTAGCTGATTTATCTTATGTATTCTGTTTATTTATATGGTGTAAAGCTAGTTTGAGTTGGGGGTTCCTTTTCAGCAGCAGGACTGACTTTTAAGACTGCCAAAGCCCAAAGGTGTGTTTGCTGAATCTTAAACTGAAACTCTGAGTTCAAATATACGGGGCTGAGACATCACTATAGAGTGTTTAGTGCGCTGTTTGCTGGTAGAAAACAGAAAACTAAAGATGGCGACATTGGACCTGTGCGCCTTGATCTGAGAAACCTGGGCGCCGTTGAGGGTCAAGACGTTCCTGTGGTTCGCTGTCCATAGGCGACATTGGACCGCTGATAGGAGTCATCGCCATGGATTTGGGCGCGTGCGCAAATTGCTGGCTGTGTGACCAAGAACGGGAAACTAATTGCTGACTGTGCGATCAAGAACGGGAAACTATAGATCACATCGTAGTTGACTATTCATACTCCAGACAAATTTGGATCAAGGCGCGTGACGCACTCGGAGGGCTACCTCAAGCCTTGCCTCATGGAGCGATCATACAATGGTGGGATGTTTGGCGCAACCAATGGATTGGAGTTGAGAAGGAGGGTGTTGACTCACATCTTCGCCCTCATCGCCTAGGAGATTTGGAAGGAACGGAATGCTCGGTGCTTCCGCGGAGCCAACACAGAGGTCATCATGCTCTTGGCAAGGATCAAGCAGCAAGCTAAGCGGTGGGTGCAGGTGGGGCGCCTCGGTCATTTAGGGGCTGTTTGGATTGCACCCTGGACTAATTTGCCTGGACTGGCGGTTGCTTGGACCTTGCCTGTACCGCGTTTGGTTGAAGCCCTGGATAGGTGCCTGTGCTAGGCAGGGATGCTCTCAGCCAGGCGACCGAAAACGAGCGCCTGGGTGCGGTGGGGTGTTGTCTGGGCTAATTAATATTAATACCGTAACATGCTGGTGCAGCTCTCTCTTCGCTCTTTTTTTTCCTTTGCTGTATACAAGCGCCTGGGTTCCTATTTTCTCGTTAATTATATTATATATGCATAAACTGCTAGAAAATAAATTCTTAAACTATTTGTATTTTATTTTTTAAAAAAAATTTATTGTATTACTCCAATGTCAGATTTGATTGCCTGGCTCACGCTGCTGCTTTGCCTGGACCAGTACTACTCCAATGATTGCTTTAGCTATTTAACTACCCTGAATTAGCTACTTAATTAAGGCAAACATAGTACATTAACTACTGTTTGTTGTCTTAATGTCATGATAAAGTTGTGGCCGAAACATCTTTCTTTGTTTCCTTATATAAAAATATTCATTCCTTAATTATAAGTATAAATAGTTAACAATTAAAATGATATTAAGTAAGATTTTATATACAAGAAAATATATTCTCTCTCTTTATTAAACTTCCTAGGCACATGGTTCCAACCAAACGAACTATCTTACTACTTGTCTGGTCAAGCAAATTTCATTAAATTTCCAGACAACTCTCAGGCAACATTTTTTTGCCAGCCAAGTCATCTAGGGCACCAACCAAACAGGGCAGCACGTAATAGGCCAGGAGTCGGAGTTGGGGTTGCGGAGCATTGCAAATTTGTATGGCAATCCAGTTATAACAGACGCTCAAGTCTTGTACGCGATTGGAAAAAAAAATAAAGATAGCAAGTATTCGTACAGATTACGGAGTACTCCACTCATGTCATGCAACCTTATAATAAGTTTGATTAAATTTATAGAGAAGAGTATGGGTATTTAATTACCACATCAAATATAGCTTGTTCAAAATTAGGACAATCTCGCTTAGCGCAACTCAAAAAATCTGGGAGTAGCATGGACTGGAGTAAGCCGTGATTCGCGTGCACGTGTTGCTTCAAAAACACTACTGCAAAAACAGCATGCCGCGATTGGAGCGTGTGGTCTCAGAGGCGTTTGCTTTTCGGGCAATTGCCGGGGAAGATACAGCGATGCTGCACGAGAGTCGGACGTGGTCTGTCAACTACCCATTTCTTTTCCGTTTTCAATTCCAACGAGTCTGGGATTACGGACTTGGAGCAGTACCTGACGCTAGCCAGATCTACGTACCAAAAAATACCATTAATTGCTTCATCAGGCGATAAAGAAATCACGTGATGGAGAGAGACGATCCAGCAGCAGCAGCAGCACCGGCTGGAAATGCAAAAAGTTCATATAAAATCGTCCCGATCGGATGTGTCATGTGGGACCGGACCGGAGGTGAACTGTTTGCCTGTTCATCCGTCCTATTCTAATTGCCTTTTCTGGTACAGTATATGATATGATGATCCTATGGAGCCCTGTACACTGCCAACTTAAATTGCATCCACCTTTTATAAACAAATTAAGCGTCAAATCATGAGCATAAACACGAGTACACGAGCCGTGCATAATTAAGCATCAAAATCTATAATAGTAGCAGTTAAGTTAGCAGTTCGATGACAGGGAAAAAGGAGTGCTTTATCCCCTAATTTACAGTCTACTCTAGTCTCTAACCAACGTGACAACGAAATTGTCCAAGACTTCGTCAGGATGCGCCCAATCCTTTGCGGCGCTTCACCCAGCGACCCTCCGCTCGCCAACAAATTGCTGGTCGGGATCTTCACCCTGCTCCGAGGTCTCAAACGAGGAGCACAACCATAGCTGACGCTGACGCTGACCGCGATATCGTAACTCTGCAACAGAATTTGTTTGGTTCATTCAGACTGAAACTCACCACAGCAGTCGGCCACCAATCGAACTATCCAAGTCATTTGATTCCTTTTGTGCGGCGCCATCCGTTGCCAGATCTGGTGTCCCCTTCCGTTGTTGGGATCTCATCTGACGCCATCCGCCAGCGCCACCAGCCCGTAACATTTGGCTGCCTGGCTGGCTGGCACGGTGTACCACTCACGGGTACGCCGCCGGGCAGGCGCAGAGAATCCCCACACTCCTTCCAGCGAAGCAGAGCCGCAAGGAGGACGGCGTCCAGGTATGCTGCGGGCCCAGCCACCGACAATAATGGCGGCACTTCCACATCGGAGCCCACTCCCCCTCCCTACCTCCCCGACCATCCACCGCATCGCCCCACGCGACGGCGACGCCTCCGCATCCCCGTGGACGCCGACGGCTGGGCCTGCCGCCTCTGTGGGCGGCGCGGGCCCCAGGCGTCAGAGCCACACGCAGTCACGCACGCACACTCTAGAAGAGCTGTTGTGCGGCGCCCGCCGGGCGCGGCGGCTGTTGGATCCCGTGCCGCCGACTCGCCTCGTCCGTCCTCGGTGCTTCAGCGTCCCCGTCATTGTAGCTGCCGCTGCGTGCCTGCGCGGCGCTGCGCCGGCCAGCCCACCGCTTGCTTTGCCCTCGCTTCGCTTCGCTTCAAATGATAGAGGAGGATAGAGCCGGTGCAGCAGCAGTGGCTGAGCGACCGCGAGCTTGACCCGGGCGCACGCGGCACTTCGCCTTCGGCTCGCACCCAGCCATGTCGGCGCCTGGATTCGATGGCCCCCAGCTTCCGCCCCTGCGGCTGCGCGCCTCGTGCGGCGGCACCGGCGGCGGCGGCGCGATCGCCAGCCCGCGCTCCTGGTCCTCCTCTGACACCTTCGTCAGCATGCTGTCCACGCCCTGCTCAGGTACCTCGTGCTTGCTTGCGAGTTCATGTGCGACAGTGTTTTCCCCCAATGCGTACAAGCCTGCCTCATTGGCACGGCTCCCAATCTCGATACCTGTCGTGCTTGCTTGGATGCTTGGTGTAAGTTGGTTTACTTCTGAATTTCTGATCCTAATTTTGGTCGGTCATGCTTGTCTCGGCTGCTGCTTCCCCGTGGGGATCAGGTACTACGCCGAACCCGTGCGGCGGGCTATGGTCGCCACGTCGCGCGCCGTCGGAGGCGTGCTCGTCGGAGATGGAGTTCGGGACGGCCCGCGGGTACGACGCCACTGATCCGTTCTTCACTGACAGCTGGCTCTACGACAACCACCTGTTCCACGGCAAGCCGGAGAGCGATGGCAGCGAAGGGGAGGACAAGTTCATTGTCGGTCCTGACGTCAGCTTGCGGCGGAGTGAGGTGGGGGAGATTGGCGATGGATGCGGTCGCGGGCACGTACATAGAGACTGTAATGCGGGCTCTGATGGGTGCACGGAGGGGAATGCTTGCTCGTTGTCACCTTGCAGTTGCTGCTATAATGAGGAGTTGGTGAGAGATTCTTGCTCCGCTGTTTCTGTTTATGGGAGGAATCGGATCATGGAGATGGAGGACCACATGGAGGGGCTTGATGAGTGTGTTGCAGAGGCGTTCCGTTTCAGGCTGAATGCGTTTGTTGATGCTGGCGATCTGTTAGTGGATTTCAAGAAAGGAGACGATGACGGGTTCGATCTTAGTGCTCTGGAGAAGGAACTTCAAATGCTTACTCCGTACTTGGCTGACGCAGATGCTCTTGATAGTAAGTAGTTATGACTCATTTCCTTTTTTTTCCTCAGTTCTATTTCTCGCATTTCTTTTGCTAATTTAGATGGAACTAAACTCATGGCATTGTAATTGGATTTTGCGGTAACCGTGGTTACCATTTTGCTTCACACAAATGCCTTTTCTGAGATTATATCCTAAATTTTATTGGCATCAAGTTCAATGTTTGTGATGGTGAATTGAGTTTAGAGTTACTGCTAAAATTCTGCACCAGTGGGTGCAACAAAGCAAACTTGAATCCGGTTCCACATATCATTGACGAAATTAATTTTACTTCTAGTCTATATCTATTACCTTTATCTGGAATTCATTGTTCACCATCTAAGGCTAAGGATATTTTTTCCTTGATTAAATGATTTCGTTTTAACTCTAGTTATCTTTTGCAGATACTGGTCTTGAAACTGGCTTAATAGGAAACGGTGACCTAGATGTTTGTATGGTAACAAATGAGGAAAATGCTGATGGAAAAGAATTTCTAAAAGATAGCTACTGCATACATCCTTTTCCTGAGAGTGCAGTCCCATTTGATGTTTATGGGGTGGAAGATTTCAAGACTGCAGATACAGATATTCAAAACCCTACTACTCACCAATTTCACGAAGACCCAAAAGTTGATCCTGTAATCTCTAAGTTCCAGCAGGAGTATGAGGTATTTGACCTGAAAATTTTCCACCGGAAGAACAGGTTCACCATCAGAAACCTTTCTTATTTTCTTCTGCTGCCAAATAATTATAGGGATATTGTGCTCATGCTACAGATGTCCATTGCAGGACTGGCTTTGAGGAAAACAAAGAATTCCCTATTGTCATGGATTCAGTTATAGCTGGAAGATATCGTGTCACTGAGTATCTTGGTTCTGCTGCATTCAGCAAGGTTGTACGGGCACACGACCTTCGCACTGGAGTTGATGTATGCCTTAAAATAATAACAAATGACAAGGATTTCTTTGATCAGAGTTTGGATGAGATAAAGCTCCTCAAGTTTGTCAATAAATATGATCCAGATGATGACCATCATATACTGCGTCTCTATGATTATTTTTACTATCAGGTGTGATGCACATATTCACTTATTCAGTGAACTAGGCCTTGTGCTTTATTTTACACCATAGAACTTAGTGAACGGTCATATTGAACTCAGTGAACAGTCACATTGCTCTTAAGGTCATTCATTCCATGTCCTAAGGATCCATAAAAAAATAAAGATACAAGTTTCCTGTCCGTGATGTATACTTCAATAGTTTACCTGTTTGATATTTGCCCAAGCTCATTTGAAACTTCCAAAATGCTGACAGTGAAACAATTCAACAGGAACATCTCTTCATTGTCACTGAATTACTACGTGCAAATCTTTATGAGTTTCAGAAATATAACCAAGAGTCTGGTGATGAGGTGTACTTTTTGTTGCCTAGAATACAGGTATATGAAACTGTTTTGTGATCAAATCACTCCTTACAGCTGTCATATAGACCAGTCTACTCTAATTCAAATTAATCAGAAAAGGCATTACAGCTGCCCTTGTAATACCCAGCTTCTGTAAAATAATGTTCTTTTTATATTTGTTGACTATCTATATCTCAATATCTATGAAAAGTTGGAATAAATACTTGATTTGTGATTAAATTTTATTAACTGGAAACAAAGAAGGCCGCTGAAATAAGAGCCTTTTGTCTTGCTTTCAGGCTATAGCTCGACAATGCTTGGAGGCTTTGGTATATTTGCATCATCTAAACATAGTACATTGTGACCTGAAACCAGAGAATATCCTTCTGAAGAGCTATAGTAGATGTGAAATCAAGGTTATTGATCTTGGAAGCAGCTGCTTCTTATCAGACAAATTAAACCTATATGTCCAATCACGTTCTTACCGATCTCCTGAGGTCATTCTGGGTTTGCCGTATGATCAGAAAATTGACATTTGGTCTCTTGGCTGCATCTTAGCTGAACTGTACACTGGTGAAGTAAGTTTATATTTGACTTCCTGTTCTCTATTTTGTTTGGTATTATATTGAACTCTCAACATGTGAACCAACTGAAATGATTTAAGGAAAAACAAATGATAAATAACGTTGTGCTGACAGTAAAATCCTCTGTCTTTTAACCTTATCTTGCAAATATTGGCATTTTCAAGCGAAAACAGTAGTGCTGTAAGGGCAGACCCTAGTATGGTAAATAACTGTCAACAAACCTGATTTCCTATTGCATTGGCATTTACTCCGGTAAACAACTGTTGGCGTTTTAGGTGCTCATTGCGTTGTTTTAGCTTGTTTTGTTACTCATTCATCCAGAGGAGATCAAATATTCAGGAACTCTGTAGGTGCTTGACATGTTGGTTGAACCTTAGGTGGCACTGCATTAGGAAGAAATAGACACCCAAATTTGAGCTGAAGGAGGCTCTAACCTTGGGTGGTGGCTTTATTCCTGTGGTTTCAAAAGCTTATATTACTAAACATCTGAAAAATGCTTGCAATTTCAGACTGCATATAATATAATGGGGAATCGTTGTCTTGGTATTGTTTTTACTGAGGATAATGTGTCTATTGAAACTAACAGTAGTACTGGCTACCATGTTCTCCTGCATTCTGAAAGAAGTCATATATGTAATTGCAACCCCTTTGACATGTCACAGGTTCTCTTTCCTAATGAATCAGTACCAATCATTCTTGCTCGTATGATTGGGACAATTGGTCCAATTGATATGGAAATGCTTGCATCTGGACAGGAGACCCATAAGTACTTCACAGATGACTACGACCTTTTCCACAAGAATGAGGTACTCATTGGATCGTATGCGAGATTATCAACATAACTTTGTTGCAGTATGCACTATAGTTGACAACAAATCGGTGATTTTGTTCGTGTTGATTTTGCATGATGATCTGAAAACCATACGAGTGGCATGGTAAATGCCACCAGTTGGTAGTATATTCAAAAAAGAAATAAATGACACCGGTAGTACAATTACTTTGTAATAGAGGCTTATTTATGCTGAAGCACTTCTTCTATATTTTCTTATGAGATACATACAGCACACCTTGAGAGTGCAGAAGTAAAAGCTGATAGCTCATGTACCTTATTTACTAACTACTAAGTAACATTACCAATAGCACCAAGGTACTGTTTGGTAGATGTCTCAATTTGTTCAAAAAGAATGTTTCTTCTCAATTGTACACTATCTGCTAATAATTTGATCTGTAGGTGCAGACTGGATACATAGTACCCAATGGAAAATGTAGTTATTTAAGCTATTTACTTCTATCTTGGTCCCTTGTCAATATGTATTAAAATCCACCATTTAGTTAGTTGTACTCCATCCCTGCATAGTTTAGGCGCAGAAGACAATTTAGTTCTGCAATTGCCCTTAAAGGCATTGTTGTCACCATGGGATCTTTGGCATAAGAATTTTAGTTTGTTTGTTCTTTGCACAATTGTCATGCAGCACCGAGTGCTTATTTTCCTATTCCATTTCCTGCTAAAAAAATAGGAGACAGATCAGCTGGAGTATTTGATCCCAGAGAAATCTTCTTTGCGGCGCCACTTGCAGTGCCCAGACAAGAAATTTGTTGATTTTCTGTCTTACCTGCTGCAAATAAATCCCAAAAAGAGACCAACGGCCAGCGAAGCATTGCAACACCGATGGCTTTCGTTCAAATATAGTTCAACGGCCAATCAAACACGTTCGTGACAAGTAGGCTACACTTTCTGAAGCTACTGGCTCCTGAAACAACATGTTTCCTTTTGCAGCAGGATCTGGCTTCGTGGATTTTTTTTAGGTTACACTTGGCATTGAAAACCCTGTTTTGCAAGGTGAATCAATCGTGTATACACGCTAGTTCTGCATGTAAATATGAGAAAAGTTGCTTCTTTTCTTCTCTTTTGTACAGTTGCCATGTACTACAATGTTGATCCAATTCATGGTATAGCAAATAGAATTCATAGATTTACCTTTGACATAATGACATTCTAAACTGATGCGCTTTCTGTGCTCTCAACCGAACTTTGGTTCTACGATGCACTTCATCTAGGTCATGTTTAGATCCCTCCAAAAGTTACAATTTTTTCATTTTCTCTTTATCACATCAATATTTAGCTGCTTGCATGGAGCATTAAATATAGGTAAAAAAATAACTAATTACACAGTTTTGTTGAAAATCACGAGATGAATCTTTTGAGCCTAATTGGTCTACGATCGGACAATATTTATCAAATATGACGAAAGTGGTACTATTCATCGGGTTTATTTTTTCCCACGATCCAAACAAAACCCTAATCTCCACTATAATTAAAAATTTGTCTAGTTAAATCCTTCTTCAAAATTAATAACTCGCAACGGCCGAAATTAAAAGTAGGATGCAGCCTTAACGCCCCACGCGCGCCTTCCGCTCGCGGCAATGGAACGCATGCGACCAGGGATCGAAGTCTGCCTTCACCGATTAATCACCGATTAAAAAACAACATAAGGAAAGGCACCATCAGAAAAGATGAAATGCACACGAACGCGAAAAATCCGGATCCGCAGTTTGACCCCAGGCACCGCCGCCCACCGAGCGCCGACGCGCTCCGACGCCCGCCCGCACGCGAGCTTCCGTGCCTCGCCGTCCCGCTCGCGAGGCAACACGCCTCGCCGCCCCCTCGCACGTGAGCTGCCGCACACGCATGGGATCTCGCCCGCACGCGTCGACGATCCGTCTCCAGTGTCTGGTGGCCGCCGCGCGTGCTCCACCATCGCCGACGGCATGGCACCGGCGTGCGGCGCGTCACCGACGGCGGCAACCGCGAATGTCAACACCGCGGCGGACACGGACCACACGGCGGCGCGGCGTACGTGGTTAGGGTTTCGCGGTTGCCGCCGTGCTGGTTCCACCTTCATTCTCTCCGTCTTCACGGCGAGCGGGCGAGCTCCCCGGCGACGGGTGAGGTAGGACCCCTACTCGCTTCCCTCTGCGTCCTCCTCCGCTGTCTCCCGTTGCCGTGCAGCACTAATGCATCCTCTCTCCGACGCTGCATCCCGTCGCCGTGCAGCACCCCTGCGCCGGCAGGGAGGGGCGCCGCCAGGGCCGGCCTGCGTTGGGCGCCGCCAGAGCCCTGCTGCTGCTGGGCGCTAATGGGGCTGCGGACGGGCATGCACGCCACCAGGGAGGGGCGCCGCCATGGCCCTGCTGCTGCTGGGTGCCGCTGGGGCGGCGGACGCGCACACGCACCCCCAACTAGCAACGACAGCTGCGACTCCTATCCCTGCGTGGACGACGTCTCTCAGCGGTGGCGTGGCAAGAACATGAACTCTGTAATAGTGTCCTGTAATTGGTATAGTAGCCTCTGATATGTGTGTTTATGCGTGTTTATTTTGATTTCTCTAGGTCTGTTATATGGGAGGCAGCAGCTGTTCTGCAGCAGGGCGATTGGAGGTGATGAGCATCCTTGAATTCAATTCTTTGAAACTCACTGATCTAAGCTTCTAGCCATACGTGCAAGACAATATTGAGTAGGCGCAGGTGATGGATCCATTGGGAAGATTTGCTAGGCAGTGTCGCGATGGCTTGGTCAGGGTGCTATTGTCGAGCTGCGCCACAACGATAGGGGATAACGATATATTGTTCTTGCACAGTATTATGGCTACAGATATTAGTAATAAATTCAGACTTCGTAACCCATGTGACTCATGAATGAGCTAAACTTGTTATTATATTCCCTTTTTTCTATCTGATTTCATCATCCGAACTATGCATGCTACTTTGTCATCAGGTTGAACAAACCAGTGAGATTGTTCCACTGTATTCACTAGACGCTAAATTTACAACACCATTGTGGGTTTATGACATCAGCTCGTATGATTTTCTTGGAAACAGCGACCACACTGTTTTCAGTTATAGATATCAATAATATTGAAGAAAAAAAATCTATATATGTTGCCTTTGTCTGTGAAACATCTTCATGTACCATCACAATAATTAATCCTTTTGTTCAAGTGTCGGATACCTTGTTTGTTGCAGGTCAGCAACATCATCACCGCGGGCTCCTTCGCTGCCGACAACTTCTCACTTGGCTTCGTCCCGCCGCCACACCCATGTGTGATCGTGTCCAGACACCAGAGAGGCCTGGGGGTTCGACCACTTCTGCTATATTGTTGGGGCCAGCGCTGGCTACCTGCGCATGGATTCTGATCTCATTCAATGATGTTCTCATGTATCAAGGTTTGACGCATCAACTTTTCAGATTGTTTGACATTGTTTGGATGCTTGGAAGTCATGAGTATTTCAGCAGAATTTCGTGATAAAACCAAAAACATAAGTTGTAGAATGATGGATTGCATATCCAAGCTCTCATAACAGTAGGCTGCTGCGTGCCCATGATAAATTTCAGTAAGGTATGTGTGTATGTCTCTCAAGTCTGTGCCTCCTCCTTCTCAGCCATGTTATATTGATTTTTTAGAGTTTATAGAACATCCAAATTTACTGGCTTCTCTGATTGCTTGTTCGCTTCTGGCTCTATTGAATAATCAAGCATTTGTTGCTTTTCAGTATTCAGGTGATTACCACACCCTAATCTAGGCTGGAAGCAAGGCTGCTAGAATTGGACAAACAATGGTTTTGAAATTGCAGCTTAACAGCCACTACAATTGATGGCCTTGTTTGGTTTCCACTCAGGTATTGCTGATCTACCGCTACTTCCGCTGCAGCCTTTCTTTTGAGAACTAGCTTTGCACATCCAACAACAAGATGCATACCATGTTTTTTCCTATTAAACATCACATGAAGTGTATCGAACATGGGAAAATAGTGCTCCAATCCAGGGCTTTATATTATGATTTAAAATGATTTATACTTTTTAAGATAAGACAATTTCCTTATATAACATCATTCAAAGATTGTACTGGTTTGGTTAATAATATGTGACAAATTTAGCATGGAACATTTTGATTAACTTAGACAATTTCAAGGTTTGATAAACTGATCGAATTTTGGTTGCACAGAAAGACTGTTATATGCACCACTTGGAGAAGTCAATCACTGTGTTCTCTATGCTGCTGAAAAGCTTCTACTATATCTGAGTTGTAGACCTATAAAATATAGCGAGCTTTTTGGTTCTACCGACAGTAACAAACTAAAGAGACCATGTGTTTTGGTCACCATATTGTTGTGTGCAGATTTCAATTCATTTTTGTAACTCATGTAATGCAATGAGCAATAAATATCTGCAGGACAAAGCTTCCAGGAAAAAATAGTTATTTGCTTTTGCTATTTGATTTGATCTTGATGGTATGAATCCATTTTTCCCTCCTTATTTTGTGTATAAGGTAAACTTTTGCCTTAAGTTAGCCCTCATCTGGTAATGATTTTCTCTGCAAAAGTGTACTAAACTTGTATTGGGAATTCATTCTGTTATTTAGCATTCTGGTCACATTGGACCTTTTAACCTTCCAATGTGGATTCCCTTCTATTGTGTAATTTTCTGGTAATGTTCTTATTGTTTTTGGTTTTTTTTTTGGCACCTCTGGGATGAGGCTATGTTGAAATGAGGCTCTTAGGGAGCTTCCATCGCGAATTGATAGCAGCAGCACGGCACAGGAGTAGGCGTAGGTGCTGGTGCAAGTGAAATCAAATTTGAGGCTGCTATCTGAGTTATGCCTACACAAAGCTATTGTACCAAACCTCAAGGGTGTGGCTGAACAATGTGAAGCCATGATTTATCTTGGAATTTGACTGAATGAAATTTGGCTTTGCTGGTAGTCTTTTCGCTTGTTTAGCTTAGGTGAACATACCTTATTGTACTATTCTTTATCAGGTTTATCAGACAGGTTTTCATTTCAAATGTTCCCCTGTACAAGTTCCGCACTACGTTTGTTTTTGTCATATATGGAAAACAATATCGTCATCTGGTTGTTTTATGTGCATCATTGAAATTTTCTTACTGTGATCTTTTGTAAAATTTAATTAAAGAAGTGTCTTTTCGTGGTAGAGATCAAGTGATGGACGGTTCACATTTGTTTTCAAATGCATCCCTTACATGCAAAAGTGTTCTCGAATTGTATATAGGCTCAAATGCTTTGTGTAATAAAAAGTTAAACTATGCAAAAAAAATATTTGTTTCTATGAGCATCTCCACGATAAAGCCGTAGCGTTAGCACGGGCATTATAACAGTTCATCAAATAATTGACCAAATTCTTCTGTTCAAGTTTGAATAGTCAGACGATCATCATTTTAATTTTATTCCTTCACGTTATATGTTCCAAGGTCCCATTAAAATCCATTGGTGACAAGTTGCAAAGATGTACTAACAAAGAGGCCCGCCATGAAAGCTAATTTAGGAAAGAAGGCGAACCCTGCAAAAGATATACATGTAGTGCTACCAATCATTATTTCATGATTTCCAGGACATTTTTTTTCACGTGAATTCAGCTATCTAGTGCAGACATTGCCGTCTACGGACTCACCTTCGGGGGGCAACGGAGCTATATAGGCTTGCTCGTGCTTGTTTGATTGCAGCAGCAGCAGCCGAAGCGCTGCCACTGCCAGCAATCAGTCCCAAACAGTCACTGTGGCACCTTCACGAGTGTTTGCTATATCTGATGCAGGGCGAGTGTGTATAAAGCGATGGTTGAGGTGCAGACTGTTTTACAAAACAGAAATAAGTGCTGTACAGCCATAAAACAAGATTGATGTCACAAATAGAGATCTATCATTGCGCTAAATTACAATTCCTTTTTATCTCTTTCCCTCCCTTCAAACATGTGAATAAGGTCTTCGTGTATCTATGCTACTGTACAAGAGCAGGTATTGAGTCTTTCAATAATCCAATGTGGTGGCTGCAATTCCTAAACTGCCTGTTCAATTTGTGGGATTCCTTGTCTTTGGAACCACTCTGGCATGTGAAACGTTTCATACAATGCAGGTCTAACATCTTTTTGCAGAGCAAGGTGCTCGAGAAGCGGAAATATCGTTCCCATAAGCTAAAATGTCAGAACATGTAAACGGATCAGTAACACAAGGGGCTGTAACTGTAGAGTCAAAGAATTATTTATGTACATAGCTAGTTTTACCTGATCGTCAACAGGTTGTGCAGCTGAAAATGTAATACATGGTATTCCATTCAATGGTTGCAGTAAGAAACTGTATGGGTTGTTATCAACAAGGACAATTCTCTGGAAATCTTTGGACAAACAAGAAAGATCTTTTACATGCTCTCTGTATTCCCTGAAATTATAAATATACATTATAAGGACTTCCCACAGAATTAACCAATCAAAATGATTCGAAGTTTCACGGAAACATGAGTAAACCAGATTTGCAGTTCACATAAAGTATTTATGAACAAGAAAATAACTACATAAGGTAGTGAAGTCAGCAGCAAATAAAAAAAAAGATGAACTAAATCTGCCCAATCGGACTGAACAGAGGGCTGACATGCTAATATGCTGTTGATGAATCACTTGAGAGATGAAAATTTCCATTTGATAATTAGGCCTTGTTTGGTACATCTTCTCTGGAAAGCACTTTCTAAGCAGGTCTGACCTAGCTTCTACTTTTTAGTATAAATAAGGGGTGGTGGGATTAAGTGTGGCTAGAATAAGCTACAGAAAAGCAATGCCATTTTGGCTATTGATTTCAGCTTATTTGGTCATAAGTAGCTTATAAGCTATACCAATGTGCCAAACAGGGCCTTAGCCTCCAACTGAAGCAGAGGAGTTTTTATGAGCAACAAACCTTGAGAATATAACAGCCTACCATTAATAGCTTATGGAAACGCCAATGACAACTTACGTAGTAACAGTTGATGGCCGATAGAGACGGTGAGTGAATCTGTTGTGAGCATCTATCCTGTCAACTAGAGGTTTTGCATAGCCTGGATAAGAGCACAGATCAGTGACAGTGGCATAAGGTGAAACCACCTTGGCTTTTGTTGTCAAAAGAGAAAATAGTTGAGGAGATCAAACCTTCCAAACCAGCTGTAAAGAGAACAAGATCAGCAAATTCGCTAGTTCGCTGCAAAAATTCATGTAAGCCAGGACGCTCAAAGACAGTTACATAATTTATCCTCTGCCTTCCATCAGGATCCTGTAAACCACAAAACATACTTCTGTAAGTACCTTTCTTAGAAGTATGGACTGAAAAGAGCAATGGATAAGGCAAAGGCACAACACTGCAATTTACTAGCCTTTTCAGACGATACACACTCCATGTCAAAGCAATGCAATCCTGCTTCAACAGCCTGTGTGCACAGAGTAGCAGGAAGGCTCGATGACTCATATGCACAAACTAAAGTCTCATCCAAGTCAAGCACCACCTGCAGATTATGCAAGTATCACAGGAAGTTCATTCAAGTAGACTTGATAACCATAATTAAGACAAGCAAATAGAAAGCAAAATGTCAAAAATTATAGCCGAGAATCATGTTAGCACTAGACAGTTAATTAGGACTCGTGCCTAGAAAACCATACCACCCACAACTAAACTAAACTAACTGAAAACCTCTAGAATGATCACTACTCCATTGGCCATCGCCCGCGCCCACATGAGTCCAGCTACAAAAGCATAAATCCATAGTTCCGAATTCCAATTTCCAACTGATTCTTGGTCCCTCAAGGCCCAAACTACCAAAGTAACCATCATTTCGCGTGCCCAGCGCCAGCAGACCAAAGTCATAGAGGTGATGAGGTCCGTACCGTGAGCCGCCGGAGCGACGGAGGCGACGCGTCAGCAGGGGCCTCGGATGGGAGCTGCACGAAGGCCACCTCAGGCGAGGCGGCGACTGGGAGGAGCGGGTGGCGCAGGCCCACGAAGGAGAGGAGCTGCGCCCAGGAGGAGGGCGTGCCGCGGATGATCCGGAGCAGGATCTGGAAGAGCAGGCCGAGCCACCCAGACACCGCCCGCCACACCGCCGCCGCCGCATGGCTCCGCTGCTGAACTGGCGCCACCTCCGTCGCCGCCGCCGCCATCTCTCTGGAGGCGGAGGAGACTTTAGCCGGGACGGAACGGGGAGGAAGCAATCATAGAGACTTCCAGCCACCGACGCTCTGCAGTCTCTAGTGTTTTTCTTTTTTGACAAGTGTAATCTCTAGAGTTGATCGCTTGTTTGTTGTGTCGTAAAACATAAAGCCTTTAGAAGGAGAGAAAAACGATGAATACTAATTCTAATCCGTTTATATATAAGCCTTTATCGAAACTTTTAGATTTTGATCGGACTATATATATATATATATATACTTTCATCTACTATGTTGGTCATGAGAGACAGAGAGGGAAAGGTACTAACCGTTGTAATCATGTTTTATAACACGTTATCAGCACGACAAGCTCTATGTCGACATCCCCGTTGAAGCTGATGCCGACCTTCGTTGCTGACGCTCATACCGTCGGCTGCGACTACTTCGATGACGTCAACATCCCGACGTTGTTTGCGGAACGGATCTGTTATCCCTACCTGCTACTAATCTGCACTGCATCGACAAGTGTTGTCACCGTCAAGCAGGCAGGTCTACGACAATATCAAACACCCTATGCGGTATGTATCTACTAACTGCCCTACACGGCCGTGACGTAGATCAATTCGGCATCCTCTACGAGGTATGAAAAATCGCATCTTGCAGATTGCGTTCGCCCGAAATATCGGGCTATTTTCTTATGTGTATTTTTTCTGTATGAAGTAGATACACGTACAAGAAATACATGTATAATAAGTATATACAAATTTTTGCATCTACACGAGTTGCATCTAGGATTTAAAAACCACTGTAACATTATCTCTATTTACTGGCTGAACCATAAATCGAAGAGCAATGGCATAAATGCCATGCAAACACCAGCCTTCCTGAAGAGAAAAAAAAAGCAGCTCATCAATGATCCACCTCCTTAGCTGTCGGACCTGTATGTCCATGTTCCATGTACTGGCCTGCATGCCACCACTGAGCGCCGCCACCGCCACGGACTCCTCGCCTTGTGGCTTGCACGCCATGAATCTATCTAGACTCAGCTCTCTCTCAGATTGCTGCACATATCGACTAGCACCGGCCGATCAACTCGGACTGAATCGCTATGGTGAGGAGATAGCTAGCCCGCAAGCTATTGGCAGAATCATGTGTCTGCACGACCACTATAGCCTTCAACGGTTGTTACCTCGTACGCCATGAGAACCCACATCTCCGTATAGATGGACATGTACGTTTAGGCTCCGATGTACCGTTATCGCCGTAGCAGCTAGCAAGAAGAAGCCGAAGGGTACGGCGGCCGGCAGCCATCAAAACTCAGGACTCAGGAGAGAAAAGCTAAGCAAAATTTTAATCTAAAATCCCCGAAGGACTTCGGGCCGTGTACGAGAACATGTGGGCCGAATTAAAAGGAATTGAACCGTGTTTTTTTTGATAAAATCCAGCAATAAGAAAAAAAAAAGGTTACTAAATCTGAAATTTATGAAAAAGACCTTGATTCTTGCAGAATTGACCACATGTCAAGAATTCTGGCAGAGTAATGCATATATTGTCTGGTAACCATGAATTGATGGTGTTTTCGAATATAAACCCCTGGAAATTTTATTTTTAAAGTAGTTTTCTGATTAGTTAACCCTAGATCCTCTATTTATGCATATTTACTATGTTTCTTATACCTGCATGTATAAGATCGTGTATATACATATATTAAATATGAAGTTTAATGGATATTATTTTCTAGCTTTATTTTCCTAAATTAAATAGTACGATTTATTTCTAGAAAATGCTAGTGCAAACCCGTTATGAATTTTATACCATGTGATTGTAAGAATAAAACTTTGAACAATTGCATTACACTAGAAATATGGTATAATATATATGAGCTCTCTAAATCTTGCAGACCTTAGACTTATCACCTTTGAGAGGCTCATATTTGTTTTTTCTAGCATAATGAATTTTTTGGTTGAATGAATACTTAGCTAATTATGAAAATTTGCATATACCATAATCCTGAAAAATGCTAGGATGCTCCTAAGAATATTTTATATAACCATCCACTATCTTTTTACACCTTGCTACTTGTTTACATGAAGTAAACTTATACGCACATGATACTTCCATTTACAATGATATATATGTATACTTTCATGAAGAAAGAATATCCTAGACTTGCTATGAATATATAATTATTTGTTATGGTCATTATTAAACCCATGAAGGATTTTTGACTACCATTGAAGTGTAGTAACAGTTACTCTCAGAATGAGTATGTGGCCAAGAGAAGTAGCAATGCATTGTGGGACTCACTGCATGAGTAAAATCTCAAATTATGATTATAGAATATCATATTGGATTGAAAGTTGAATTTTTATGCTTGTATACTTATAGATTGAGGTATAATGCTGCTCTATAAATAATATAGCTTTGCATTAAATGTATAGAAGATAAGATGGTAAATAAGATTTTATCACCATATTTTCTTAAAGAAATATCTCTTGTATATAGAATATCAGAGAGCAATATAATACACGAAGTATTCGAATTTACCATTAGAAATTACTCAAATAAAAATAGAGTTAGAATTTTTAGACACCTTTATAAACTAGGATATTGTTAGTTGGATTAATATTAAATATGTGTCTTGCATATATCATACTACTAGAAGGATCGAGCAAGCATGAAGCTGCTAAATGTCAAGCATTGAAGCTAAGATATGTAAGAATGGATAAGAATTTTAAGTTTCTCTAGAAGAAGAACTTAAATCATGTGCTTATAAATTTATTTCTTTTGAATTCATATCTTGAAGTATTGATAGTAGTGGCGATGGTGCAAGTTTTAATTCCTGTTGAATTAAGTGATTAATGATTAATTTATTAGCTTGAAGACTAATATTGAGTATTTAATATTTTTAGTTGTAGTTGTTACCTTAAGTAATATGTTAATTTTTCAAGGAATAAACAAGATTTATATGGTCTGCATATAAATAACTGCCTAATGGCTATCTAAATAAACTTATATTATTTTTATCCATAAAGAAGCCTCAATTGACCATTAAGGTTATAGTTCTACGTGCACTATAATACTACCATATAGGTAGAAGGGAAACTGAATTTCCTAGAAGCACATATAATACTACCATATAGGTAGAAGGGAAACTGAATTTCCTAGAAGCACATGGACAATTAGATTATACTGGCATATGAATTGATCTTAAAAGAAAAAATTTAGCCAAAAAATAGTATAATCTAGCCAAAATTAGAAGTTTATGTGTCCTACCCTGAATTTGTTATTGTATACTAAATAGTATATTAAATATGTGAATTTCATGCCATAACCAATGAATACTAGAAGTATGATTGGAATCTATGGAATATTAGAAGTGATTATTCATAAATGATGCACGAAGCAAATTACTACTTGAAGTAATTATGGCATGAAAAGGGGGAGAAATTTTGGGTGAAGGCATAAGAAATGTGGATAATGTATAATTAATAGGCATAGCCTTCCTAAATCTATTTTCAAGTGCATGTATCAGGACTTGTAGTTCTGCCCGCGTCTCTTTTGGCCGAGTTAATTTTCTCTACTGCACTAATTTTAAACAAGCTTGCAGCTTTATATTTTGTCATTATCTACTGCATTGGATCGAATACCAACATTCCATATTACATATGAATGTGTATTACTATTTTATTCTCTCATTAAGCCAAACTATCTACACTCTTGCATGAATATTGGCATAGAAGTTATGTTTGTAGCTAGTAGCTATATTTGTACCCCCGTAATTAAATTATCTAGCTAGCATGTTATGTCTAATGGTCCTTGTCGAACTAAGGAATATGTTGCTCTTTGCATTGCATAAGTAAAAGTTTGGTCTATGGTCATACAGTCTAAGATAAGGGGGAGTAAATATGTTAGCTCAGTGGAGACTAACCCATTTGATGGGATGAATAATTATGGATATAAGATGGTGGGTAACATATTTATGATGATTTGAGATTTAAGAGATGATTTGGGATTTAAGAAGAAAAGACATCAAGGAAATTTTACATTAATGGCAATTAGAAAACTGTAGAATGAATTCCACATGAATTTAAATATTGTATATTTTATATATTTAAAGTATGTGGTTCATGTTTATGTATGAGTACTTGGATAAATTATTTTAGGCTAAATAATAAAGAAGCTAGATAATAAAATAGTTTTTCTAAACTATGCTATGTGCAGATCAGGGGGAGAACATCTATGAGTTTGTAGGAATATTGAACATTTTTAAATGCACACTATGTATTCTAGCTCACTGCATATATTATGTAAATAACCCCATGTTTAATTATATGCGTGAATATTTCCCATAAATTATATCATAGCATAAATGAATGGGCCTCCACTTGCAGTTGGAGATACAATAATTTATTATTTTAAGTTCATGATAGGGGATATCTATTGAAGTATGCTATTAAAGATCCAATATTGACATTAGGAGAAGAGAGCCTGTTTTGAATGCCAAATATTATTTCCAGAGAAGAAAGATGATCTAGAAAAATTTCTTAAAGCTTGAAGCAGGAACACTATCACGCACTAAGTCAACTAATAGTTTGACTAATACTCCTGTGAAGCATGAAGTGGAGCATATGCTAGATATTTTTAGAAATGAGAGGAGTAACTTAAAATATAAACCAGAAGTTTTGTTTACTAGTAGTAAATAGTATTGTATACTATAAAGCTAAAATTCATGAGGGCGTACATGGGTTCTAGTTTAGCATATACTTATTGAATAGAAATAGAAAAAACTCCTCCATTTTCATGAAGAGAACACCTCAAGAAGAAGGTTGAGCACCTCATGAAGAGGATCATCATGAAGATGAAATTCAACACACTAAGCAAGCACATAATTAGTGTTGGACGTACAAAATAATAAAATATCTCTTGTTTGGGAAATAACAGAGACAGAATAATCTCATATTATGAGAACATTGGGAGAAAATAATAGTTGTCAACAATGCTACCTGTATAATTGCAAATTTTCTCTTACGAGAACCCGGATCCGAAAACAAAGTCCATGGCAAAGTCTCTTGTAGTGATTATATCGGGTCAAATGAAGAAACACAATTGATGTTGAATCTTCTATTAAGAAAAAATAAATGTTTTGCTATATCTCTGGCAAGTGAATTGAATGAATATGGAATATGCAGTCAATAAATGGATTATGAAAATTCATATAATTCCTGAAGAATATAAATCACAATATACGGAAATTAAATCTCATATAAGTATTAAGAAGTCTAAGAAATAATATATTCCTGAATGAATATTGAAGTCTCAAGAGGAGCATGTCCTAGAAGGATTAGTCATCGAATGACTTTGTAGTGAATAACACTGTCTCATCATGCATTTCACTTAATAATCTCTCATGTAATAGAGAATGTCTCATAGAAGAGAACTACTAATTTACTAAGAATGAGAACGTCCTTGAAGGAATTAATCCATGAAGATTTCTGTTGATTCTTGAATGAACACCATTAATCCCTGAAGTGAGTATACACCCGAGAGAAAGAATGAGGAATTCTAAACACCATGAAGGTGTCATGCTAGCAATGAATTGTATCATCCTCTAAATACCATAGAAGGTAAGAATAATGGTGAGTTGGTATTTAAATTATCCTCTAAATGCCAAATGCAAAACTAGATTTATTATTTAGTGGTACTATCAAAATCTTAAAGATTTGTAGAATATATAGTTAAAAATCCACTAAGGAAGAATTATAAAGTATTCAAACTCGTATAAGTTTGATGCCTTATCTAGAAGATATTCAATGTTTATTTAACTCATAATCCTCTGAAAGGATCTATTACCCTGAAGGATAAATTTTTATTCATTTTGCACAACTAATAAGTGGTCATTTTGCATGAATCATATTGCTCTTGGTTATGCCCATATAATTCATAAAAGAATTATGAGCCAACTTTTTATGGTACTGCATACTATTTATTAAGTACACATTTATAAAAATTGTGTTTTGAACAATGAAGTTCAAAGGATGCTTTTTATGAGGGGGAGCAATTTGATTCAATCTACCTTGGAAGTAATATCTACTATAATACAAAGATCAAGTAGATCATATTTGCTAAAATACTAAAGTTTATGCATAGATCATGAAGATCAACATCTATTCATGAAAAATAATTTATCCTAAAGAATACATAACCAAAATGGTTAAATATTGTACTCTTTTTTCCTTACGTGAGTTTTTACTTAAAGGTTTCTCACACAAGATTTTTAATGAGACAACATGTGCAATACAATTAACGAATGCGATGTACTCTTTTCTCCAAGAATCGTTTTTTCCCACTAGATTTTCGGATGGAGTTTTTGATGAGTCATATGCATATCACGGTAATCGCCCAAGGAGGAGTGTTGTAAAACATACGGACTCTATCCTAGAAGGAAAGGAGAAGAACGAATCCTAATCCTAGTCCGTTTGTATGTAGGCTCTCACCGAAACTCTTAGACCTTGATCGGACTATATATGTGTGAAAGCTCCTTTGTGGTTTTGGTTAATTAATGACACACCTAGTTGCTAATAAGTTTTGCTAAGTGAATGTAAACTAGGATTAGCAACATGAAATGATGAGGAGCTAGGTGGCAAAGGAGATGACCACATGATCATCATGATGGACTTGATGCACATGAAATGATGATCAAAGCTCTGAAGAAATCAAGACAAGCCCATGGAGATCAAGGCAAAGGTTTGCTTAGGGCTTTCCGGTTTAGTGATCGAGACACTTAGTGAGTGTGATCATATTTAGGATAGATGCCATACTATCAAGAGGGGAAGTCACGGTGTTTCTCGATGTGCAAGTGCCTTCTAGGATCTAACATTGAGTATATGCGTTAGGATCTAGAGAACTAACCTAAATCCTTTGAAAATGATTTTGAAAATGCTAACACACATGCACATAGTGATGTAAACTTGGTGGTGTTGGCACATTTGCAAAGGAGAAGTAGTTGGAATTGTTTTGGTGTTCTCCGGACACTAGGATGGCTCTTGAAGTGGATTACTACTTTGATCC
Organism: Bothriochloa decipiens; assembly: GCA_023333625.1. Taxonomy (NCBI): domain Eukaryota; kingdom Viridiplantae; phylum Streptophyta; class Magnoliopsida; order Poales; family Poaceae; genus Bothriochloa; species Bothriochloa decipiens. The sequence continues at coordinate 16,456,357 of CM041641.1, read as the reverse complement.
TTTGTGATTTTGATCAAGTGGCTATATGAGTTGTGTAGCACTCTGAGTAAGCTTTTCAACGAGTCCAAGATCATCAAAAACGGAGTTCAGAGCTAAGGGATATGCTCGTTTTAGCGCTGAGCTCTGGACGCATCCTGAGAACTCTGGACGTGACTCAGTGAAGACAAAGGAGCCCTGAACACTGGCTTTGGGAGCGCTGAATGCATCCAGATAGTTCATTTTTGGAGGTGTTCACAGTTGCTGAGTGGTCATTTTTCAACGCGCCGGACGCACGCATCTAGACACGTCCGGAGTCATCCGGACGCAACTCAAAGGTGGTTGCACACAGAGTGGATCGCTGGATGCCGGGGGTGACCGTCCGGAGCTCATCTCTGGACGCGTCTGGAGGTCCAACGGTCGACTTTGCATTTGAATTGAGATACACACGCCGGACGCGCTATAATGTTTCGTTCGAGTCCGGAGCTATGCGCAGGACACGTCCGGAGCTAGGACTTGATCTTCCCATGCACCGTTTGAATGCTGTGGACGCTGGGGCTGGACGTCTGAACCATAGCGCAGGACATGTCCTGATTGTGTTGCTGAGCTGGATGAAATGACTAACGGCTAGTTTCGTGTGTGGGCTTATAAATAGCCCCTTGGACAGCCATGGGAGGGCTCTCTTGCCTATTCAAACATCCTAGAGCATCCTTTGAGCTGAAGAGACTCCCTTCACTCCTCTCCTTCCTTTGTTGCTTCATTCAAAAGAGAGAGAGTGAGATTCAACTGCATTTGCTTAGTGTTTGCATCTAGAGGCACTTGTTCTTCGTAATCGCTGTAGATTTCTTGTTACTCTTGGGTGATTCCCGTCACCCTAGATGGCTTGGTGCAGCGGCGATGGTTGAGCTCTAGTTGGTGATTGTTCGAGGCCACACCAGGTGATTTATGAGGGGTTCTTGAGCCTTCCCCGCGGGAGTTCATGAATTAGCTACTCTAGTAGAATCGTGGCTTGAAGGATCCCCATCTTGTGTTAATAGTGCCGCTCCCGAGGCTGTGGGATTGGCTAAGCTGATGCCATTTAGTGGGCACATCTCCAAGTGGGTGTATCGCCACAACGAGGACTAGCTTGCCGGAAAGAAAGTGAACCTTGGTAAAAAATCATTGTGTCATCTTGATTTCCAAGGTTTCATCCTTGTGATTGTGATTGTTATCGATTGGTTCATCTCCTCTACATCGGCGGTATAACAATTTAATCCCCTCTCTTGCACTTACATTCATAGATATATCTTGTGTAGTGCTAGTTGCTAGTTTAGCTCTCTAGTGGTAATTAGTTGTATTTATCTTGTTCACTAGGAGTTAGTTAGCAACTTAGTCTTGTTGGTGTGTTTAGTGATCATAGCATCTTGCTAGATTTGTGTAGATGGCTTGCAGAGCTTAGTTGAGCTAGTGCTAAGAAAAGCTTCGCCATCTTATTTACTAACCGGTGTGCTTAGTGCTTTGTAAGAAAATTTTAATAGGCTATTCACCCCCCTATAGCCATTTAGGACCTTACACATGGTATCGAAGCCAAGGTACCGTTTGTGAGTGGTTTAACAATCTACGGTGAAGAATGACTTCATTAAGCTTGCACATCAACAACACCAAGAGAGGACCACCCTTTGATGGCAATGATTATGCAAAGTGGAAGCTTAAGATAAAGAGTCATCTCAAGTCAATCAATAGAGAGGTGTGGAATGTGACCGAGACCAAGTTTGAGGTTGCAAGATCGGAAGCACCCACACCGGTTGAAGAAAAGAAGCTTCAAGCAAATGACATCGCCGTAAGCTCATTCCATGAGGCTCTTGATGACAAGGCATTTGAGCTCATCAAGAACTTAGAGGTGGCTCATGACATTTGGGCAAAGCTTGAGGAGGCATATGAGGGCACCAAAAGTGTGAAGACGGCAAGAGCTTACATGCTTCAATAAAAGTTTGCTAGCTTCACAATGAAGGAAGATAAAAGTGTGCCGGAGATGTTCCATAGGCTACAAGTGATTGTCAATGAGCTCAAAGTACTTGGTGAAGAAGTCAAGGATAGTCAATTCTCAACCAAGTTCATGAGATGTCTTCCCAAGAGATTTGATATGTTGAAGACCATCATGGTGAAGACAATAATGAAGGAGAAGCCAACTCCAAATCAAGTCCTTCAAGAGATCATGGCCGATGATGAGTTTAAGAAGATCATGAGAAGGAAGAGTTGGTGAAGAAGAAGAAGAAGGAAAGTGAGAAGAAGGATGATGACAACAAGAAGAGCTTGGCATTCAAGGCTTCATCCTCCAAGAGCAAGAGCAAGAAGAAGTAAGATTCATCAAGTGAAGAAGAAGAAGCTAGCTCTAGCAATGAGGATGATGGTAATGAGTTGAGTGCTCTATTTGTCAAGGTTGACAAGCTATTGAGGAATAGGACTCACAAGAAAGGAAGCAAGAAGTCATCATCTTCATCTTCATCCAAGAAGAGTGAGCACACCATGAAGTGCTTTAGATGTCATAGCAAGGATCATCTTGTTAGCAAATGTCCCTATGATAGTGGTGATGAAGATGCCATGGAGAAGGAGGTCAAGAAGCAAAAGAAGAAGAAAGAGGCTTCTCAAAAGAAGAAGAATGAGTCTCATGTTGCTACTTGGGAGAGTGATGCATCCTCAAGTGAAGATGATAGTAACAAGAGAAGCAAGAAGAAGGAGCATGCTAGTCTTGCAATCCAAGAGAAGATTTCGCTCTTTGACACTCCATCGACATGTTTCATGGCTAAGGCCTCTAAGGTATAATCCGATTAAGAGTGTGATCATGATAGTGATAGTGATGATGATAGTGGTCCAACTAAGGATGAATTGTTCATCATGCTTAAGGATTGTAAAAATAAATATAAAAACACTAGAAAGAAATGCAAGAACTTGACCAAGGCTAATCAAACCCTTGAGCAAGAACTTGAGGAGCTTGGAGCATCTTATGAGAGTCTAAAGGAATACCATAAGAAGCTTCAAAAGGCTCACACCAATCTTGAAAAGGCTCATTCCTCTCTTAGTGAACAGCTTGATAGCATGCCACCACAAGTTGAGAAAGCTAAAACGTGCAACATATGCATATCATGTGATATCTTTGATGAATCTTTCTATAAGCCTATTATTGTTGCTCCATCTAACCCTTCTTGTAGCACTTCCACTCCTAGCTCATCTAGTAGTGATGGATTCACTTGTGACTCCACACTAATGGTTGAGAATGAGACACTCAAGGTGGAGGTAAGAAAGCTTAATCACACCTTAGCTAAGGCTTATGGTGGTGAGGACCGCTTGCTTATGTGCTTGGGTAGCCAAAGGGCTTCTCTCCATAGGGAGTGATTGGGCTATACCCCCAAGAAAGGCAAGGTCGCTTTTGCTCCTCACAAGACTAGTTTTGTGAAGAACAATGGTAGCTATTGTAAAAATTGTAAGCAAGTTGGTCATGTAGAGCAAAGGTGTATGAACAAGCAATCCAATGTATCCACTATTAAGCTTGATTCATTCTACGTTCTTACCAAGGGTGCAAATTATGTAAAGGCTAAGTTCATTGGTGCACCATGGATGGGCTCAAGGAAGAAAGCCATTTGGGTATCAAAGAGTTTGGTTACTAACCTTGGAGGACCCAAGTAAGTTTTGGTACCTAAAAGAGATTGATCTTGTCTTGTTGGTCAATTACAAAGCTGGAGGGAGGCATTGGGTGCTTGATAGTGGGTGCACTCAACATATGACCGGGGATTCTTGTATGTTCAAGTCAATTGATACAAATGACAATGGTGGATTTGATTCTATCATCTTCGGTAACAACAAGAAAGGCAAGGTCAAGGGGCTTGGTAAAATTACTATATCCAATGACAAGAGTATCTCCAATGTCTTGCTAGTTGAGAGCTTGGATTTTAATCTTATGTCAGTGTCACAATTGTGTGATCTTGGCTACAAGTGCATCTTTAGCAAGAATGATGTTGAGGTCATAAGTGAAGAGGACTCTAGTTTGATCTTCAAGGAATTTTGGCATGGAAGCTTATACTTGGTGGATTTCAATGCTAGTGAATCTCAACTCACATCTTGTTTTCTTAGCAAGTCTAGCAAGGGTTGGTTATGGCATAGGAGGCTTAGTCATATTAGAATGAAGCAATTGAACAAGCTAGTGAGGCATGATTTGGTTAGAGGTTTGAAGGATGTCATATTTGAGAAGGATAGACCCTGTAGTGCATGTCAAACCGGCAAGCAAAATGGAAGGCTACATCCTAGTAAGAGTGAAATGAGCACATATAAGGCATTTGAGCTATTGCACATAGACTTGTTTGGCCCAACAACATACACAAGCATTGGTGGCAACAAGTATGGTTTGGTTATTGTTGATGACTACACTAGATATACTTAGATGTTCTTTCTCTATGACAAGAGTAAAGTCTTTGATCTATTCAAATCATTTGTCAAGGGAGTTAAAAATGAGTTTGAGACCACCATCAAGAAGATTAGAAGTAACAATGGGAGTGAGTTCAAGAACACAAGAATTGAAGAGTTGTGTGATGAGCTTGGAATTAGACATCAATTCTTACCAACCTACACTCCCCAATCCAATGGTGTAGTTGAAAGGAAGAATAGAACCTTGATTGACATGGCAAGAATAATGCTTTGTGAGTACAATGTTAGCCAAAGGTTTTGGTGTGATGCTATCAACATGGCTTGCTACTCTAGCAACTGACTCTATTGCCACCGGAAGCATGAGAAGACACCATATGAGCTATGGAATGGAAGAAAGCCCAACATCTCATACTTTATAGTGTTTGGATGCAAATGTTACATTCTAAGAAAGGCACTAGAATTGGAAAGTTTGACAAGAAGTGTGATGAAGGGTTCCTACTTGGGTATTCCACCAATAGCAAGGCATATAGAATGTGGAACTTGGCAAATGGCACCTTGGAGGAAGTTCATGATGTTGAGTTTGATGAAACCCAAGGATCTCAAAGTGAAGTCCAAAATCAAGATGATGTGGGTGGAGATCAATTGACCAATGCAATGAGACACATGGACATTGGGGATATTCGGCCAAGACAAGTTGATCACAAAGATGAGGTGCAAATGACTAGTCAAGAGGTTCAAATTGATATAAATCAAGCAAGTACTAGTGGCACACAAGGTCAAGATCAAGATCAAGGACAATCTAGCTCAAGCAATCAACTCGAAGTGCTTCAACCAAAAAGTGTTGCAATAGATCATCCTCTAGATCAAATCATTGGTGACATTAGAAGAGGAGTACAAACTAGAATAGATTGGTAACCATTTGTGAGCATTACTCATTTGTATCATTTGAAGAGCCAACCAAGATACAAGATGCTTTGAAGGATGCCGATTGGGTAAATACCGATTGGGTAAATGCTATGCATGAAGAGCTAAACAACTTCACAAGAAACAAGGTTTGAGAGCTTGTTGAGAGGCCAAAGAACCACAATGTGATTGGCACCAAGTGGGTCTTCAAGAACAAGCTAGATCAAGATGGCTTAGTTGTGAAAAACAAAGCAAGATTGGTTGCACAAGGATACACTCAAGTTGAGGGTCTTGACTTTGGAGAAACTTATGCACCGGCGATAAGATTGAAGGCAATTAGAATCTTATTAGCCTATACTTGTGCCCACAACATCAAGCTATATCAAATGGATGTGAAGAGTGCATTTCTCAATGGGTACATCAATGAGTTGGTCTATGTTGAGCAACCTCCCGGTTTTGAAGATATCAAGAAACCCAACCATGTTTACAAGATCAAGAAGGCATTATATGGTTTGAAACAAGCACCAAGAGCATGGTATGAGAGGTTGAGAGATTATCCCCTCTCTAAAGGGTTCAAAATGGGAAAGTTTGACACCACTCTTTTCACCAAGAGGATTGGCAAGGACTTGTTCATATTGGAAATCTATGTGGATGATATCATCTTTGGTTCTACTATGAAGACTTTTGTAAAGAGTTTGGTGAAATGATGGCAAGTGAGTTTGAGATGTCAATGCTTGGAGAGCTTAGTTACTTCCTTGGACTTCAAATCAAGCAAATGAAGAATGGCACATTTGTGAGTCAAGGCAAGTACATCAAGGACATGATCAAGAAGTTCAGCTTGCAAGATGCTAAGTCAATTAGTACACCTATGGACACCAATGGTGGATTGGATCTTGATGATAGTGGCAACATGGTTGACCAAAAGCTATATAGAACAATCATTGGAATCTTGCTCTATATCACCGCTTCTAGGCCCGATGTGATGTTTAGTGTGTGCATGTGTGCAAGATATCAAGCATCTCCTAGAGAGAGTCACTTGACGGTGGCCAAGAGAATATTGAGATATCTCAAGGGCACTCAATATGTTGGTCTATGGTATTCTAAGGAGTCTAGCTTTGGAATGATTGGATATTCGGACTCCGATTATTCCGGTTGCAAAATTAATAGGAAGAGCACAAGTGACACATGTCAATTGTTGGGAAGGTCTCTTGTTTCATGGTCTTCAAAGAAGCAAAATAGTGTGACACTTTTCACCGCCGAAGCCGAATACATCAGTGTGGGGAATTGTTGTGCACAACTACTTTGGATGAAAGCCACCTTGAATGACTTTGGAGTCAAGTTCAAGCAAGTGCCTTTGTTTTGTGACAATGAAAGTGCTATCAAAATGACCAACAACCCAGTCCAACACTCAAGAACAAAGCACATTGATGTGAGGCACCACTTCATAAGAGATCATCAACAAAAGGGTGATATAAGCATTGAGAGCATTGGCACCGAAGATCAACTAGCTGACATATTCACCAAGTCACTTGATGAGAAGAGATTTTGCAAGTTGAGAAATGAATTGAACATACTTGACTTCTCAAACATGAGTTGATGCACCCCACATTTATATGACATGCCTCTCCTTCGACAAAGAAAGGTAAATATTGTTTGGTTCATATTTGTTTAGGACCTGTTTTAGATCATCTAGACATATGTGCATCTTTAGGAACATTCATGAAAATCAAATGAATTTGATGGATGTATGGTACTACTATTGCTTCTATGCTTGATATGATCTAGTGGTAGCATATGACATGTTTGTGAGCTTGCAATCCTAGTGTTGATTCTAGAAAATGAGCTCAAGACGTGTAATTCAGCATGGTTAAGATAACCCTTATGTTCATGAGGTGTGAAGAAGCTTGCCCTTGGTTCAAACTGAATTACATATTCTAGGCTAGTGATCTAGATTTAACCACATGTTGATTCTCACCATGGCTTGATTGACTTAATTCTATCTATTATTTACCCTTCTTGGTGATTGTTGACAAAGGGGGAGAAGTAAGTCACAAGAGCTATGTGGCAATGGTAAGGGGTCAATTAAAATTTGAGCAAACAAATAGGGGGAGCAAGCTCATGGACTATTTGTTGCATTTGTATGTGCACTATCATGATGTAATGTTGCATTGCAAGGTTTAAATTCAATATTTATGCTTGAATGTTGTATGCTAGTATAGAACTTGAATGATGAAATGAAATACTAGTATGCATAGTGGTAACTAGACATGGTGTTTATCATGCTTTTCAAGACATTATGCTTGTAATGTTGATCTCACAAGGTATCTTGAGTTTTGATCTATGTCTAGCTACAATGGTGCTAAGGATGGTTCATTATCGCACTCCAATTGGTATCACGCTTCAAAGGTCCATTCTATAAACATTAGCATCATTTTGGTAGAAATAACTCTCCCATAATTCTTATCCATACAAATGTGATGAATTGAACCAAACACATGAAAGCACAAATGTAGGAGGAGCTATTTTACCAAAACTGAAATTGAAATGCTTGTCCAAACTTTGCTTCATGAAGAAAATGCATTGGGCAAACAATTTAATTTCATCAATTGAATTTAAATTCCATATCTTTGTGATGATTGTCATCAATTACCAAAAATGGGGAGATTGAAAGCTCCTTTGTGGTTTTGGTTAATTGATGACACACCTAGTTGCTAATAAGTTTTGCTAAGTGAATGTAGACAAGGATTAGCAACATGAAATGATGAGCAGCTAGGTGGCAAAGGAGATGACCACATGATCATCATGATGGACTTGATGCACATGAAATGATGATCAAAGCTCCAAAGAAATCGAGACAAGCCCATGGACATCAAGGCAAAGGTTTGCTTAGGGCTTTTCTGGTTTCGTGATCGAGACACTTAGTAAGTGTGATCACATTTAGGATAGATGCCGTACTATCAAGAGGGGAAGTCACGGTGTTTCTCGATGTGCAAGTGCCTTCTAGGATCTAACATTGACTATATGCATTAGGATCTAAGGCACTAACCTAAATTCTTTAAAAATGATTGTGAAAATGCTAACACACATGCACATGGTGATATACACTTGGTGGTGTTGGCACATTTGCAAAGGAGAAGGAGTTAAAATTATTTTGGTGTTCTCCAGACACTAGGATGGCTCTTAGAGTGAAATATTGCTTTGATCCTTTGTGATTTGGATCAAGTGGCCATGTGGGTTGTGTAGCCTTTGAGTAAACTTTCAAACGAGTCCAAGATCATCAAAAACAGAGTTAGGAGCTAAGAGATATGCCCGTTTTAGCACGAGGTGCCCTGAAATTTGAACTGTCAGGACACTGAGCTCTGGACGTGTCCTGAGAGCTTCGAGCGCGACTCAGTGAAGGCAATGGAGCTCCGGACGCTGTCTTTGGGAGCGCCGGACGCATCCAGACAGTTCATTTTTTGGAGGGCGTCCACAGTTGCTGAGTGGCCGTTTTTCAACGCGCCGGATGCACGCGTCCGGACGCAACTCAGAGGAGGTTGCACGCGGAGTGGACTGCCGGACGCCGGGGGTGAGCGTCCGGAGCTCACCTTCGGACGCGTCCGGAGGTCCAACGGTCAACTTCGTGTTTGAACTAAGATACACACGCCGGACGCGCTGCAGTGTTTCGTCCGAGTCCGGAGCTATGCACAGGACGCGTCCGGAGCTAGGACTTGATCTTCCCGCACGCGTGTTTGCATGATGTGGACGCTGGGGCTGGGCGTCCAGACCATAGCGTAGGACGCGTCCTAAGTGTGTTGCTAAGCTGGACGAAGTGACTAAGAGCTAGTTTTGTGTGTGTGCTTATAAATAGCCCCTTGGCCGGCCATGGGAGGGCTCTCTTGCCTATTCTAACATCCTAGAGCATAATTTAAGCTGAAGAGACTCCCTCCACTTCTCTCCTTACTTTGTTGCTTCATTCAAAAGAGAGAGTGAGATTCAAGTGCATTTGCTTAGTGTTTGCATCTAGAGGCACTTGTCCTTCGTGATCACTGCGGATTTGTTGTTACTCTTGGGTGATTCTCGTCACCCTAGATGGCTTGGTGCAACAGCGGTGGTTGAGCTCGAGTTGGTGATTGTTCGAGGCCACACCGGGTGATTTGTGAGGGGTTCTTGAGCCTTCCCTGCTGGAGTTCGTGAATTGGCTACTCTAGTGGAATCGTGGCTTGGAGGATCCCCATCTTGTGTTGATAGTGCCGCTCCCGAGGCTGTGGGATTGGCTAAGCCGACGCCATTTAGCGGGTACATCTTCAAGTGGGTATATCGTCACAACGAGGACTAACTTGCCAGGAAGTAAGTGAACATCGGTAAAAAATCATTGTGTCATCTTGATTTTCGAGGTTTCATCCTTGTGATTGTGATTGTTATTGATTGGTTCATCTCCTCTACATCGGTGGTATAACAATCTAATCCCCTCTCTTGCACTTACATTCATAGATAGATCTTGTAGAGTACTAGTTGCTAGTTTAGCTCTCTAGTGATAATTAGTTGTGGTTATCTTGTTCACTAGGAGTTAGTTAACAACTTAGTCTTGTTGGTGTGTTTAGTGATCATAGCCTCTTGCTAGATTTGTGTAGGTGGCTTGCATAACTTAGTTGACTAAGAAAAGTTTTACCATCTTATTTACTAACCGGTGTGCTTAGTGCTTTGTAAGAAAATTTTAATAGGTCATTCACCCCCTCTAGACATTTAGGACTTTACAACATGAGAGATCTATGTTGTAATTACCAATATTCAGAGAAATAAACAATAGTCTCCCTAATCTTGTGTATTCTTGTTTTACTTTCATCTACTATGTTGATCGTGCGAGATGGAGATAGAAAGGTTCTAATCGCTGGCAAAATGTTTTATAACATGTTACACCAACATACCTTCAGTCTTTAGAATAAGATTGGAGATCCCTGCATTTACAACAGCCCGCACTCCATGTATGCATCCAATTACCTCGTCCTAAAAAGCATTCCCCTAAGATAGACATTACCTTCCCTGCTCCCCAAGGGCTTCCCCTGGGGCTTACACGTTAGTCAAAATTTTTTTAACCATCCGATCTTTGATCCTGTGACTGTGGTAATTCGAAGCGGCCCCTACGGCCTGATTCCGTCCGCTTCTCTCGTCTCTCGGTTTGAAGCAATTGTGTGGCTTCCGTTCGAAGCTGGCTCACTCGATATAACACGGAGTTCCGATTCTCCACCCAGCTCCTTCCAATCTAGAGAAAAAAGAAGAAACAAAAAAAACCGGCCTCGCTCGTCTCTTCCTCCGTCTCGTCCCCCCGCGGTCTCTCCCCGACACGGACAGGGGTGGCGGCGCGCGGCGGCTGCGGCAGGGGCGGCCCTCCTCCTCTCCCTCTCACCCCTGCTCCCCTGCTGCCGCGACTCGCGAGTCCCCCCACTTCCGTCCCCGCGTGGCCGCGACTGCAACTTCGGCGCTGCCGGCCGGGTGCCGGCCGTGTTTCGAGCGAGGAGGAGCGACTCCCGTCTGGTAGCTTCCTCCGCTCTGCGTCTGCCCGTGAGACTGATTCGGTGGCTACGCTCGCCAGGACCCGGGTCCCGGGCTGCCCGCCTGCTGCAGCCGCTGCCGGCCGGCTTCCCGCGCCTAGTGCCCGCCTACTGCCTGCTGGGTCGCTGGCCTAGCGCCACCCCGGCTCCAGCGACACTGCTCCGGCGCCCTCTGGCCTCTGCTCTGCTAGCTACTGCAGCGCATCGCAGCTCATAGTAAGACCCATATCTATTTGCTCCTAGTTCAGTATCTAATTTTTTATGAATGACATTGCCATTATGCCAATGTCTAGTAATAATTGAATGCCAATCGCAGACATATATAATTTTTTGGTTATTCGGTGCTCTTTCTTTGCTATTTTTCTATCTACAATGTTATGCGATTAATTGAGCCCATTGAAATTGATATTGTTAATTGTGTTCTTTGTTTATATTTATTATATCTACACTACTACTAGTATATTGCTAGTGAGCTCCCCGGTTTCTGGACCCGCCACTGCTCAAGCGGGAGCAGTCAAGTCAATCCCCACCGGTTCGACAGTTGCCCAATAGCGAGATGCCCGAAGAGGCAAGTACCTTAGCTTATTCCTCCCTCCCTCCCTCCTTACAGTTAGGGCCTGGCATTCTGATCATCATTCTACTGAATTTCTTTTGCGGTGGGTGGGTGCAGAATTCAGGAGGAGTCGCCGGACATGGCGATGGCGGCGACATCTACAATGTCCGGGCTGCCGAGATCCTCGCCAACGAGGCCCTTGTCAGTCCTCTGGTCTGAACTCTGCTCTACTCACATCAACTGAATACCAACCGATTCCAGTTCTATTGATTTCAGCTTCTCCCCATCAATGAGGCCGCTCCAATCTACGAGAAGCTGCTCGCCACTTTCCCCACGGCTGTCAGTATACTTTCCCTTGATCCCTTTCACTGCTCCTCATTGTTTATGCCAAAGTACTGACACATAATTCCATGCCCAGGCCAAATACTGGAAGCAGTATGTCGAAGCCTACATGGCCACCAACAACGACGAAGCCACCAAGCAGATTTTCAGCAGATGCCTGCTCAACTGCCTTCGCATTAGTCTATGGTCCATGCTCAACTCACTTGCACCATATCAACCTTGCACACACTCACATGCTCTAGCAGAGTTGGCGTGCACGGATTTCCGCTCTTCTGCTTGCACATTGAATCATTGATTCTGGTTGGGTGCTTGTAACTTGCAGGCGCTGTTACATCAACTTCATCAGGAGAATAAACGATCAAAGGGGCTCTGATGGTCTTGATGAGACAAAAAAGGCTTTTGATTTCATGCTCAACTATGTTGGTAAGCAGAGTATTCTCATTCCAAGCAGTGTCTGGCGATGAAGCCACTTTCGGTGTAGAGTGTACTAATAATAAGCTTTAAATCTCCAGGGAATGATGCTGCTTCTGGCCCTGTTTGGATGGAGTATATTAATTTCCTCAAGTCCATGCCGGTCTATGCTCCTTATTTCCTGTTTAAAGGGCGTACCCAGTGCCGTAGGCTCCCGCGCTGTGCGGGGTCTGGGAAAGGGATTTCTGCACCAAGCCATACCCGCACATAATGTGCGGAGGCCGGGGCTCGAACCCTGGACCTTCCGGTAACAGACGGTAAGACACTACCGCTGCACCAGGGCCGCCCTTCTCCTTATTTCCTGTTCTGTTCCCTATTTTAACATTGTGGCCTTACTTGTGTGGTTGCATCTGGGTCATTGCTGAATTGCAATAGGCTGTGACACCCCATGAAGAGTCGCATCGCATGACTACTGTTCGTAAAGTGTACCAGAAGGCAATTTTGGTCCCTACTAATCATGTAGAGCAGTTGTGGAAGGATTATGAGAACTTCGAGAATTCTGTTAGCCGCACCTTGGTAATTGGAATTTTGCTTTGGATTTTTAATTTTTCTGCAAAGAAGCATGCGAATAATTCTATAAGTTGTGTTGGAAAAAGTGTTCCTATTTGCTTTCTGGCTGTTGTACTTTTTCACTTTTTTGGCAATTTGACCTGCCTTTGTTTCATAATTTGTACAATTGTACTCAAGCTGATGATTATCTATGCACGTTCCAGGCAAAAGGTTTGTTATCTGAATATCAACCAAAGTTTAACAGTGCTAAAGCTGTATATGGAGAACGAAAAAAGTTTATTGATGATATTGATTGGAATGTGCTGGCCACTCCCCCTACAGGCTCTTACAAGGTAAACCATTTCTTGGTCCTAACGTTGCCCCCCTACACTCTCTTGCAAGGTAGGCCATTTCTTAGGTCCTAATGTTGGTTCATACGACTTAACTACTTATGGTGCAAATCCGTAAATATTGTCTTCAAGAATAGCTTTTTTATGGATAATTATTTGTATTCTACCCTAATTACTTGGGACTAAGGGCTTTGTTTTTGTTGTATGGATGATTTTTTTGCCATATCTCAGTTTGAAATATGTTTTACCATATTGGTGGCTCTTGTTGTGTTTAATCTCTAGCAGTTTAGCCTATCCCAATCTACTTCATTGTGTTGTGCTGTTGTTTCTATTTTTTCACCTCGAAGGTTTTCGCACCTAAAATGATAACTTAAATCGTATGCATTCTAGAATTTGGTAACTGCTTATTAGAAGTTGCAACATATATAGTTACCTAGTTGAAGTCCATTCAGAATCCATCTGTTTAATCTGGAATCTGGAGGCAGATGTTTTTTTTGGGCCAGTTTGATCATCTAATAGATTGTTTTTTGTGTTTTTTCTTGCCTCAAGTTTTGGAATACCTCTCATTAAGTTTAGGCATTTGTGTTTTGCATGCATTAATTTTAGGCCATTGCTGTCATATTGAACTTATTAGGGATACAAATACGCTTCCTTATAAAGGGTTCAATTTCTTGTTTCATTTACTGATCTTGCTTTGGATTATTAACTTTTCCTCACTTTGTTTTCAATATATTGGAAAAACATGTTCATTTTCTTTTCAGTCTGTTAGTCAAACGTCAAAGTGACTGGTATTCGACTGGATGGTAACTTGTTAACATATTTCACAGAATCACAGGAAGAGCAACAGTGTATGGCATGGAAAGACTCTTGGTATTTGAAAAGTAAGTAAACATCTGTGCCACACATGCTATGTTGCCATGACAGCTTAATTCTTCATATTATTCTCTTACGTTTGCTTGACACAAATCATTGCCTAGTTTATTTCTTTGTGGATTTTTTGGGAGCTGTTTCATGTGGAATTTAGATAGTATGACTTAAAGTACAATTGATGATCTCTTCTGAATTTAGGCATAGAATTTCTGTTTTCTATGTTTTACTGTAAGTGGTAACTTGTATTTATGCTTTGCGATCTGTATATACCTTTTTATGTTTATGGTCATTATGTGAGGGCAAATTATGTATTAAACCGTTAATTTAAACTTGTCCAGTTTTCACTTTTCGTCACCTCCATATAAGATTAGTCCTTACATTTCTGATAACCGCAAGAATTCTGTTTCTCTATAGGGGAAACCCTCAAAGGATTGATGCTACAACAGCTAATAGGCGTGTCACCTTTACTTACGAGCAAGTAAGCCATTTCTGTCTGTATACTCAGATGCTAGAGGTGCCTGAATGAGATGACTTTCCTTATCATTCTTTTATTTACATAGTGATCATATTTTGAGATGTCTAAATATCATGTGATCATATTCTGCTCATATACTGTTATGACTAAATAATTTATAGGTGAGAGTTTATATTTTCAAACTCGTCTCTTTCTTTTCTTTCTTGTGCAAACGCTCAGTACTCCTTTGTTCTATTTGACGAAACAGCTTACACAGTAATAGCTTATATGTGCTATTACATTGTGGAATTCAGATTTGCTATGCTGTTCATGCTTTTTATTGTTGTTTATCCAAGACAATGAAAAACACTGAAAGTGCCATTTGGGCTATTTTACCTTGTACATTTCTCTTACCTTAAATATTTTAACTCCGATGCATGAATTGACCAATTTTTTTTCATTGCACAGTAAAAAATATAGAGTTTGTAAATGACAATGGCCCATATGCGTTCGATTTAATTTTCACATTCTTGTTTTCCAGTGCCTGATGTATCTATATCATCATCCTGATATATGGTACGATTATGCTATGTGGCATGTGAAGAATGGTTCTATGGATTCTGCATCAAAAATATTTCAGCGAGCTGTAAAAGCAATCCCTGGTAATCTTTTAGGATTCTTTGATCAATTCATTTCTGGATATTTGTTCCACTAGTCAATGTACTAGTTTGGAAGTATGTATATAGTATTCTGATTGGTCTACCAAAAGAACTCAGAATATGCTCTGAGGATGTGGATATACGTTGTTGGAATAAAAAAGCTAAAAATATAGTGTTAATAAGGTTTCTCTGCTGTCAAGAGGGTTGTTTTGCACCTTTACTTGGTAGCATTAAATGACTGGTTTAAGTAAATTTCGTAGATGAATTGGAATCCCTGAGATACATGTCCAGAGGTAGATGTGTGTATGTAGGGGGGACTGCCACTGAGATATGATATCTTTGGGAAGGTTATTTAAGGTGCTGCATATTTTCTAGGAGGATATTTAACTTGAATAGCCCATGTACCAAAGATTTGAGGGTTATGCCCTGAGCCTTTGATACGTGTCCCAAGAGCAGCTAGCATTTCATTCTGTCTAGTGCAGTGAGCCAGTGAGTGATTGTGGGTCCTCCAGATCAAATGTGATTGTGACTTGACGTCTACATGTAAGAACTTAGTGACAGGTCAAGTTACATTCTTGAATTCTTGATCAAGATGATACCATGAACATTGTTTTACATTCGACTAATTGACCATATGGATGAACTCAAAAGCCGGTGCAGTCCATATGACTATTTGACCTGTTTATTCCGGATTTTGGGTCAAAGAGTCTCTGCTATCACAGGATTTTGGGTTCCTTATCCCCTACAAATCTACATATGAATCCTGCAGTCAGATTAGTTCACCTTTGTTTAGCCTTTATGCATTCAACAAAGAACACTGGCATATGAGTTCTTTGCATGAGTGCCAGTATATATTTGTATTTCTATTATTTTGATAGGAAATTGGCAATCCTGTGTATTGGAGTACTGGACCATGATCTTATATTAAACATTGCTACTGGTTTACGTCTTTTTTTTTTCATTTCTAGCTACGGCAATTTGGCTTGGAACAAAAGGCTTTGTTATTTTTGTAGCAAATGTATTTTTTGCATAAGAGCTTTATTAATCCATTTCATGGTTAAAGTTGTTATGACTTGAGTAAGAATTTGCTCAGATTGTCTTGTTCACTCTGAACTGTACTATTGGAGTACTGGTGGAATCATTAGTTCTTTATCATGTTGAGTATGCTACATATATCTAACTAAGAGTGTAGAATGGTCCTTAGTTCTCAATTCTAATCATGTTGCATGCTTGCGTTGAGGAGACCTGTGATTTTTTTATTCATTTCGAGTTACATTGTTATGTCCAGAGCAGCATTTGATCCATGAAATTCTCTTTTAGATTCTGAAGTACTTAAGTATGCCTTTGCTGAAATGGAAGAGTCCAGAGGGGCAATACAGGTCTATGAGCTTCCCTTGAACACTGACAAACTATAATATCCCTTAGGCCAACCCTATTTTCTCATATACGCTTTTTGTGCAGATTGCTAAGACAATATACGAATCTCTTCTAGGTGAAAATGCTAGTGTGACCTCACTTGCAAATATTCAGGTGAGCTGCCATTACTTTTGATGTACCCTTTTTTTTTGTTGATCGCTTTGTGACGAATTTCACTGTGGTATCCTACTATAGTTTATTCTGTTTCTAAGGAGAACTGAAGGCATTGAAGCAGCTCGTAGGTACTTTTTGGATGCTCGGAAGTCACCAAGCTGCACTTATCATTTGTATATTGCTTATGCTACAATGGCATTCTGCATTGACAAGGATGCAAAGGTTGTGAAAGTCATGGCATCTTTACTTTTTTTTCTCCTATATTTTTCACAGGTCACTATTTGTTTTGGTAGTGAAGAATGTGTATGTTTCATAGGGTCTATGATGTAGCATTAAGCTCAAGTTTCAAATATCATCACAAAATCAAATCATATACCATCTATAGATTCAGGTATTAGCATCATTCACTATTAGTATTCATGTTTGGAACCTTAAATCAGGTAATCTGACATGTCAGCTACAAAGCTTTCATGTCCTTTCTGTGTGGTTACATCAAGTGCAATTTTTTTTTTAATCTGGATCTGGACAGTCGTGTGTTACGGGTCATGCAAAAAAGATTAGATCGCATCCTATGCTAGTATTTTTTTTGGTCTATTTAGTTCCATGCAAATCCAATTTAAGCTTCACGAATTTGACAAAGATCATCAGTGAATTGAAACCTGCATAGAGCGGTGAAGTTTGGTTTTAATAAGCCAATGCTGGTGCACTTACATTTTCCCCTGGCATTACTTCTGGTTTTTATTTAATTTTTTCTCAAAGCAAATAGGCCCGAGTGTTTTACATAAAGTTGCAAAGAAATTAATCAATATTTTTCCTCGATGACATGAGACCTGCTTGTCATTTCATTAATAAAAAGATTCAAATGGGGAGATGCTGAGTCATCCCACACAAGCAGAACCCACACTCCTAGGAAGGTAAAAGATCAGACATTCCACAAACAAAATTAATACTAGTTTAATTAACATTTTAGACTGAATTGCATTTAGTTCTGAAGACTGAACATTTTGTACTATATACATATTGCATCTTGCTTCCATTTCTTCCTTCGGTTCTAAAGTTAAATCTTTGTATTTTGTAACATATTCTAAGTATTCTCTTATAGGTGGCACAAAGTGTTTTTGAAGCAGGTTTAAAGAGATTTATGCATGAGCCTGGATACATCCTTGAGTAAGTTTCATTGGCTCATTGATAATTTTCCTGCCAAAAATATTCCAGTGTTTTAAACTGCTTGTTCCACTTATGAATATTCATGCCATCTTATATTTGTATATTGGCGATTGAGAAGGGCTCACACTTGCTGTCACATTATAGTAAAATTTAAGTCAAATCGGTGGATTATTGAAACTGATGCTATTATTCAGATACGCGGACTTCTTGTGTCGTTTAAATGACGACAGAAATGTACGTGCTTTGTTTGAGAGGGCACTGAGCTTACTTCCTCCTGAGGAATCCACAGAGGCAAGACTTTATTTTACTTCCTCCTTTCAGCATTACTTTGCATTTTCTGTGATCTTAATCAGCTCTGAGGCTTGCTTTGACAGTAGAATAGCAGCAGTAGATCATAGGTTGACTGTTTCCACCTTTTCTTGTGGAACCCTTAGTTGATTTGGGAGTTAATGTAGTCATGTTCTTGGATATTTGTTAGAGGTGCAAAATGCAAATTAATAGGTATGGTACCATACGAGGTATTTGACATCTGTCTGTAATTATAGAATGCATTCATCTTCCTCTTTGTTATCTGAACTAATGGATTTCTCTATTCTTTTTTTTTTGTGAAACATGGATTTCTCTATTCTTATGTAGGTATGGAGACGATTTGCCCAATTTGAGCACATTTACGGGGATTTATCAAGCATGCTTAAGGTACAAGGCTCTAAATTAGTTTTGTAATCGTGCAAGGTGCATGTTAAGCTTGTCATGCCAATGAAATATGCTATTTTTTTGGAGTACATGCGTGTTTTAAATTGTTTTGTTCTTTGTATATGTGATTTGGATTTACCATCACTGGTGTACCTTATTCACATTGTAAGTGTCCCCCCAAATGAATTGCATTAGAACCATAGTCCATTTTAGTTTACTGAAAAGTGTCTGACAGTACAGTAAAGAATATTTTTTTTGAAACGGCGGTACAATAGAGAACATTAATTTATATTGTATGGTTCAATTAACCCTTTGCTTTTTACTTTTCCAAACTGTTACAGGATCAGTAGCACTTTTGTTGCTAAGTATGTGTTTGTGTGTTCCATACTGCTTTCTCAATAACATTTCCACTTCTTTCTCATCTCTGTGTTCCCTTCTGACTCCTGATCTCTTTTTTACAGTTTTTTTTCTTCATGTTCGTGACTCATAAATATTTTCATATTTTCCCTGGAGAACTGCGATTTTTACATGTATTATACGTAAAATTTGTGTTTTCCTCAGGTTGAACAAAGAAGGAAAGAGGTTCTTTCTAGGACATCAGAAGATGTCCTATCTGCATTGGAAAACACGCTTCATGACATAGTTTCTCAATACAGTTATATGGATCTTTGGCCATGCTCATCAAAAGAATTGGATTATCTAGCGAGACAAGAGGTCTGCACTATCCAACTTTATACATTAAGCTTGTGTGATTTATACATATGTGATTGTGTTTGAGTTGCTGTGTGACAGTGAAGTTAGCGTGCGAAATGACCTAATTAAGCTGCTTTCAAGTCTGGGCTCTGGGTTCAATTTACACCACAAGCTAAACTAAGTAAATATTTTACTGATCTTTTCAAGTCAGATGTGCAATCTTTAAAAGATGTGAGCACTGAGTGAAATCTGTCTCTTGGATTAAGTTCTTGATAAAAACTTGAATTAAAAAGTTTGCCTAGAGCATTTGTATGTGTGGCCTCAGCATTGCAAAAATCATATGGAGACTAGTAAATCCAGGTAATAGATTTCATGTGCTCCAATAAAAAAAATGTTAGTGTATATGAAAGACCAATAATATGATACAACATGGATGTTTTCCTGCTTGATATTTTTGGTGCAGTTTTTGTACAGAGTTGGTTACTGATTGGTTATTTGGTTTCCATGGGGAAGCCGCACGCTTTCTTAACATGGTCTATTTGGAACCACCGTAACAGACATGTGTTTGATGGGATTCAACCTAGTCATTAGGGTTTTAGCAGTTGAGGACGAACTACATCGCGGAGCTCGAGGAGTTTCCCATCTCCTTGCTCTAGAGCTAAGCCAATGGGTTAGTTCTCCTGCTAGTGGTCAAGGGTCAGGTCTTTGCCTAGAGAGATGGATTGTGCCTTACGAAGTGTGTAGGGGTGTGTATGGTGTTGTAAGGGGTTTCTAAACCCCCATTTTTCTTCTTGATATAATGATATGCATCTCTCCTGCGTGTTTGAGAAAAAAAATAATTTTACCATTGCAGTGGCTAGCAAAAAACATTGTTAAGAAGGTTGACAAATCAGCTATGCTAAATAGCGGTAGCATGCTAGGTAAGCCGCTTACTTATGGTGGATATCTTAATAAACATGATATATGGGAAAGTTGCTGAGTGTGTTTACTATCTCTGGCTCAGACAAAGGTGCTGCAGGATTTAGTGCGAGTGCAAGGTTATTACCACAATCTGCCAAAGTTGTTCATCCTGAGACTTCTCAAATGATTATTTATGATCCAAGACAGATGAAAGGTATCTGTATAGAAGAATTTTACAGCACTCCAAAAGTTTTACGTTTGAGCTCATTTCTTGTGACCAATTAAGCATGTTTTAGATGTATTTAGCCATTTTATTTGCAGTCTAGGAAGGGGAAGGGGAAGGGGAATTTAGTTTGTGATGTAATTGGTCATTGAACATTGCTGTTTAGTTTCCCCCTTGGCTGGCAAGCAGAGTGGAAAATCACTGTGGGTTCTTGGACAGGCCCAGAGTTTGCAGCAACTAGCAGTGGGTACACAAAGGAGGTTGAAGACATGCTCAAAGTGCTATCACCGTCAATGGTGTCCTTTATTAAGAATTTGCCTGCTATTGAAGGTACTCACCCCTCTCACTTCTGGCACGTGGGTCATTGAGGGCTTCTATTTGCATGACATGAACAACCTAATGGTCAGTTTTGAGTTGATGCTGAAAATATGAGCTTCTTGGCAGGACCATCGCCGGATATTGATGTGGTGCTCAGCGTGCTGCTGCAGAGCACATTGCCAGTTGCACAGAGTACTGGGAAAGCAGGTGGCGTGAGTGAGCTCTCTGGCGTTGGAAAAGCAGGACTAAACCAGAATGGATCTGTTCACAGACCTCCAAGGGAGAGAAGGAAGGGCGTGGAAAGTAAGTAATATCTCTTGATGTTTCTGTCGGTGATAAAATGGAACATGAGGTAATCTGAGTACGATATGCAACGGAATGCGACACAGGGCAAGGGGTGCAGGAGGAAGAGGATGCGTCGACGGTGCAGAGCAGGGCTGCTGTGCCACGAGACATCTTCAGGCTTCGGCAGATTCAGAGGAGCCGTGGCCTGGGGGTGGGTGGTGCCACTGCTGCTTCGCAGTCTGGGTCCTCGGCATTTTCCTTCTCTGGCGGTGGAAGCGCCTTCTCTGGTGACCACTCTGCCAGCACAGATTAGTTGTTTATTGTAGGGTGATGAGAAGCAAACGAAACGGTTGGTGCTAAGCTTTGTGATAAAATGGCACCTAAGAGTAGACCATAAAAAATTGATGTGCGCTGTTTCTTCTATAGTTATCATTTCTGCTAACAGCTAACTGTTGGTCCTCGGGTTGTGCTGATGATGCCGAGGACGATGAATGAAAGCACAATCAAAGAGAACCTGTCTAGTTTTTTGTTTGAAGGTTTGGCTTGCACGCGAGAGAACACATTTATTGGTTTTTGGTAGCCTGCGTAAGCAAGGCGTTTGATTTGTTTTGTTCCTACTAGTGCTAGCTAGGTTAAGCATCATCAGGCTTTTAACTTAGAGCAACTCCAAGTGATTAACCAAAATGAAATGCTAAATTGTTGATTTAGCTATTCTCTAAAATAAATCTCACCTAAAAAACCTAGACTAGTCCTGAGACGTAAAATTTGGCCTTCCATATTTTCAGATCTGCCACATCACAGTTGGACTCCGCCATTTTCATGTTGTCGAGACTACAGATCGCGTCAATGGGGTCTTCATCGCCGCCGCTCCCGGTTCCCTCCATAATCCGTTGTAACAACAATGTGCAATCGGCTGCCCAGGCTGGAATGCCACACCGTAGGGGCCAGGCCATCACCTTGTTGCGGCCACGTTCCTGCGGGAGGAGGCAACGTGGTAGTGACAGCCAGCTGTGAGCGACAATCCGTGCAGGGAGACGTATAGCCAGCGGGTGCAGCTTGCTTTTTGTAGCTAACGAGAAACATGGCTTGCTTTGATCAAGGTTAATGAGGGAGAAGGCAAATTGCAAGCAATGTCGGTGTATGTGGGTCGCCCTGCTAATGGGCTGCAATCCGATCCGTACCCACACCAAACCAAGTTTTCGCATGCAGCTGTTTTTAACCACTCTAAACCAACTCAAATCATTGCAGGAGCCAATCCACTCCAATTCGTGATTCATGTCTAGTCAAACAAGTCCAATTTTTTGATAGTCTGTGGATCCTATCCATTATACACTAACTTCCTGACCCACAATTTGTTGGCGCTCGATCATGCATGTGTAAAGCGGCCGTGGCATGGCGGGTACTGCAACGTGTGTGAAGTAGCGGCAGCCGTGTGGCCGTGCGTATAGGCAAAGAGCGTGGGTTATAACTCGTTTGCACCCATAGGCTTCCCACCAAACCAGTCCAATCCATCAACCCTGTAGCCCCCGATTGATCCAGCCCAAGATATACGTGGAAACCAACGCTCCCAACCCAGTTAGGTTCTTGGAAGAACCATTGATGTTTTCTTGGAAGAATAATGGCGAGAAGTACAGTTAGGTTCTACTACAGTTTTCAGTAGTGTATGATGCCTTGATTTGGCCATTTAATTCAAATGGCATCTTCTCTACTCAATCGCTGTACAGAGTTAGTAACTTTAGTTTGATTTGTGTTAGCTGGGGATATGAAAGTCCCTCCTAGAGTCCATTTCTACCTTTGGCTGCTTTCTAAAAACAAGTTTCTCACTAGAGATAACTTGAGCAAAAGGAAAAAGTTGGTGGATGTCTCTTGTTTACTTTGTTGTGAGAATGAATCTGTTCTCCTCCTGTTTTCTGAGCGTGCTGTAGCAGCTCAGCTCTGAAGCTTGTTATCTGATATTCTTGGTACGAACCTAGGAAGTTTTTTGAATCCATTGGCAAGTTTTGGCTCAGTAATAAAAAACATTGTTTGGTGAATGTAGTTCTGTGGTTGCTATTTGGAATATGTGGAAACTAAGAAACAATATCTATTTTCGGAATGTAGGGTGGAAAATGGATGGATATCCTATTGTCCAAAGTAGCTTACTCGGTGCAAAATTGGCTAATCTTGTGCCCGGGAAACAAGAAACAGTCTATGTCAGCAACTGTGTTGGAGATCAAGAAAAGAGCTGCTATGGTATCGATAGCTCTGGACGTTTTTTCGAACAAGCTGCAAGTGTTGGACGATGAGATGCAGAGTTTTCTGAAGATGAAGCCGGCGTTGATCCATCTCACCTAAGGAGGACCAATCCGGAGATCTTGTAGCCTGGCATGACATCCAGCCAGTCTACTATTGTGATATATGGGGTGATGTGTACTAGAGTTTCTGAACGTGTTCTTTAGGGAGTCTGTAGTTGTAATCCTTTGCTCTTTTCCGTTAGGCCTTTATTGGTTGACACCGAAGTCTAGTTTTTCTGGCTGTTGGTTTTATCGGGTATCTGCTCGGCGCGTATTGAACATTTTTTTTTTTAGAATTATATAGTATAACACAGACACCCACAACATGCAAGCACACTCACCCCTATAAACACATGTATGCAAACCTATCTATATAAGCACCTCTGAAAGACTGAGCCAATAGATCTGGAGATTCCCGAAGTCATCACTGATGTCTCATTGTCAATGAAAACGTTGCTTACAACTTAAAGCATAACGTCAAAAAATCCTAGAATAAATCCATCTTTTAATAAAAATGTTAAAAGATGGGTCCCTTTTCCCTTGAACTCTAAAACAAAAAAAAAACCATCAATTAGAACTAGAAAAATACCCCATGTGATGCGGGACCCTCAAAGAAAATGTTTATAGAATATTAGATCATATAAGAGAATGTAATAAGCAAACATAAAGTACATTGTAGAAAGATTTGTTGAGACTAAAAACATTAACTGCATGTAGCGGAAGATGTTATAGCAATTATTAGAGAGGATGATGTGGTACTTAGTGGAGTATGTCATGTGGATAGCTTGCGCATGGAGATTGAAAGATAGTGGGTTTGCTTTTATAAGAGATATAGATACCACGACACACAAATAGAAAAGCCAACCAAACAAGTGCTCACCGACATGCATCCAAATCCTAGTGTTTTCCACCGACATGAATGACATCCAAATCCCGGTGTTTTCCTTTGTTTGTTTGTGTGGTCATGGTTCAACAGTCGAAAGGGAAGAGTCAGTTAGTCTCCCTTCCCTCACTCACATAAGAAAAAATACTGGCTAGTGTTGACGATCATTAATGCTTAAATATACCTATCAATTATTGCTTAATATCATCTGAAATAGATCATAAGACATAGTTGTAGGATTTTGAAACTAACAAGTTCCACGAGTGTTGGTGTTTTCACATGATTGTAGGATGATTCTTATTTTATCATAGAAAAGTATCACAGATGAAGAATTAGAGCACACCATTGCAAATGGTTTGTTGAGACGATCGAAAAGGACATATCACTTGTTATATTTGAAGTCCTAACGAGAGAGTCTGCTTTGGATACGCTTTGAACTTTCTAGAAGACACCGAAACCATCACCAAGTAAGAGTTTTCTAGACTAACATAATAATTTCCATAGCTTTGGTGAATTATGATTTTTCAGGGATTAGATCAGAAATAGCGGAGGAAGAGTAGGAGTCAAGGAACCTAACCAAATCACTAGAGCAAAGGAGAAGTCGACCTGGCACTAGGCCAGGCCGATTGGCCTCCCATGTAGGGCCGGTCAGCCCAGGTGGGTCCCACCTATCAGCCATCTTCAAAGTTTGATCTCCAACCGACCTTTACGACGCATCTTGACCATTGTTTCAAGTCGGTTTGATCCAAGGGCTGTGGTTCATCCCACCAGACTATATAAGCGAGGGCAGACCCCCCTTGTGGCATCTACCATCTATCAACTCATTCAATTCATTATCTCCAGAGTAGATCTCAGGAGAGGGGTCCTTTGAATGGACTACCTCTCTAGAGCTTAGCGATCAAGAAGAAGACTAGTACACCTCTAGTTAGGTTTAGATCTAGTCTTAAACTAGAACTAGAAGAGAGAGGTAGACGATCTGGAGGAAGCCCCGGGCTTGTCGGTGCTCCTCTACGGCTTGTACCTGTGGATTCAAATTCTTCAAAAGCTTGGATCAGAGATTTCTATGGTCATCAACTTCTATGAGTCTTTGAGTAATTGTTCTTCTATTTTTGTAAGTCTTTTGAGTACTTTGATCCTGGTAGCTCTAGGATTAGAGGAGTCATCATAGCGTAAGTGTGGTGCTTAGGTTCGATTGCTTGTGGAATGCGCCCTATATTCCGGGCTATGTGGTAGATCGTGAAGGTGACTTTTATAGCTTCGTTGAGTCCTCTGTAGTCCACTCCCTAAATATAGGCCTTGCAGAAGATTTGGTTACATGGTAGATTCGTACTCTATTTGTGGTCTTCCATAGTAAACCCATAGCAGATTGATAAGAGCAATACTTACAAAGTAGAACTAGATAGCCCTAGTCATCTCCCTCAACCTTCTAAGCATCTCATCCTTGATTGTGCTCAGGGATTAAGCCTAAATCAAGATCCCTTCTTCCGTTCCTTTGGGTTCGATATTTAAAACTGAGTCATCCTGGTGAAGTGCTACATCGGTATCTTATCTATGCGCTTGCGGATAACTTTCATATTTTTGTTGCATTTAATAAATACCAACAGCCAGCTAGGCCATAAGACAATTGTTGTACTTTCTCTACGGCGATTTGTGTACAATTAGCTCAATAGGTTGAAGGAATAGCTTTAATGTGCTAATAGATAATGCCCTAAGGGAGTACAAAGTCCAACTGTGGGGGTATAGACCCCATATACCCTTATGGCTAGACTTTGGGCTGCTCGGTACAAGACGGCCTAGACCAGAAGACGAAGGCTGGTCCATCATCATCGTGATTGGTGGGCCGGACGACAAGACCGAGCCCGTGGTCCGCTACCGACCAGGTTGGTGGGCCACGCGGGCGCTGAAGGCTACTTGTCATGCAAGGAGTCTTAGTTGGTTAGATCTAGTCATGTACTGCAAGGATACGGCTCAATGTAACCGACCACATCGAAAACCTTAGATATGTAACCTTGCCCCCCATTATATAAGGCGGGCAAGGACCCCCCTAGAACACACGATCTATTCATCTCATTGTACTCCGGTACTCATCAATACAGCAACAGAGACATTGGACATAGGGTGTTACGCCTCCGAGCGGCCTGAACCTGGATAAACCCCAGTGTTCGTCTTGTGTCTCACATCCGGATCGTAGGTCTTAGCGCGCTCTCCACCGCAATCTACTACCTCAGGGTATCCCGTGGTAGACTGTCGACGAGGCTTCATCGACAGTGGCACGCTAGGTAGGGGTTGCACGATCAGATCTTCAGGCGGTCTAGATGGTTTCATTCCCGACTTCCATGGACTTCGAGGCGGGCGTATCCCTCACCATCGGTTCATTCACGTGGACCACCGGCAGAACGATGTCCCACATGTTCACGGGAGCAGCGCAGCCGGTCCCAGCTCCGGTTGCGACGCAGTCAGCCCCAGCACCGACCGCACAGACCACTTCTCCGACAACCTAGATCTCGGGGCTGCCCCCGGGATCGTTCGAGCCACCCATGATGAGGGAAGAGATGATGGCATGCCAGCGGTGAATTGACAGCTTCCTCGCTACCAGAGGAGGCACATTGACAACTCTGACCTCATCGACACGATCGACCGGCACGAGGCAGGTCTGATTGAGCTCCTCGAGTATGTGGAGTCTGCTCCTACGCGGCTTTGTGAGAAGTACTTGGAGTTTACCCCTGTCCGACCATGCCGGCGCAGTCGCACCGACCAGCCACGTCACATAGATCCAAATCTGCCCGTGGTCCATGGGCTGCCACCTGTCCATCAGGTCGGCAACGCTCGGCACCAGCAAGGACGTATGAGCCGAGCTGGTGGCCCACGCCGACCAGATCTAAATTTGGCTCAGGCCCAAGCACCGCCTGCCGACCATAGAAGAGGGCCACCGGCCACGCGCCGTGGCAGGCCCCCAATTGTGGAGCAGCGCCATCAACAGCAATTAGCGCCCGACCAGGGGCACCACCAGCAGCACCCTGCACACAGTCACCCACGCCGACCAGATTCAACTCTGGCCGCTGCTCGGGCTCCGCCTCCGGTTAGGCTGGATGAGTTCATTGACGTACACCAGCGCCGGCAAGCACTTACCCACGCCGCTTGATAGGCCCGAGCAGAGCGGAGGTAGCAGCGCCGGGCACAACAGGTGCAACCTGCCCCAGGGCAGACAGATCTCATCGCCCCCAACCAGAGCCGTGAAGCCGTCTTCCCGCCCGGGTTGAGCAACGCAGTCGCGTCTTACGCGAGGAACCTGCAGGACGCTCCCCGGCGACGTGATGATTACTTGCTGGACCTAGATCCCAATCTGGTTCTAGTCCTGGAAAATCCAAGGCCCATGATTGGCATGGTGTCTCTATAGCAGCATCCTTCCGAATCAGGCATGAAGGTCCCCGAAGACAATGCCATGTCTGACTCACCCTCTTGGCTCAACGGGACGCCCTCTGTTTCTTTTGACCTTAACGAGTACCTCCTCTCTGACAAAGAGGGTTCTGAGGTTCGGAGTCAGGAATACATCGAGGAGAACGATCCGACCACGCTGGACGATCAACCTTGTTTCACCGACACGGTGCCAGGCACCCCGAGGACTCCACCTGGTTTCAATGGTGCCGTCTTCGCCATCAGCGTGGACGAGCCTCCCATCCCAAACGAGGTAGACCAGGAGAGGCAAGCAAGAGAAGACCGCAACAACGATCGAGAACATCAACACCTCTAGGAGGCACAAGACGTGAAGCCGTCTACAAAGGAGGCAACAGAGGCAATGGGCTAGATCCCCCGCCACGCTGCCTTCAACACAATCTCAATGGCGAGTTCAACATTGTCAGCAACCAGATTGTCCACGAGACTCCCATGGCCAACATTGCTGTAGCCATGGATCGGGACAACAACCTTCCCTCGAACACACCCAGGGTCGAGGAAATTTGGGACTTTCTGATCGCCGCCGAAGCATAGGTGGTTTAGCTCCGCTCCGCTGGGTCGCTGACCACATCTCATCGGTCGCGGCGATCCCGACGCAGCCATCGCCGTCAGCCTGCGGAAAGCGGCGCCGACAATGAGTCCAATCACGGAGGCCCCTCGCTCGAGCAACCCCGACGGGCTGACGCCAACGACGCTCCATGAGAGGTGCCGCGCAACGACGAGCGCCAACGCGACAATCACCAGCGAGCCAACAGGCAGCAGGCCAACCGACGTGTCAAGCGCCATCAGGAAGTTGAACAGCCCCAAGATCACGACCTCCGTGACCATCTTGATGAACGGTACCGTGCTCGGCAACACCTGAACGGACCAGCCCCGTTCTTGAAGGAACTCAAGGCCTTCCTCTAGCCAAAGAACTTTCGGATCGAAGACGTCAAGACGTACGATGGGCAAGATGATCCTGAGCACTGGATCATGCTGTACAAAGTGGTGGTCCGATCAGCAGGAGGCGACCAGTATGTCATGGTAAACTATCTCCCGGTAGTCCTGAGCAACGTCACTACCTCCTGGCTGCTCCGTCAGTGTGCCGACAGCATCTGCAGCTAGTCCCAGCTTAGGCAAATGTTCATCGACAACTTCAAGCCCACCTGCGTGTAGCCGAACACCAAGTACAAGTTGGCGCAAGTCCGACATAGCCCATGGGAACCATGTGGCGGTTCTCCAACTCATGGAACCATGTGGTCGACGTTACCCCGACGGAAGGGATTGACCTTTTCGTCATCAGTTTAGTTCAACCACGTGGCCTGGACCTCAAGAAGGAGTTGCTCCTCGAGCGACCAAGAACCATGGAAGATCTCCTCTCCACCGCCCACAAGTTCACTCATCTCGACGATGGGCTGAACGAGGGGGAACCATTCCCCCAAACCGCAACTATCGCTGCGACAATGACCACGACCACGATAGTAGCCAGGACCGCCGGCCGAATCAGCGAAACGATCACCGCAACCGTCGGGACAATCGCGAGCCCGATCACCACGGTGACGATCGCCCGTTCAAGCGACGTGGTCAGGACGGCTACAACGGTGGTCGGCGTAACCGCGATGACCCCTTCGTCAATGCGGTAAAGGGCCAGAAGAGGATGAACGACGAGAACTCAACAAAGTCCTTAGTCAGGATTGTCCTCGTCATCCTGGAAAGGCCACACGCTGGGCGAATGCAGAGTCCTGAAGGAGGCGTTGGACAGGACGTCCAACAAGAAGCCGCATCCGACCCCCAAAGCCAAGGGCAAGAGTCCCGCCCAGCAAGAAGACGTCAATGAAGAGGAAGCTCAAGATGCCAACCCACGGCACGCCTACAGGGATCCCGTGAAAAACATCACTACCGTCATCTTTGGTGGCAAAGTTGGGCTAGAAAACGCCCGCGAGAAGAAGATGCTGACACGAGCAATCATGGCTATCCAGGAGGCTGATGGTTCTGTTGTAGATGTGAAGGTGCCCGCCTGGTCCGTGCAGCCCATAACATTCAGCCACAGCGATATGTGGGCTAAAGTCCCCGACGCCGGTCGATTGCCGCTGGTCCTCGACCCAGTGATAGACGGTGTCTGGTTTGAGAAAGTGCTCGTCGACAGTGGCAGCTCCCTAAACATCTTGTTCTTCCCCACCTTCAAGGAGCTAGGGTTGGGATTCAAAGACCTCAAGCCATACAATTGTCCGTTCTAGGGCATCATGCCGGGGAAACCTTCATACCCCCTCGGGCAAGTCACGCTGCCCGTCTAGTTCGGGACCAAGCAGCACTTCCGCATCGACCATGGCTGACTTCGAGGGCATACACCATGCTATCCTTGGCCGACCCGGGATTGCTAAGTTCATGGTGGTTCCTCACTATGGGTACCTCGTGCTGAAGATCCCGACTAAGCAAGGTGTCATGCCCCTACGTGACAACGTCTTCACGGCGCGTGTATGCGAGTCTGATGCCTACGTAGCCGTGGAAGTTGAGGAGTTGAAGCACGCCATGGAGCACACTGACCTGGGTATCAAGGAGACGCCCCCTGCAGAGCTCAAGGTTCCAATCAGGTCTGCGTGGCGGCCATCCAACAAGGCCAAGCAGCACAAGCTGATCCAGCTCGACTCGAACGATCCCTCAAAGACCACCAAGATCAGGGCTACCCTTCCCCCCAAATAGGAAGATGCTCTCGTCTAATTCCTTCGAGAGCACATCAGCGTGTTCGTGTGGAAACCCGCCGACATGCCTGGTGTCCCGAGGGAAAAGGCCGAGCACTACCTTGACGTCTCAAAGACTGCTAAGCCCATCAAGCAGAAGATGCGTCGGTTTGCTCATGACTGCAAGAAAGTTATTAGGGTAGAAGTTGCCAAGCTCCTAGCAGCTGGCTTCATCAAAGAAGTGTATCACTCGGAGTGGTTAGCCAACCAGGTTCTTGTACTAAAAAAGAATAAAGAATGAAGAATGTGCGTTGATTACACTAATCTCAATAAACACTGCCCTAAATATGCTTTCAATCTCCCTCGAATCAATGAGGTCGTAGATTCTACTGTAGGTTGCGAGCTGCTGTCCTTCTTAGATTGCTATTTGGGATACCATCAAATATCTCTCAAGTTGGAGGACCAGGAAAAGATCGCCTTCATCACCCCCTTCGGTGCTTTCTGCTACACGACCATGTCGTTTGGCCTCAAGAACGCCGGAGCTACTTATCAACGGGCCATCCAAGCCTGTCTTGAGTATGAAATTGCCACCAACCTTGTCGAGGCATATGTCGATGACTTGGTGGTGAAGACCAGAAAGTCCCATACATTGGTTGATAATCTCCAGCGGACTTTTTCGGCCCTCAACAATTTTTGGTGGAAGCTGAATCCCAACAAGTGCATCTTTGGCGTCCCTTCCGGGATCCTGCTCGGTAATGTCGTCAGCCAGGATGGCATATGCCCAAATCTTGAGATGGTTCAGATCATGCTGGACCTGCAATCACCACGAAATGTCAAAGATATCCAAAAACTCACCGGATGCATGGCGGCCCTGAGCCGCTACATCTCCCGCATGGGCAAAAAAGGGCTCCCCTTCTTCAAGCTACTCAAAGCTAAGGAGAAATTCTAGTGGATGGAGGAGGCCGACAAGGCTTTCAGATAGCTCAAGGAGTACCTGGCAACTCCCCCAGTACTTACGGTGCTGCAAGAAGGCGAGGAGCTTCTCTTCTACATTGTCGCCACAACCAACATGGTCAGTACCGTGATAGTGGTCGAGCGCCAGGAACCCGGGCACATCTACGGGGTGCAGCACCCAGTATACTACGTTAGCGAGGTCCTTAACAAGACCAAGCAGTGATACAACCATGTGCAAAAACTGCTATACGCACTCTTGATCACCAAACAGAAGCTCCTCCATTACTTTCAAGCATACAAGATCACGGTGGTTACAGAAGTTGCACTTGGTGAGATACTCCGCAACAGAGATGCTAGTGGCCGTATTGTCAAATACACGTTAGAGCTCTCTGAGTTCATGCTGAACTTCCGCAGTCGTAGCACTGTGAAGTCTCAGGCCCTAGTAGATTTCATTGTGGAGTGGTCAGACCTCAGCTTGCCCCTAGCTGATACGTCTCCCGACCACTGGAAGATGTATTTTGATGGTTCCTTGAACATCGATGGCACTGGGGCAGGAGTATATTTCATCTCTCCATCCAAGGACATGCTCTGCTACATCCTGCGCATACATTTGAAGGTGTCCAACAATGTGGCCGAGTATGAAGCCGCCCTACATGGCCTCCGTATCACCGTCGAGCTAGGCATTAAACGACTCCTGGTGTACGAAGATTCTGCTCTTGTCATCCATCAGGTCAACAAAGACTGGGATGTGGTCAACGAAAAGATGGGTGCCTACGTTGCCAAAATTCGCAAGCTGGAAAACAAGTTCTATGGACTGGAATCACACACATTCCACGCACTGAGAACATAGGTGCTGATGAACTATCCAAACTCGGATCATCCCGAGCCTAAATACCACCTGGTGTTTTCGTTCAAGACTTGCTTAAGCCTTCGATCCCCGATCAGGCTTATGATGCATCTGCACCCAGCACTGGTGCTACTGACCAATTCGTAGCAACGCTCAGAGGCGAAGCAGCGGAGGTAGAAGACAACTACCTCGGCCAGCAGGCATCTAACGAAGGTAATGAGGAGTCGCCTGGTGACAAACCAACCGAGTAGGCAGTGCCTCCCCAACCTGACTGGAGAGAGCCCTTTGTCAGATACCTGAATGACCACCTTGTTCCGGAGGACAAGATTGAAGCCCAACAGCTGGTCCGCAGAGCCCGTGCCTATCTCATGGTTAACGGCGAGCTGATACGCAAGGCCCCAAGGTCCCTAATTTACCAGAAATGCATCACCTGCGCAGAGGGTTTGACGATTCTGAAGGATATTCATGAGGGCACTTGCGGTAATCATTCAACATCCCGGACGCTAGTCGGCAAAGCTTACTGGGCAGGGTTCTACTGGCTGACAGCCGTCTCTGACGCGGAAGAGTATGTGCGCTGGTGCAAAAATTATCAGATGTTCGCAAAGCAGATTCATGTCCCTGCGCATGAACTCCATACCATCCCGGTCGCTTGGCTATTCTCATGTTGGGGACTTGACATGATTGGTCCTTTCAAGAGGCTCCTGGCGGACACGCATGTGTTTTCGTGCTCATCGATAAGTTTTCCAAATGGATCGAGTACAAAGCCATCAAGAAAGCCTCTGCTGAGAAGGTAGTATAGTTCCTTGATGATGTTATCCACTGGTTTGGTATTCCCAACACCGTCGTTACTGATTTAGGCTCTCAGTTCACCAGCGACGAGTTTTTTGACTTCTGCGATGATAATGGCATCAAAGTCAAATACGTGTCCATCGCTCATCCACGGGAAAACGGACAGGTGGAACGAGCTAATGGTATGATTCTCGACGCTCTCCGCAAGCGGGTATATCGAGATGATAAAGATCTCAAACCTGGCCGGTGGCTCAAGGAATTACCCGCCGTGGTTTGGGGACTCCATACCCAGCCCAGTCATAACACTGGAGTTTCTCTGTACTTCATGGTGTTTGGATCCGAAGCTATCCTACCAGCTGAGGTCGCACTCCTCTTACCGCGTGTCTTGCTTTACAACAAAGAAGCCTTAGACGAAGCTAGGAAAGTTGACATCATCACCAAAGAAGAGATGGCCCTCAAGTCCTGTGCTCGGACGGCCAAGTACCTAGCATTAGTACATTGTTATTATAACCGTAGCGTCAAAGGAAGGCTGTTCGTGGTCGGTGACATGGTGTTACAACGAATCCAAAAGACAGATGGTCTGCACAAGCTGTCATCCAGATGGGAAGGGCCATTTAGGATTAGGGCTGTCACACGCCTGACGTCCTATCGGTTGGAGACAATGGAGGGTGTCGAGAAGTCCAACTCCTGGCACATCGAGCACCTCATACGCTTCTACCCATAGAAAAAAGATATGTACTCAGTTCTCTGATTATCTCAATTATCTAATAAAGTTTCCTTTGTTGTTCTCTTTTCCTATCTCAATTCTGTTTTTGTGCACACATCTGTTATACATGCGCCGTGCATAAGTATCAGTTAAACTTTCTTCTCTGCCCGCCAAGAACGGCTTGACAAGGCACTATCTCAAAGCCTCTTACGATGTGTTACAACTTCGCGCTATATGGCACTAGGAGATTCGGCAGTTGCTCTCTAACAGTACTAGGTACCGGTGAACCCAGCGGTCCTACGTGGTTCACTTACGCATCCCTAGTCACCCGACAGAGTTAGCTTGCTTCGAGGGTGGGGGCAAAACTTAACTGGCGACACATTTTTCGAAAAAACAACCTATGCATAAATTTGCATCTAAAAAAAGGGAAAATGGCAAAATGTTTATCACCCACTTAGACATGCCTACTTGTCTACATTAATAGGCTTAACAAGTTACGAGCACCCAGTGCTCAGCACAACTTAGAAAAATAGTGTTTTTACATAAATACATTGTTTTTACAGCCTACTGACTGCCACCACCATCTTCTGCAGGATCAAAGATCAGCGTCATGTCGTCAATAATGGCAGCGGCAGTTGGGCCAGACGAGGTGAGACCACTGGAGTAATCCCTTGCTCGATGGTCGCCAGATCCACATTCTGGTAGTTGGCACAGACCACGGTGAGCACGGTAGAGGCCACAAAGCGCCCAGCTCTCGCGATGAACCCCTATAGTGATGGCCATAGCCTCCGGCACTGGTTGGCAATTGCAATTTCTTCACCTACAGGGTCCGTAGGGTGCTCTTCTCCCGGAAAGACGGATCTTAGCACAGGCTTGATGTGGTCAGTCATGACCTGCATCTTTCCTTAGATGCCTGTGATGGAGTCCTCGAGCACCCTAAACTGGGCCATGTAGCATTCCCGTAGGGCTACAACAATCGAGCAATGGTGGTTAGCATACTCTGGTCCGCCCAGTATGCTGCAGACTTCACACTACAATTTTACATCAATTGACTTACCAGTCAGCTCGACAATCTATGCCTGGTCTACCTTGGCTTGCTTCTCAGCAGTTTCTTTTTGCTCGAGCAGACCAGCCAGCTCCTGAGTCATGGCCTTGTTTTGGCCACCCAGTCCTACAAGAAGCAGTCATAAACATACAGCAAGCATCAACATGCAAGGGGAAAGAGAGGTTTACTTACTGTCGTTGGCTTGCTCCATGGTTTCCACCTTGTGATGCAGGGCTGCCACCTCCTCCTTGTTGGCCCATTCCAAGGCCTCCACCTTACGGCACAGTGCATCCCCCTCTGCCGTGGTCTGTTCCAGAGCCTCCACCTTGCGACGCAGGATGGCAACCTCCTCCTCCCATCGGATTTCGTGCTCCTGGAAAACTTTCGCCTGTGCCTCTAGCTCGGCATTGGCTACCTAGAGGGTTTTACACTCTTCCCAGGTCACTGCAAATCGGCTTATGGTCCTCCCCCGCTGCGTGCTTGTTTGCTGCAGCGACTGTATACACGCAGCTTGATCATAAATCAATGGTGGGTTGTCAAAATAGCCAAATAGATCTTGGTTGGATCTTACCTTGACCCTATCAAATAGCACCTCCATGGTGTCCCGGATGCTCGCTTCCATGTCGTCATCTGATATTTCATCGTGCGACACAACCTTCCCGTCCCCCAGCTTGTGTGACATAAATACACGCTGCATGGGCAGGTCAGTGTGAGGCATCCTCGGCACCCACGGCACCTCCTCAACCTCCTCGGGCGGCACCAATGTGCTCGGCTCTGCCTGGGCCGGCGTGCACCTCGGCGGACGACCCGTCGTGGCGGTGACCGGCCAGAACGGCGTCACCCGTCTCTCCGGCTGAGGAGTTGGTGTCGGGGTTGGCTGAGTAGTCACTGCGGCACTGCTCATCGCTTTCCCCTGCTCTGTGGGCTGCGCTGCACTGCTGCCCAGCACCTGCTCGGTGGACGGTGCTGAGGTCTGGCTGGGCGGAGGAGTTGGTGTCGCCAACGACCAAGCACGGCTATAAATCACAATATGACCACAACAAGTCCAGAATCAACATCAAGATCAGGCAAGAAGTATGAACGTCATTGACACTCACTTAGCTGATCGCCAGAACCCTCCTCTGAACTCGGGGACTACTCCCCTGCTCGGAGCGCCTGGGGCCCCGCTTGTCGCCCCACTACTGCGCCCGGGGACTCTGTCCGATGTCCCACCCGACCGGCTTGATCTAGCAGGGCGTACCAGAGAAGTTAGCTCCCTTGCGTCCTCTCGGTGCCCGACGGATGATGCCGCTCTGGTCGGTGATGCGGCCACCCTGTGCGGTGCCGGTGGTGGCGATGGTGGTGGCGGTGATGTCACCCCAGCTTGCTCTGGCCGAGAGGTTGCAGTGGTAGTTCCTTGCTGAGGCGGAGGAGTTGGTGGTGGTGCGGTCTGCACGGGCCTCCTGGGTGTTGGTGCGGGTGCCGTCCTCGGTGTCCTCTCCATCGAAGGCGTCGTGGCTTGACGTTTCTTCTAACGCTGATTCAGCGTCAGTAGGTCATCGTCTGACGACTCCGGAGTGGTCGGGGCACCCCTCTTCTTGGTTCTCCATCTCTGCAGTCCAGGTTTAATTTTCCCCCGGATAGCAGAGTTGAGGGCCTTTTCTTCTTGGCAGCCTCTGCCATGGGTCGCTTCCCCGCTGCTCGGCTGCGTGTTTGAGCAGCAGGGAAGTCTTCTTCCTCTGAGCTGGAGACATCCTCCGTCCCCTGCTTTGCTTGGGTCTTCTCTGGCCTGCGCTAGCCGGTCTGCGCATCACCCTGAGGCCATGCCTCCACCGGCATAGCTGAGAAGAACACCCCTCGGTCCTATCCAAACAACGTCTGACAGTCAGACAAATTCGTGTTATATGAACATCATCACCCACAAGGGCACATAAGCTTGAGTCAAAGTACGAGGCGGGTTAGCTTACCGTCGATGGTGGTCGGTCAAGGCCATATGGCCGAGCGTGTGACTTCAGAAAGCTACGGAGCGGGTCATACTTTTCGAACAGCGAGGCCATCCGCCAATTGAAAGTGTCCGGCATTAACTTCTCTGGTGTCTCTCGAGAAGGGTCGTTCCATCTGGAATATTCAAATAGGCGGTTCACTCGTTCTTTACATGGTTAGAGTCGGAGGATTGTCCAGGCCCCGACAACAACTGCGCCGTTGATGAATTCACTGTCAATCAACGGTAGCAGTTCCTTGACTTGAAACATCTCCTCCGGGGTGGGCAGCTCCGACCACAGTGGGTTGCACTCTGGCACCTGATTGACATTACAGGGCACCGGCCTTCCCTCCACGTTCTGGCTCATATAGAACCAGCGGGTGTTCCACCCCTTGGCAGCGGATTGGGGCTTCGACCCTAGCCAATGTTTCATCATCCCATCTCTCAGCCGCACGTAGCAGCCTCCAGCAACTTGGGACCCCCCGGTCTCAGCCCCTTTTCTGCAACAAGAAGAAGTAGCGGAATAGATTGAAGTACATTTCATAGAAGGCAATAAATATGGATATGGATAGGATGCGATTGGGGTCGAGGTTGCAAATAGAAATCCCCAATATATGCCGAGGTCTCGGAGGAATTCATGGACTGGCGCTCCGAGTCCCCGAGGCACCATGTCCTCAAAAACAACAAACTCCCCTTCCTAGGGATAAGGAGAGTCCTCAACTCGTGGCTCACGCCACGCTCCCATCTCTGTTGGCGGCAGGAGTCCTTCCCTGATGAGCACCTCCAGCGACTCCCGCGTGGATGTTGATTGCTACCATTGTGGCCCAGGCACCCCGGCGTCGGCTGTCTTCCCCGCCTTCCTCGTTCCCTTCCTCACCATCTTCTTCGAGGTCGGTGGGTCGATTTGTGGAGCAAATGGTAGAATATTCCCCTATTCCTTCTTATTTTAACTCATTGTATTCCATATGGAATAAGAGGAGAAGAAAAGCATTCCACGACCCCCGAGGGGGGCGTGGGCGGTGCTAATGCGCAGAATGGCTGGATTGAATCGCGGCAAAGGTGGAGTTGATGCAGCGGATTGAGACGGCGGCGGGTGTGTGGGCTCCGAATGCGAACCGCTCGAGAAGGTGGGGAGACTGGGCAGTGGGGAACGATTGTGCTTCGGGTACCATTTCCCTCCGATGGCGCCCACTACTTATACCATTCGGGCGTGCCGGTTTGACTTCTAGTGTTGGGCCGTCTGACTTGTGTGGATTCTGGCTTATTGGGTCATTTTATGTCCCGAGTCCGTGTGTGGGCCAGAGTGGTTTTCCTCCCTCACACATGTAGGTTGCATGCCCAATCCATGTTTGTTAAACACGTGCACAGGAATTTCGGGATCTTATCCCAATTTCGTTCTCAGACATATGTCCCCGAATTAGTTTTCAGATTTTTTCCTAAAAATCAGGAAACTGATTACTCGGGATAGATAGTTAATTTCTGATACTTGGGGACTACCTGGTAGTTTTTCACCCCTCGATGCCTACAAACTCTACGTCCTCAACACTGTCGACTGCTATATCGGCAAATCTCCAAATACAAGCTAAGTTCCTGATTAAGTTTCTCATCCTTTTTTCTTACACATTTTTGTATTTTTTATACTACCTGTTATGCATGTGCCATGCATAAGTCACAGTTAAACTTTGTCTCCCGCCTGCCGAGAATGGCTCGACAAGGCACTGCTTTGATCCTCTGATGATGTGTTACAGCTCCACGCTACATGGCACTAGGAGATTCAGTAGTAGCTCTCTAACGGTACTAGGTACCTGGTGTTCTCAGCGGTCTTACGCGGTTCACTAGCGCATCCCTACGTCACCCGACAGAGTTAGCTTGATTCACGGGTGGAGGCAAAACTTAATTGTCGACGTCATTTTTTCTACGTCAGACATTTAAAAGCAATATAAATGTTATTATACAAATCAATTTTGTACTTCATGTACTACCAATTTCCATGTGTATTTTTCAGGAACTAGGCCCGGTTGCCGAGTACACTTCATATGCTCGAGGACTGGATCAAGGATTGTCATTCAGTTGGGCTGCTCGATGTTTACCGCCCAGCTAGTCCGGCTCAGTGTTATACGCCGCATGCCTCGTTCCCGACCACCTGCTTCTCGAGAACCTACCGCTATCGATACATGGCTCGGTATCACGCACTTCACTGCTTCGTCTCGGGCTTTATACTGCTCGGGGACTCATCATCACTATTTGGCTAGGTGTTATGCACCATACAACCTCATTTTCTGCTTCATACTGCTCGGGAACTCATCATTGTCACCCAGAGGTATCTTTGGATCAGTGGTTCTTGGTGTCTCTTGACCTGATTGAGCCTGCTTTGTCTAGGATTTACCTAGGGACTGCGCATTCGACTTGTCACTCAGCAGTGTTTATGGACCAGTGGTTCTTGGTGTCCCAGAACCCGGTCGAGCCTGATTCATGTTTCCTAAGCAGAAGGTCGTAGGTTCATATCTAGGACTTTGCATCAACTCGTCAATTGCCATTGACTGTGGACCAGTCAGTGCTGTATTGAGTTTTTTCTTAAAAAGCTTAATATAACATATTCTATCTTCTATCGAGCTTGGGGACTACGTGGGCCCATGTCATCTCATGGTGACTTAGGGCTCTCTTCTGTTCCTGGTTCGGTGCCCCTACCTCCGTGGTTTGTTCATGTTAGCGTCTCAGTGATACTTCATGTCACGTGTTAACATGGGCCCACGCCTCAGGACGTGGAAATATTTTTTCTTTTTCTTGGAACACCATGCATCTTTCGACAGATCACCTTCCTTGACGGGAGCCGTGGTCAGGAGCAGACATACAAACTGCCCGGGAGGAGTTCGGACGGTGCTGGTCAGCGTCAGGGCTGGTCAGTGTCATGTGGTCGACAACTTCACTGCTCAGTACTACGTGGTCGGCGTCTTCACTGCTCGGCGCTACATGGTCTGCATCTTCACTGCTCGGCACAGGTCAAGACGGCATTTCCCTCAAGATATATGGTGCTCGGAGACTAGCTGTGGGGGTATAGACCCCATATACACTTACGGCTAGACTTTGGGCTGCTCAGTACAAGACGGCCCAGACCAGAAGACGAAGGCTGGTCCATCATCATCGTGATCGGTGGGCCGGACGACAAGACCGAGCCCGTGGTCCGCTATCGACCGGGTTGGTGGGCCACGCGGGCGCTGAAGGCTACTTGTCATGCAAGGAGTCTTAGTCGGTTAGATCTAGTCGTGTACAGCAAGGATACGGCTTAATGTAACCGACCATATCGGGAAACCTTAGATATGTAACCTTCCCCCCATTATATAAGGCGGGCAAGGACCCCCCTAGAACACATGATCTATTCATCTCATTGTACTCCGGTACTCATCAATACAGCAACAGAGACGCAGGACGTAGGGTATTACGCCTTCGAGCGGCCTGAACCTGGATAAACCCCGGTGTTCTTCTTGTGTCTCACATCCGGATCGTAGGTCTTAGTGCGCTCTCCACCGCAATCTACTACCTTGGGGTATCCCGTGGTAGACTGCCGACGAGGTTTCATCGACACCAACCCATGCACAACTAAAGCTTATTCCATCCAGATCTACAATAGAAACATTAAATTCAAGTCATATGGTAAAGAGTACAAAAGTGAGAAACTTGAGAGTATTCTCTCAATTATTTATAGGCTTTAAGGGTATGGTTGGATGCAGCCGTGGCGAAAATTACCTAGACTAGTGGATGTCTCCCCAATTGCCTCTAGCTTGTAAGCATCGTGAATCACAATTCCTATCTCCTCATACGGACAAACCAAATGATGCCTAACTTTTCTATTACGTCATGTCCATATGTTTTTTTAGAAAAAGGAATATATTAATATTCCAACTTCTGTATCAACTTATGCATATGATTGTCCATTATTGCAATTGATAGTAGGCAGCTTACAGGCAGATGAAATGACCCGGCAGCTAGCTCACGGTTGCACCCAAACAACCACTAAAAGCTTACAATATCTTACCCAAGTACAACTAATATGACTATTAGATGCAAGTCATATTTGACAACTAGGTAACAACTCATGTGTAACTTATGGACATCAAGATTTAAGATTTTTTTTAGTAAATTAGTTACTAGTAGTAAACGCTATTTTTGCTTCTATTGCTTCAAGTAGATATAGATGAGCTAGATCTATTCAAATTTACTTCTTGTCCTCCGTAGGAAAATCATATTTCTCTTGTGTTCTTGATGTCAAAATTATATCTAGTCGAGTTTTGATATTTGAACGTTCTTGAATCATCCATGTGACGTCGGCATCGTTGTCCCCTCTGCAACGTCTCTCAAAATGTAGGAACTGAGAAGTTACACAATGCCGTTTAATGATGGGGCATGACTGATTTTTCTCTGGCTGCACAATTATTAGTACTTTGTTCCTAGAAATGCTTATATTTTTTTTTTGAGTTTTAGAGATGCTTATACTTAAGGATAAATGGAGCTATGAATCATAGGGTCATTAATATGTCTTATTTTAGACGAGTTGTTTTCTTTCTTCTAACTCTGCAATTAATATAGAAAATCATTTGGGTAATATTCATTTAATATGTGTGAAATTATACAAATTGCCACTAGCCTTTAGCAAACCAACATTCTTTTAACAGAAGTGGACCCCATCTGATACTGTCCTTGTGTCGTGGCCTGGCTAACGCGTCAGATGAGAGAGAAACACGTTGTCTAGATATAGAGGTGGGCAACTGGCAGCAGTGTCACACAGCACGTAGAGCACGCAGCGCGGGCTCCGACTCGTAACGTCCCTCTCGACCCCCTCTCTCTTCTTCTCCTTTCCAATCTCCATCTCCGGTAATCCATCCATCGTTTACTTGAACCTTCATTCAGCCACCGCTTGAAGGCTCAGTAGCAGTCGTCTTAGCATGGGATCGTAGAAGGATGGATCGGCAATCAAGCAGCACCACCGGGATGGAGGGACCCTTCCGATTCCTGCCGGACGAAGTGAAAGAGATGGAGGAGCGCCTGTTCCCAGTCACCAGTCGCAGGCTGGACCATATCCTCATGGATGAGCTCGCTGCGAAATTTAGCTACTTCCGGGGCCTTGCCGGCATGACTCCCGTCAAGTCAAAGCAGGTACTTGGCTAGCTCTGTGCATCGATGTTCCAGATATTTCACATTCCCTCCTCCCATGGACCTTTTCATTCGCGATCTGGGGCTCGATCTGGGCTGGGGTTGGGGAAACTCCATGCAGGTGCTCAACTGGTTTCACAGCAATCGTAACAAGCATGTGCCCCAAGATAGCCAGGGAAGCACATGCTCCGGTGAGCACAAGGGTTTTGGGCCAACCTTCACCAACGTCGAGGCTCCTCCCTCAGAAAGTTGAAGCCAACGGCCACTTGGCACGCAGGATCTTCCTCCGGTGAGATTATTTACCTGTGACTATGATCATTACTGATGCTTCTTTGCCTGGATCTCTGCTGGCTAGTCTGGTTGTTGGGAAGGCAATAATAATAACGGAACACCACAGTGAGCGAGGGATCAAATCTGTGCACTGAGTTATGGTTTATGAGCTTACAAGTATTATGCTCCTTTTATCTAGATCTATATATATGTAACTCAGAGCCATTTAGAATTGATAGTGAGCGCAGAATGCTGTATATTATATCATCTGACTAAGAAGGTTTGTCCCCATCTCATGCTAATAAAGAGCTATAATAAACTATAACTCTCTCTCTCACACACACACACACACACACACACACACACATACATATACATTTCATCGTCGTTGTTCCCTTGCCAAATGAATGTGTTCCACCCTTTTAGGATCTTTGAATTTGTTTGTTGCCCATGTTTACATGCCCCCTCGCTCATAACTTCCAGGCACTTCTATTCTATTAGGATATATATATTGCTTCATTTTGTTTTTATTCTTGCTATACAGATCGATACGAGTCACAAAAAATGATAATTATCTCTAGGGCAGTATTAATTCTTTAGAATATTGCTATGTGTTATGATTTTATTCTTGCAACTGATATGCATCACAAATCCATGACAACTGTGTATATCATGTATCTTCCTTCTGCTCATTATTATTAACACTATTTGAAAATCAGGGAATAGTTGTATCGATGGTCACACCAAGTAAGAAGCTAAGTCAGCTAGAGATGGCGCTTGGCATGGAGACTCTTGCACCTGCCCTTCTTATTTTGCTTTTTGATTGCTACATATTACAAGGTTTTCAATTTTTTAAAAAGTGACCGGTATATATATATACACACACACACGCCTTCCTTACTCATTTGCGTAAACTTTTTAATCCCTTATATCTTACCACGTATATTCTGTTGTGCACTTATTAATGAAAAATAACAAAGTACGTTAAAAAAATAACAAAAGCGTTAATCGATATAGTGTTTTTATAATGTATTCATGTGCCAAGCAAGACAAATTATCCATATTAGCTTATCATTGTATCCACGGTTCCCTGTTTTGATATATGAGTCAAATGAAATGATGGCTAGTGTGTCTAGGTCTAACAGATTTTTCCAACGGTTTGGAGGAAATTATGTCATAAGCAAAATATGTTAAATGCATGTAAGAGAAGGGATTGGATAACCCTATGAAGTAAAGTCACTCTTTCTGGTTCCATCATCATCGTCAGTCGTCAGTTCGTCACCTAAACCTACATCGTTGTTCATTTCACGTGCAAGCCAAGACATTGGCAGTAGCTCTGGTGCCTCGATCCCTCTCCCTCATGCAACAGATGGCCGCGGTTTTCTCCGCCAGTACGTATTTCGGCCGGCTGGGGTTCCGGTAAGGTTGTCACGGTGACACGGTACGTCTTTGGCTCCATCCTGCGAGCAGTGCACCATCTTCATCTGAGGTACGGTGCTGAATTGGCGAAAGGCGTTGCAGATTCCATCCATCGGCTGGATAATACGTAGGAGTATGCATGCCAGCGGTGGATGTTTTCGGACAAAGAACATTACAACCTCGCACATAGAAACTGAAGAGATAAATGGTTTTTTATTAAATATAATCGACGTGTATTTGTGAAAACCATCCTATAAAATCGAAGAAATCTAAGACGGATGTCTCCAGATGCTGAGCCGTAGAGATCAGTTGATCCTTAAGATCGTCATGCCGTTGCAAGCTTGTCCACTGACGTAGCCAGTACGTTTCTCGGAAAAGTACCTGCAAAAGAGATTTTGGTCTACATTTATCAAAAATCACCTCATTACTTGTTATCTATATTGCCCAAAAAATAGCCGCAGCTGCTGTTAATAACAATGAATTATATTTTTTAGTTCCCAATTTATACCAATTTTAGAATAAGTCAGTCATATTCAACGGGGATGCAATCCCAAAAAGCATATGTATAGAACGCCATAAAAAATTAGCATAAAAGCAATCAAAAAACAGGTGTTGAATGGTCTCAGTAAAATGTCAGAAGCAGCAAAATTTATCCCCCTGCCAATTACGCCTAGCCAAATTATCTTTAGTTAGAATCACACATCTCTTTAAATACCACATGAAAACTTCAAT
Organism: Bothriochloa decipiens; assembly: GCA_023333625.1. Taxonomy (NCBI): domain Eukaryota; kingdom Viridiplantae; phylum Streptophyta; class Magnoliopsida; order Poales; family Poaceae; genus Bothriochloa; species Bothriochloa decipiens. Next base: position 16,412,416 of record CM041641.1, on the reverse strand, counting down.
CTTCATGGGCATCTTTGTTTGCCAAAAATTTTACGACACTCTCACTCCATTCTTAATTAATGCAGCATACATAGACTTGACTGTAAATACTTCCGAGGCATTCAAGCCTCATACAAACACATCTCTTTCCTTAGTTAGATTAACATATTGTAAAGAAGCAATAATATGGTTCTAGTTTATTAAGTTTTGACCCATCAAATGTCTTCGAAAATATTTAGTAGAAGTGAACCTAAAATTTTAGTAACCGTATCTTGTTTTCTTCTTACAATGTTAAACAACGTAAGGAATCTAATCTTGAGCGGTTTGTCTCCCAGCCAAGTATCCTCCCAAAATCATATTTACGTTTCATCATTAACTTTAAAATGACCTAACTCTATAAATAAATCTTTAATATTTATTAGACTTATCTAAAAATGAGAATCTGTTGGTTTTTTAACACAACTCCCTATTGTCTTATTTTTAACATATTTATTTCCTAAAAGTTCTTGTCACATACCATCCTCATTGAGCAATTTAAATAGCCACTTGCTCAGTAAATATTTATTTGTATTTCTAAATTTTGAATCCCTAGGTCCCCTTGTTCCTTAGGTTGATACATAACTTCCCATTTAGCAAGCCCGTATTTTCTTTTGTGTTTATCATTCTGCCAATAAAAACGTGATCTAAATTAATTTATTTTTTCCAAGACTTCTTTTAGCAATTCGAAGAAAGATATTATAAACATTGGTAAACTAGACAGCACCGAGTTTATAAGTACCAACCTCCCCCAACCGTCAGGAGTTTACTTTTCCACCCACTAAGTCTTTTTTCGATTCTCTCTTCGATATTCTTCTAATCTTTATTATACAATTTCCTAAAATGCATAGGTAGGCCCAGATAGCGAAACAGGAATTTACTAATGGCACAACCAAACAGTTGCGAATAAAATTGTTTGTGATCTTTCATTTGTCCAAAACAGAAGACTTCACTTTTATGAAAATTTATTTTTAAGCCAGATAGTTGCTCGAATGTGCTTAGCAGAAATTTCATCTTAACTGCTTTCTCAACATCGTGGCTCATAAAAATCACCGTGTCATCCGCGTACTGAAGAATTGATAAGTCATCTTGTAATAAGTGAGGAACAACCCCTTCTATTTGTCCCGCTTCCTTAGCACGTGCAATTAGTATGGCCAATATGTCTACTACTATATTAAATAGTATGGGAGACATGGGATCACCTTGCCTTAAACCTTTCTTTTTCTGAAAAAAGGGACCTAATAGATCATTGACTTTGATATTAACATTACCCCCTTGTGTAAAATGTTGGATCCACTCACACCATTTTTGTGAGAACCCCTTCATTCTTAGAGTTTGTTGAAGAAAATCCCACTTTACTTTATCATAGGATTTTTCAAAGTCTATTTTAAAAATTACCCCATTTTGTTTTTTGATGTGAAGCTTATGAATAGTTTCATGTAGAATAACTGTACCCTCCATAATATTTTAACCTGGTAAAAAAGCAGACTGGGTTGGTCTTATTAGTTTCTGAGGTATGGTAGACACTTTATTAGTTGCGACTTTAGTGAAGATTTTAAAAGAGACATTCAATAAATAAATTAGTCTGTATTGTTGTATGACCCTTGCATCCTTCTTTTTGGGCAATAATATTATGTTACCAAAGTTAAGACGATTCAGAGATAATGTTCCCTGATGAAAATCAAAGAATAAAGCCATCAAATCATCTTTGATAAACCCAGAATACTTAAAGAACTCAGGTGGGAGACTATCCGGGTCAGGCGCCTTATTATGTTCTATTTGGAAAATGGCCGCCCTAACTTCATCTTGTGTGAAAGGTGCAATCAAGAACTCATTTTTCTGGTCGGACACCTGAGGAATGTCCTCCGTCTGAGATTCATCAAGTGAAATTGTAGAATCTTCAGATGGATCGAACATGTTTTTGTAATAACTAGTAATATGCGCTTTAAGTTGAGCATCATCAGTTATAATACTATTACCGTCCTCAAGCTAAAAAATACGAGCTTTTCTGTGTCTACCATTGGCTAATAAGTGATAATATTTTGTATTGGTATCTCCTTCCGACAAATGTTTCACTTTAACCCTTTGGTACCACTTAAGCTCTTCCTCCCTGAGTAATTCAGCGAGTCTTTCATTTAATACACCTTTTAAATCTCGTTCAGCCTCACAAGTATTGTGATTTCAGCCTTTTTGTCTAATCCATCCAATTTATTTAGAAGAGTGGCCTTTGTTTTCTTGTATGTGCCACTTACATGTTTCACCCACCCCCTTAAATGCTGACGTAGTCTTCTAATTTTCAGCTGCCACCTATCAATAGGTGAACCAATTGCTGGAGTGTTCTGCCATATATCGGTCACCATCTCACAAAAACCATCCCTTAGCAGCCAGCCCAACTCAAATTTAAATTGAGGCTGATAGGTTGAGGAACGATTATTAGTAGAGAATAAAAGAGGCGTATGGTCAGAAATTTCTCTAAACAGAGCAAAGACAGTGGAGTGGACGAATTTTGACTCAAAATCTATGCAACATAAAACCCTATCTAACTTCTCAAAAGTTTGGTTTGGCAAATTGTTAGCCCAGGTAAATTTTCTTTCTGATAATTCTACCTCTTTTAGATTTAAAGCATCAAATACTGCATTAAACATAAAAGGCCATCTATCACTATAATTATCATTATTTTTCTAATCTGGTCTACGAATAATATTAAAGTCGCCACCTATCATAGTAGGTAGGTTTCCTTTGAACATACCCGGACCATTTCAGACAAGAAAGAAGACCTGTGTTACACTTGAGCCGGCCCATAAACAGAGATTAGGTTAAATTTGAAGTCAACTTTTCTATGCCTTAGTTTAAAACAAATTAAAAAATCACCTTCCTCAATTTCTCCAATATCAAATATTAACAAATGGATGCCTAGTATCATGTCACCGGATCTACCACGAGGAGCCTTACAGTGCCAAATAAAATCTCTACCAACACAAATAGTATTTAGAGTATTATGTGGAAAGCTATCTCTACCGGTTTTCGATAGGACAATAAAATTTAGACTTTTCTCCTTTATTAAAACTGATAAGAATCTGTATTTTTTGTTATCTACGAACCCATTACAATTCTAAAAAATACCCTTCATTTTGAACGGGAGTTTTTGTTATTAAAATCCTTAAAAAGGGAGCAACCTCTATTTGTCTATGATACACGAGAGTTTGTAGCCACAAAGGATCACAACCCCATCACCTAGCCCCTTTGTAATCTCCGAGCAAATAAAGTTTAGTGCTTCTAAATCTATGCTATCCTCATTGGAACAAACTGTAGAAGCATCTTCTACTAAAACACAATTTTTCTGTCGTTTATTAGCATCATCTATCAATCTATTAAATTCTATATCTCTTAAGCACTTTAAAGAATTAAAGATATCTTTATCATTATCCCTAAAACAACACCTAATGACCTTGCTAAAGAACACGAGAAATAAAAGAGTTTAAATTACCTTTGTCACGAGATGCATCCAGACTTTCAGCTCAGTGGCCTTCTCGTGGAGTCTTGGTCTACAGTGGAGCACATGAAGCACATGCACGCACATTATTGACGTTGCGGCCCGGTACCTCTGGAGCTAGCAGTACACGAGTCCTATCTGGCTACAGTACGTTCTGATAGCTAGCAGTAAACGTGTGTGGAGCGGTACCGGACATGCCACTGGCTGCTGTGCCGTTGAGACGCGCCCGCGGTAGTACTATCTGGCCTGCAGGCGCCATCTCGTGCATTGCAGCACGCCACGCACGGCAGTGGTCCAGGGGTTAATCGAAAAGCAGTACGTTCTAAGAGATGCTAATTTACAGCTCTAGGTGTGTGAAAAGTAGCCTTCTCTCAGGCGACTCTGTACAGAGGTTGGGTTCCAGCACAGACTTTGACTGTGCACGAAAAGCAAAACACGATCAAGCGCGACTGATCGGAGGGCCTAATCGAGTGCTAAGTACCGATAAGGATGATTAATCACAGTTAATCGCACAATCAGAAAACATTGTTACTCACACCATCAATCATCGCCATTAACTTATTTGAAAAATGGTGATGCAAATTTCTTTGATTTGGACAAGTTCAGACCAGAGTAATTATTCTTCATCTGCAAAATGGCAATCCTACTCTACACCTTTCAGCACCTTTCAGTGGATCTGAACCAAAATTCTCAAACCAAAGTTCTACCATTTCAATAGATCTCAACCCTCTAGACAGCAGCTTCAAGAATGTTAAAATTTACACGGCAAGGCTTCCCTCTGCTGGCTCTGCCACTTGAGGCTTCGGCTTTGGCTTCTCAACAACAATTGCCTGTGTGGTTAGGACCATTCCAGCTACTGAGGCTGCATTCTGGAGCGCACATCTAGTCACCTTAGCAGGGTCGATCACACCAGCCTCAATCAAGTTCTCGTACTTGTCCGTCATTGCATTGTAGCCCACCTCCCACTCGCTGTCCTTGATCTTCTCAACAACCACTTCACCCTCAACTCCAGCATTGTGTGCGATCAATGAAGCAGGTGCTACCAATGCCTGCACAAGTAGAAAAGACAATGTAAAAACATGATTTGTCGCTCTAAAGGATCCAGTATATGTGTCTGCTGTGACAACAACTAGTCTGAACTATCTAAATAAATTCCAATGCCATCAATACATACTACGGTGGTATAGGCCTACTCATGCACCACACATCCTAGATAATAGGTCCTAGTCACATTTTACTAGCACAGATAAACAAATTAGTGAGATAAACAAATTAGTGACAATGGACCTCTGGCAAAAATGCTGCATAGGGACTGATCAGTTATAAGTATGCTAGCCAAGTTACCTTTTGAATAATATCAGCACCAAGGCGCTCATCAGGGTCGTCAATTTTTTCTTTGATAGAAGGGACAATGGTAGATAGGTGCACGTATGCCGTACCACCTCCGGGAACAATGCCCTCCTCTATAGCTGCAAAAGTGGCATTTTTTGCATCCTCAATTCTTAGCTGGCGGTCCTCAAGCTCAGTCTCAGTTGCAGCTCCAACCTTGATAACGGCAACACCACCAGCAAGCTTAGCAATTCTCTCAGCCAATTTCTCAGTATCATAAACTGAATCAGTCTCAGCAAGCTCCTTCTTTAGCTGTGCAACCCTCGCTTGGATCTCATCTTTACTGGCTGCATCTGCTATGAGGGTTGTTGTAGTCTGATGTATCGTGACTTTCCTTGCTGTACCAAGTTGTTCCTCTGTAGCATTTTCTACTAACAAACCAAGATCTTTTGCTAGGAACTGAGCACCTGAAAATGAAATCACATGATATAAGCGAAATGAAACTGAAAAATAAATGGCCAATTATTATCGAACTTCAAAACAAAGGGCCTTGATAACCAAAACGTCTAGCATAAGCAAAGCAAATAATCTGAACCAACTATGAGGAAACCATTTAGGTATTCCAGTATTCACTTGCAAGGAGTTGTAATAATGTTCAGTAAGCTGAAACATCGTGGTTGATGCAAGTACACACCAAGAAACATTGTTTCTCTTGCGGGCTGTCATTTCTATTGAAATCTTCAATATTTAGGGATTAGGGTTCAGGGCTTCGAGTGGACTAATGGAGCTAAAAAAACAAATTTTAACAATTTGCTAGCATGACAATGACTAATTGACTATAAGTAACTCTGACACCAAGAGATGCTGACCGCAACTTCTAATTCTATCATGTTTTCACATCAGATGGTTGGACGAAGTTTGACATTCATGATGAAGAATGTGACCCAAACCATGCAATCTCGACTGGCATCCATAATTAACGATAGCCCTCTGATGGTGTGGTCATTTAGCATTAGCACCCAATTTTGTTCAATATTAGGAAAGAAGCTATATTCTCTTCCCCAGACCCCGCAGTGCGGGAGCCTATGGCACTAGGTACGCCCTTTTTTATTAGGAAAGAAGCTATATCAAGCTGATTAAACTAAGGATCTATTGGATGTATTCAGAAAAAGGGCTAGGCCCCTGTTCAAATTATATAGAAAAAAATAATATCTTTATTTTTATTTGTTATAGCATTACTCTGAGAATGAAGCACGATATGTATATTTTTAATGCATAAATATATTGCAGAAATCATACTATAATACTTCTATCAGCCAAAATAAATGCGACTACATTAGAGAATGATGACAAAATGTAATTATACGGTTGACTGCAAGACAAACCTGTGACAATGGCAATGTCCTGAAGTACAGCCTTCCGCCGCTCACCAAAGCTTGGAGCCTTAATTGCTGCAACATTGAGAATTCCTCGAAGCTTGTTAACAACAAGAGTTGCCAAAGCTTCGCCTGTAATGTCCTCAGCAATAATAAACAAAGGGGCTCTCAGCTGTGTAGTCTTCTCCAAAATCGGAAGAATTTCCTTTATGCTTGTGATCTTCTGATCAGTAATAAGAACCTTAGCATTCTCAAACTCCACAATAGATTTCTCGAGGTTTGTCACAAATTGTGGGGAAATATAACCACGGTCAATCTGCAATATTCAAGAAACTTGAGAACATGTGATATTATATGTAAACATGCATTGCCATTTTGATGTTACAAATCAGAATCTTCTACTTCATATCATCCATATAAACGCTAGAACTGTACAAGCTGAGTTCTCTACAAACCTCCATTCCTTCTTCAACTTCAACAGTAGTCTCAAAAGATGAGGAGGATTCAATTGAAAGAACACCATCAGGACCCACTTTGTCAATTGCTTCAGCAATCATGGATCCGATAAATTCATCATTGCCAGCAGATATAGATGCAACGGCTGTAAAACAGAACAGCTCCAAATTAGACACTAATTATGTATTGAATACACATTTGTTACAAATTTACATTGTGAAGTGACAACGAATAAATGATACAGTCTAACATGAAAATTCAAGAATGACCTTTGATGTCACCACCCCCCTTGACTGGTCTAGCCTTACTCTCAAGTTCCTGAATTAGACCCTGCACAGTTTTGTCTATTCCCTTCTTAAGTGACACAGGATTTGCACCAGACGTTACACTCAGAAGGCCTAGCTTGATGATTTCACGAGCAAGGACGGAAGCAGTTGTAGTGCCATCACCAGCAGAGTCATTGGTCTTGCTAGCAACCTTTAATGACAAAAAGAAATGGAGAACACGACTTCAATATTCAGAATCCTCAAATAACACGATGACACCACACGTTCATTAAACGAAAGAAATACAAGGAAAGAACCTCACGAATCAATGCTGCACCAGCATTTTCCATTGGATCATAAAGCTCAATAGCCCGGGCAATAGTGACTCCATCATTCACAACTTTGGGGTTGCCATACTCATCCAGCACCACATTCCTCCCTGCGAAAACATTATATTGGTGATTAATGGTGTTTTGCGTTTTAGAAATGACTTTGGAGACTTTTTTATTGGAAAAGGAAGATTTTAGGAAAACTGGAAATATAAATCAGATTGTGAAATTAATAAAAATGTAAAATAAGAAGAGTGGAAGAGCTAATTCAATTTCAGAAAGGAGCTCTTGATTGGACAATTGTGTTTGTACGCGCACTGTGAATGAAAATGAAGAGAACTATCTTTTGTGTAATCTTTATCCTACAGCACAATGTGTTCCTGGAATTCTTGAAACCATGTCTTTTAGCACCAATCAAGTGTAAGACAATAGTAGTTGCATCAGATACAAGTTGCTTTTCAAATTATGCCATTCTAACTTTCTTGGAGAGACAAAACATCTCAATTTTGACCAAATTTATATAATAAAAAAAATAACATTTATGATACCAAATAAGTATAACCAGATTCCTCATTAATTATATTTTCATAGTATACCTATTTGATGTCATAAATCTTTGATCTATATTTTTTAAAAAAAAACTTGAGATGCTTTGACTTTGAAAAAAATTTAATTATGACTTATAATTTAGCATGGAGGGAGTAGTAATTATAACATGGCTTCCAATTTCTCGGAGTTAATGTCAGTTTGTAGCTCTAGAGAGGAAATGCAATTGAGTCTCTATGAGCAGCCATGTTTTTCATAATGAAGCGCATGGTATACCACAGTGTATACCATGTAAATAGCAGTAATAATTATGTAGACCAAACTGATTTTTCTATATAAAAAATATATGGACGAAACACAGCTGAGCATCGAACAGAGAGCATGGGCTGTAGCAGCAAGGCGGTAGGCGTTGTCTACCTCGTGGCCCGAGGGTTACACCGACGGCGTTTGCGAGCTTCTCGACGCCGGCCTGCAGCGCTGCTCTGGATTTCTGATCAAAGGCGATGTCTTTTGCTTGCGCACGCACCACGAACCGCTGTGACCGGCCATTCCTGGCCGTCCTCGCCCTGCCCTGCTTGCCACCAACAAGAAATAGTATTACATTACATAGTGCAAAGACGGGAAGCACAGAACTAACCACAATTCAATGAACAAGAACGGCCCCAAACTGGGCGAGGGACGGCAACTGGGATGGCCAAGGAACCGCAATGGATCGGAGGAACCAAAAAAGAACTGAAAGCTGGCCGGGCGGCGGAGAGGAGCTGACCTGCGAGAGGGGCCCGATGAGAGAGGCGGTGGAGATGGCATTCGCGGATGCCATTGCGATAGGGAGAAGCTGAGAGCAGGGTATAGAGAGGATAAGGTACGGGACGAGGCAGGCGGGTTTGGTTTTAGCGATGAGGTTACCAGTTTTATAGCCCCGGCCGCAACTTGGGCTCTCTGGTCTGTAAGTAGGCACACGGCTCGTCTGACGTGCGGCTCGGCTGAGGCTCTGCTTCTTCCTCTCCCAAGTCAGTAGTAGGCTCTGCACCGTGCTGGCTGCCGGAGCTGCTGCTCGCCTTGCCGTGATGGCCAAGGGCTGCCTGAGTACAAATGGATGGACCGACGGACGGCCACAGGATCAGAGGTCTCTGCAACCTGGGCGGATGGTGGATTTCGTCAAACAATTGGTATTCACAAAACTGCACTAGATGAAGATGTGATTCTACAGCGCGAGACGAAGGGTGGATCCAGCCTACGAACCTTGCTGGCAAAGGAGATGGTAAGGTCGCCGGAGTGCTCAACGCCGATACCTATGACCATGCCACCATGGCCGCCGGGGTCGGAGGATCGAGAGCCCGGGGTACGAGAGCCCCGCCACTCCTCGGGAGGAGCCAGTGGTGCAGCCGAGCTCTCAGACCCGGAGAGAGAGGGGGGGGGGGGGGCGGGGGGGGAGGGAGGGAGAGCTCAGCTACGCAGCCCATGGGTGCTCCTCGTCATAGGGGATTAATTTTAGAGCCTGACGGCGACATGAAAGAGGAGACGGAGAGCCGACTGACTCAACAAGTCGAGCCATGTGCCTGCGTACAGAGCCCAAGTGCCGCGGACGAGCCACCTCTCCCGGGACGTACGATTTTATCCCACAACACGCGTCATCCATCAGAGCCAGGGGCGCACGGGCGACAGAAGGGACGGGGCGTCCATCAGTCCGGACAGCGTGGCATCGGTTCCCCGCCGCAGGATCCCGATCTAACCGCGCCGACGCCCCCCTCGCCACGTCGAGCCGTCGTGCCCAAGCCTCAATTGCCTTCTCCGCCGTACGCCGCCGCTGTGCTCTCGGTCTTGTGCGCCGCGTACGCCCGCAGTCCGCAGCCAGCCAACGCAGTACTCGCCAACGCAGTACTCGGGCGCGTATCTTTGAATAAGACGAATACATCACCCTCTACATGGGCTTCTAAATGGCAGGATAGTTCCCGTGATTAGTTTCCTCTTTAGACTCTAGCCTTTTCAGACAAGGCAAGAAGATTGAAGACATAGATCGAGGATGGCAGCTGTCAACCAGCTCCTAGAGTATCCAACTATCCAATTACATCACCCCTCCACATAGGCTTCCAAATGGTAGTTGTCCAGTGACAAGTTTCCTCGTTAGGCTCTAGCTTTTCAAGCGAGGTAAAAGAGTGACCGAGAGTTATCACCCCTGCTCCTCTAAAAACATTAACATGTCTCTAGACACACATTTACATTATATGTCTGGTTTAATTATTATAGGCAGGGCCTCTAAAAACATTAACATTATGTTTGGTTTGATATTACTCTCGCGGAAATAGATGGGCTTGAGCTCCTCTCCCTCCACCCACCGCTAGATCCTAGGTCCTAGGAATGAGGTGATGACGTATCTATTGGCTTGTACAAAATATAAGGAGCGAGAAGGGTGTTGATCTATCTATTCCTCAAACCAAACACTGTATTTAACGACAAGCGGCTCGGTCTCATCAAAAAAAGGTCAGAAAGGCGAGCTTGATTTTCATCCGTCGGTACTCCATCTGTTGAACAAAATGCAATTTTCAAATGCAAATTTCACTCTCAATGGTTGAAACGACTTTGAGTTTGATCAAAGCTATGCGAAAAATATGAAATTCGTTATATCAAATAAGTACAATCAGATTAATTATGAAATATATTTTTGTGGTAAATTTATTTGAAGATATATGTTGAAATTATTATTTTTAAACCTGATTAAACTTTAAAAGTTTAATTTGTCTCATATCTAGAATTCTCTTGTTTTTTAGATGAGTGAAATGCAACTGAACGAAGGAAGAAAAGGAGCATAGGAAAGGAGTAGGCACGGAATGGGCCGCCAGACATTATTGGCCGAAAGAAAAGGAAAGAATTTTTTATTTTTTATTTTTTTAAAATTTTTTTTACAATTCTAATTTTTTGTTTCAAAATATGACAGAACTAGTCGCCTACAGTGGGCGTTTTTTAGAAAACGCCCACTGTGTGGGCGTTATATGTGACGTGGCACAGGGCCGGTCGCCGCCGGTGCCGGCTTTTACGGGTGGCCTATGGCGAGGGGGCCACCTGCAAAAATGCGCGCTGTTTTGCTGGCGGGCCTCGGAGCAGCCAAAAAACGCCCACTGTGTGGGCGTTTTTTGCGCACCAGGGGGCCGCCTGCAAAACAGCGCGCACTTTACCTTGTCGTGACCTTGGTGGCGA
>CM041641.1:16242286-16401311 GCA_023333625.1 Bothriochloa decipiens | reverse complement strand
CAAAAAAACGCCCCCTGTGTGGGCGTTTTTTGCGCACCTGGGGGCCGCCTGCAAAACAGCGCGCAATTTACCTTGTCGTGACGTTGGTGGCGTGGGGGCCGCCTGCAAAAGTGCGCGCTGTTTTGCAGGCGGCCCCCTGGATTTTTTGGCTGCTCCGAGGCCCGCCCGCAAAACAACGCGCACTTTTGCAGGCGGGCCGGTCCCTGTGTCACGTCACATATAACGCCCACACAGTGGGCGTTTAAAAAACGCCCACTGTGGGCGACTAGTTCTGTCATATTTCGAAACAAAAAATTAAAATTGTAAAAAAAAATTAAAAAAAATTAAAAATAAAAAAATTCGAAAAGGAAATGGGCGTGGAGGTGGTTTTCGGCCTGGTACAACTGGGCCAGACAGTATGTCATATTGTCCAAATCAGAACAATCATAGATGGGGGAAAATGCTATAGAGAATTTTTATAAAAAGAAAATATGTTTAAGTCAAAACTGTCATTCTAATGAGTTGGTATCATCTTATATGCATTTTTATATCCCTATACCATGCTTTGAATGCAAAGTCGATGGTCCTGTGTCGACTTATACTTTTTCTTAAGTTCGAAGTGAAATAGGGTGGTTGGTTGCATGATAAATGTGTTTAAAATTTTAACTTTATTCAATGACAATATGCATTTAAATTCCCTTTTTTGGCAAAAGTTGTGTGCCTTGAGGCTTCACCAAATTACAAACTACATGACCAGGCGCCGGAAACTACATTCTATTTCCGTGCCCCTACTCAACACAAATTTAATGGGAGAGATCCTCTCGCCCCTGAGGTTCATGGATACCTGGTCGAACAACTCATGTCGTTCCCTTGCTGGTGAAATTGGTTGCATCAGAAACTGTCGAAGAGTAATTAGATTATGTTTTCATAATATTTTTTATTTATTACCATAAATAGTTACATTTTACTTTAACAAAAAAAAATGCATGGTGGCAATACCTCTCATGACACGTCTCATTTTGATTGCTGCAACCATTCCTCTTTTCTCATGAACAATGGTCTGGCATAAATGTCATGCTCCTGCTTGTGCAAAGTGAAACGGAGAGGACAAAGGAATCCGAAGGAGATAGCGTAGGCGCTTCAACTCTACGCCGACTGCCCGCTGCTGTGCTGAGTGCCGAGGGAGGCTAGGAACTATAGGAGTAGGAGTGGACTCAAGTGAGAATTCATGGTGGCTCGCTCGCAGTCGAGTCGCAGTGTCCCTTTCTTTTGCCCAGGTTGGCAAGGTAAAGAAAGATTCGTCTCCGCCCGCGCGTCAATGCATCTGAAAAATGCAGTAGTCACTCACACACCATGGTTATGATTACCATCTGAGCATTACTTGGACGTCTGCCTAATTCAGAGCTGAGACTACAGTTTGATTTTACTGTAGTTGTTTTGTGCAATGTCGTTGGTGCTTGGCTGATGAAAATTGCATCAAGAATTGCCAAATGCCAATCCTAATTTGCATGCACCGAAGACACGTGGAGCATTGCATTGTTCTGTACATACTTGTACAGTGTTTATGCATGCAACAAGATCGCTGTACGTATCGGTTTTGTCACGATGGCTGTGACTGAATTTGCCATCGAACGAATGCGATTCCTGGACATCCAAAGGACATCGAGCCTTTTACCTGTATGCCATCGGTTTAACTGTGCGTATAGGTGTATACTTTCACTGCGCGTCATGATTTTTAATATTTTGGGATCGCGACTCCCATAACACTGAAAATCATATAAAGCCACTGATAGGTTCGTCTAACAAGATAGGCCGCAGGGTCATCGAATATAGAAAACCCCTCTCCCAGAATGACATATCCTAGTTATAACACATAATGAAGAGACAACCCTATATCTAACTCGCAGTTCCGTTAACTCGCTAGAAAAGGTCCTATGAACAACTAGAGCCAGAGCCATATAGCCCCCATAGCTGTACATTATGTCCCGGATGATCACTTACGGTTTAGATCTTATTGAAAACCATCTTTAAACGCTAGTTGCATAGTCATTAATCAAGTTACAAGATTATGATTATAAAGCACTAGCATTAACTACCCATATACAACATTCCCAGTTATCAAGGTACATAAGTGTTCAAAGCTAGGTAATTCTAACAGGGTAGCAAGGAGACACATGCATATGATTTTAGTGTATATAGTGAATAGGTAACAAGGATGGTCCCAACTATACTTGCCTTGTTCAAAGCTTTCCTGAAGAACCTGCTGATCCGGGTTGTCGAAGAACTCTTGATCTCCAATGAACGGCTCACTCTCTAGATCCGATCAACAATCAAGCAACGAGCAATCATACACGAGCAAACAATAGATCTAATTAGAATAGTACACCATATCAATAAATAGATTGAAAAGAGTTGATAAAACTATTCTACATGTCGCTACGATCACACAGACGTAAAGACCATCAAAATCGGAACTATAATGAGAAAGTTATGAATTTTACAAGATTTCCTATTATAAAATAATTAGTTTAAAATAAAAATCAATTTTCAAAAGTTAAAAATAAATCTAACAATGATACTAACAGGTAGAGTATGAAATTACGAACCCAACGCAACTTGAACGGATCAAATCGGAGCTAAAACGAAGAAGTTATAAACGTTTAAAAATGGTGGCAAAACTGTAAATAGAGAAAAACGTATTTTTGAATCTGCAAAAAGGAAAATACGTTTTCCAGTGAAGGAAACGTATTCTTGAATCTGTTAAAAAGGAAAATACGCCTTCTAGTGAACAAAGCGTATTTTTAAATCTGTTAGAAGGAAGATACGCTTTCTAGTGAACAAAACGTATTCTGTGAAAATCGCAAAGAACTCTTAATTAAATACAGAATAGTGTAGGGGGTTTCTGTAAGATTGCCAGACGAAAGGGTACGGGCTACTCTGAGATCAACGGTCCAGATTAAAAGGGAGGGAGAGAGAGAAGGATGGCCCGCCGGAGAAGACGACGAACACGGCGGTCGGCCATGACCGGCGGCGACGGAGCTCACTGGAGCTCACGAACCTAACGCTACGGACCACGAAACGACTCGGGACCGGTACCAATCGAAAGAGAAGCTTCGTGTGAACTCACCGGACACGAAGATGAAGACCGGAGCAGACGAAGGCGAGCTGGTGGGGAGTGACGGCGAACGGCGAGCTTCGGCGATGATGGGGCTGTGGAACGGCGAATTCGAGCTTGGGGCGGCGCTCGGCAATCAGGTCAACGACGTAGGGTTAGGACGACTTGAACAGCCAAGATGGCGGGGAGAACACGACGCTATAGAGAAGGAAGGGAAATCTGATTTACTACCAGGGATTCCTTAACTAGAGGCCCCTTTACGGTAGTTTTAATTTGTTTTGGCCAAGGGATTGGAATATATATAGGACAGAAAACTCTTCACGTCTAAATTAACTAGCAATATGGTGCTAATTGATATTGCACCTTTCACTTTTACTAATAGGCCTAAATAATTATTAAAGTCTAGTAGTAGATAAAGACAAAGGCCCTTCAATCGGATAGAGAGAGAGAGGGAGGCGACCTGCGGCCTTGCTGCTAGATGGGCCGGCCCATGAGGGAAGGCGAGCGGCCCTGATGTAACACCCTCGATGTTACCGCTTAATTTACTTACTAAACTATGTCATGAGCATCATGTTTATGTGTTAATACATGTGATGGATGTGTAAATAATTTTTCATAATGCAGAAATGCTATAATAGAAATGTTGAATGAAAGTTAAAGTTTGCAAATTAGTTCTGGAAAATATAGATAAGCCTCGTGCCATGCTCTTGCTCCTAGCGATAGTTCCCTTGCTCGTGGTCTGGACGATGAAGCATGAATCAAGCTAGATCAGTTATTATACGTGCTTTAGAAATTGTGCTCATCACATCCTTGCTTGGCCAGTTAGATTTGCATCTGGCCGCTAGCCATGACTCGGTCGCGCCTTGGCTGCCGCTGGCTGCTGCTGCTGCTGCTGTCTCCCTGCGTCGTTTGTCGCTGAGTGCTGCTGCTATCTTCTCCTGTCACCATCGCACGTCGGCTTCTGCATGGCCGTATAGCTCGCACGTCGCACTGCCGGCCAGCTGCCGTTGCTCGCGTCGTGATGCTGCAGCTATCATCGCCTCACCGTCGCGTCCACCTGCATCCTGCCGTTGCTGCACACACACGGCCAAGCTCGCCGTCGCCTTGCCATTTATGAAGCTTCACACGCACATCCTTCGGGACCCCGATGTCCGCTGTACGTGCATGTGTGCCGTCTAGCTACCAGCCAGCCGCGTTCCTCCAAGGCAAGGACGAGTCCATCGTTTACTGCCGTTCTGACCGGCCGAGCCCATCCGATAATAGAGCCATGGGTTACTCGCGTCTCTAGCTCCACAATTAAGTCTTTTATAATCGTCTTCCTTGCTCTGTCCTGAACCACACTCGGTCAACCTCCAGTTTAGGGTTTATCTGCTACCGGGTCTATAAGACCATGTCTGCATGCACCCATGGCAGACTTCGTCTAAGCTAGCTGAAGCTCAATTGCCTGCATCACTAGCTTTGCCAAACCTCTCTTCCTGCTCGACACACGCCTGCTATACTGTATCTCTGTCGTCCCCGATGTTGCGGACCCGTCCGCGCCGCCGCGCCCTTCGGGTCACGCGTGGCCAGCTCTACTCGGACGTCCTCCGACTCGGCCATCACTTCTACGCGAAACTGTGAGTTGTTGATGCTTGACCACCATCGATAGGCTTTAGCTGCTGGCTTACCGGACTACGTATAGTCGTCGCTATGTGTTTTGCGTCCACGAACGATAGCTGTGTTAGCTAGCTTAGCTTCCTGTTTTCTTTAAAAGTGACCAAATGTACTTGAGCTTGTATATTCAGTAGTAAATCGTGTAGTGGTCCTAAATTCGTGAAACTAATTTTGTTAGCTTCCTAAAATCATAATCTATCTATTGGTTCAATTAGTTTATGTATATCGGTAATGATGCTTAGGACCGTTAAATTATTTATAGCTATCTTTAATATTGTTAGTTTTAATTTTTGTTAGAATTTCTTTTGGATAATTCGGAGAATACTTTAATCATGAAACTTTTACAGTAGCTTCATTGTATTATTGTGTGCTTGTGGTGATTGTTGTAGCCTTAAACTAGGCCGTGGTATGTACGTAGCTAAATATTCAATAAATACTAAAATGAATATGCAAGTATATTGCTTTAGGAACGTAAGCGTTCGTACGATGAGTTGATTTCTCTGTTGGGTAAAGATGATAGATAGCTTACTGTCTTAGTCATTAGAGCTAGCTGAGTAGCTTAACATGTGTGTATGTTAGAGCTGATGTTGCCTACATGCTAAATTGTTGCATCATGATCATTGCATTCATATAGTGAACGAGTGGGCGGAGATCGTGACCGTCGGCGACCAGGAGTACGAGGAGATCATCGAGGAGTACGAGGAGGAGATTCTTACACCAGAGAAGTTCCCGGAGCTGCCCGTGACTGACGTTGCTGACACCGCGCCTGCCCAAGGCAAGCCCCCGGTGCATAACCCTTATTTTTGATATTACAGTAATATATATACATATATATATCTATGTTGTGCATTTACTTCGCAGGAGTTTTATGGAAACCACATGCATATATATAACTGTCCTATGAGTCCTACTAGTATAGGTTCGAATAGTTGCTATGCTTAGGTTTATCGATAGCGTGAGTAATCTGTCGTTACTCACAAATAGATAAAAATAATAATGTTGCTTTCATGATAAACTAATGAAAGGAAAATGGATCGTCCGCAACTATGGATGGCAGTCAGGTCACAGATTTATTATCCTGAGCACATACTTGCTTATGGGAGCGGGAAAACTCGTTTTTTTCATGCCTTGGTTTCCAACTCTTTCCACGTCGACGGCTTTGAGGTGGGGATAGGTTGGAGGACCTTGCACCATATTGAGGCCGGGCCTCAAGTATGGGGGCTTGGAGTCCACGTTTGGGGTGGGGACCTGGAACCCTTGACAGGGACAGAAGGGGTTAGTCTTGCCCGTGCCTAGGCCGGGTATGGGCGAGGCGTGTGTTTTGGGGTACCCAGCTGGGCTACATTGATTCGCGAATCGCCGATTGTTTCTGTACGACTTGGCTATGGTCTTGAATTGGAGTAAGAAGTGGAATATGGATGATGGGATTAAAATGATTCTTATTGCTCAACTCTTGCTTGAAAGTAGAATAGGTGCTTACATAGAATGGTTGGATAATGAACTTAAAAGTCGGCTAATATTACTAAAGTAAGGACATACTCTTAGTAATGTTTTTCTGCAAATAAATAAAATAGCAAGCCATACAACCTTCATATACTTAAGAGTCGAGAAATATATATATATATGCCTAGTCGGATAAGTCTTGCGGGTACATTGTGTACTCAGAGTTTATTTACCCTTGTTGCAGGTGCAGTTTAAGGAGTATCTCTTGTGTGGAGGATTCATCTGGTGGGCACAGACGGATCCTTGTATCGACTTCGCTATATGTTTATTTGTTTTCGCTGTTTATTTACTGCAAGCTGAACTTTGGTATTGTAATAAATAATTTTGAGACTCTATGTATTGTATGAAATAGACTAAGTATTCTAAGCTTGTACTCGTTATTAGATCCGGGATGTAAAACGTGGATTGTTTCGAATTCTCCTTCGGGTGTGCTCGACGGAATCGTTTGAATTAATCCACTTTGGAGGTACTTAGTGACTAGAGGAAGACAAGTACTTCGAAAGTGTATTATTTTGGACAGTTCTCCCATAGCCTCGCCAGAGCAGGAGGCCCCGCCGAAGCAAGGAGGTCCCGCCCGCCTCGTCGAGCTCGCGGCCGTCGTCGCGCCGAGCTCCACGAAGGAGCAGGTCAGGGACGGGGAGGGCCACCAGTGGAGGGAGCAGAGGAGGCATCACAGCCTGCTTCGGCCCCGGCTCTAGCCACCGCACCGGAGAGGGAGGGAGGCCGCGAGCTCGCCCCTCCACCATGGCCGGGGTCTTGGTCGTTCACCGGTCGTGCAAGGACGCTGGATGCAGAAGCCGTCCACCGCCCTTGCTCGCCGCTCGCCGCATGCAAGGGCTGGGGCGGAGCTCCTTGTC
Source organism: Bothriochloa decipiens (assembly GCA_023333625.1). Taxonomy (NCBI): domain Eukaryota; kingdom Viridiplantae; phylum Streptophyta; class Magnoliopsida; order Poales; family Poaceae; genus Bothriochloa; species Bothriochloa decipiens. Next base: position 16,394,204 of record CM041641.1, on the reverse strand, counting down.
CACCGGCCACCACCGGCGCGAGTGAGCTCTGTCGCGAACCCCATGGCTGGCGCGGGCGAGCTTTGCCGCTGCCGCCCATGGGCGGCGCGTGCGAGCTCCGTCGTGACCCCCATGGCTGGTCCGGCCACCGCGGGAGAAGGAACCGCTGCGGGCTGGTCCTACCGCTGAGGGAGAAGGAGCAGATGAGCCTCTGCCCGATGCCCGCCCGACCGAAGAGGGAGGAGGGCCGTCGCTCGCGACCCCTTCCTGGCGCCGCACTATGCGTCGGGAAGGAGTAGGGGCATCATTGGGCCACGCGAACACCAGGGCGGGGAAGGGGAGAGGCACTGTCGCGCCACGCCGGGAAGGAGCAGGGGCACTGCCGGGCCACTGCCGGGGAGGAGCAGGGCCGGACCGCGGTCGCCGGTGGAGCAGGGGCGGGCGGCGCCTTGGCCTGCGCGGCGACGACAGGTGGAGCAGGGGCGGGGGAGGCGGTCGGTGGAGCAGGGGTGGGGCGCGGCCGCTGATGGAGCAGGGGCGGGCGGGCGAGCTCCACCTGGCCGTGCGGGCGAGGTGAGAGAAAAGGTGAGCCAGCGATGGGTAAAAGGAGGGGAATGAGAAAAAAAGGAAAAAAAAGGAAAAAAGAAAAAAATCTTGACACGTGGGTCTTACAGTGGATAGAGGATGATTTTAAAGGATGCATGGGTGCATAGAATTAGTTATAGAAGAGAAAATCTTGCTGACTAGGATATATAAAGGAGAAAAACAGCAATACATGAGTGCGATAGTCTAATGAAATTTTACAAATGTTTCATAAATATTAAATAGCCTATCAACTTAGAAACTATATTGGCGTCACACAAAATATGAATCGAGGAGAGATGGTCAAAATGTCATGGAACAAAATGAAAATTAGTTTTATGAAGATGAAATTATTCCACGGTATTTCTAGCACCTTGAAATATTAATGTCATCTATAGGTATTCCGCACGAGCCGTATTTTGTCCGGTTTACTTTTTTTTTGTTTATTTGAATCCTTGTTGGTTTATTACCTTGCTGTCACAGATATCTTATTTTGACACGGCTTTGAGATTTTGTGAAGCTATGTTTTGACACGCCTCTGAGATTTGGGTTATTTGGTTTCGTACCATTGGAACTTTCGCGTTTTGGAGATGTATCATTATAATTCGTCATATTAAAAATATGTCATTGAAATTCTTCACTTCTCCCAGAAATCACATTATGTATGTATGCTCGAATCTTAGGCCCAACTGCAGCCATCCGTATTTTCGTATGGACGTTCTTGCCCTTGTGGCCATCCCAATTTTCGTAAGGACGTTCTTGCCATTCGTGGATGTGGCTAGTCCCGTTCTTCTCGTGCCTTCCTCTCGCGAAAGAAGCCCGACGCGGCGACGGCCTGGCGCCGGAACCCTAGCAGCGCCGGTGGCCGCCCCTCCCCCTCCCCCCTTCGTCCAAGGAACTGGGCCGCCCCTCCTCCTGCACAGAGACCAAGCCAGCAGGGCCGAGGACCTGGCGCCTTCGGAGCACGAGTCCGGCGGCCATGGCTGACCCGGTGGGCAAGAGCAAAAAGAAGAAATCTCTCGAGCTCCTTTCCTTTTTACCGTCGCAAGGATCAGTTCTGGTCCACTCCACTGTCTCCACAGGCACAGACTCGAGTCGCAAACAGGTCGTCAGATCAGGCAGGCCTTGCATTGCATCCGTATTTTTTGATAGGTCAATGGTCACAACAGCTGGTGCTACGTTCATCAATTCATCATCGATCGACGTCAAATATTTTTGACTCGACTGGCTGCGTGGGTCAGGAAAATTTAGCTCAAACTTGAAAAGCCCCGGACGAGACAGGACAATTGCAAACATTGCCAGGATCAAAACAACAGCCACTTTGTCCAGCGGCCGTTGCCCAGCACGGCGATGCCCAGCGGCCGTTTCCCAGCATGGCGTTGCCTTGCCCAGCGGCAGCATAGCGATGCGACTGCACTGGCTGGAGCTGGGACCGTGGCTGCACGGCTGAGCTGGCGGCGAGGCACCCACGGCCGAGCTGGAGGCGAGGAAGAAAGGGACCACGGCGGCGGCAGCTAGGCACCAGGGTGGCGGCACGGTGAGGGCAGAGGAGCGCGGCGAGGGGAGATGGGTGCGGCCGAGCGCGGCCGAGCACGGCGAGGAGAGAGGACCGCGGCGGCTGCGTTTATGTCCGTGAGGTGGCCTAATCCAGCGGCTTATCCACTTTGAATCCACCCTGAGGGCAAGAACGTCCATATGGAAATACGGATAGCTACAACTGGGCCCAAGACGCGAGCATAGATACGTAACGTGATTTCTGGGAGAAGCGAAGAGTTTCAGGGCCTGCTTGGTTGGTGTTTAACTTTGCTAAACTAAATTCATAGCATGCTAAATTTATGGTCTGTCAAAGAATTGGTATCATCAACTTTTATGTCAAAGTTTTGATAAATCTCTAAAAGATTCTTAATTTATATATAAAAAGAAATTTGGCAAGTCTTTATTTTGATAACCAACCAAGTGCTATATCAAATTTTTTATCAAAATTTTGACAGCCATAATTTAGTATGTCCTGATTTTGGCTTGTCTTAGTTTTAATTAGGCAAATTTTAGATCCTAGCCCCAGCAAGCTCTCAATGGCTGTAACGATATATCTTTAAAACGTGAAAGTTCCGATGGCATGAAAGACCTGAGTTGTCTTGTGGAAGCCACAAGCGCCACGGCCGTAGAATTCATCTCGTGTCCTCCTTCACCAGCTCTCGAAGACGGCAAAAACGATGCTGCCGCTGAGGTCCGCCGCCGCCGCGCCGTGCTCGGTTGCAGGACTGCTGTTCCACCGATTCTCATCCTCCTCGTCCTCTTCAGTCTATTCGGTCCGCTACCACGCCTCGTCTGCTCTCTCAACCCAGCCCTCCACCTGCCCCACCACCACCTGGTCCCCTTCCCCCCACTCCAGCAGCCCCAGGATCCAGGGGTTTGCGGCCTGGGCATCGGCTCCGGGGCCGGCGGGGTCTTCGGATTCCCCCGCTACAAAGGCGCTAGAGGCTAAGGTACCTGGCTTGCCTCCCCCGTTCAGCTTTCTTAATCTTTGTTTTGTAATTCAGATGCCAGTATAAGCGTTCCTACGCTGTCGTTTGCCATGGCGACTGACAGACTCTTTTCTGTTTCTATGGTTTCTTTGCAGATCAAGGAGCAGCTGGAGGCGGACACAGTCACGGTTGTGGATACCTCTGGTGATGGCCGCCATGTCTGGTGAGTAGCAATCCCCCCACCCACCTACAAACATTGATATTCTGTTTCTTTACATTTGCTGGGATGCCAAGAAACAAATATGCTACATGCTCAGTAGGTCGTTGAAACTAACATGGACATGGTGAATGCATATGCATTCTGTGAGTCTGTATCGAAGAAAACATGGTCATTTGTAGCTGAATCGATGTATGGATATGTGCTATTCGTAACTTGTTCTTTTAGAAATTTTCCTATGCGAAGCATTGTTGGTGATTGATGTGCAGGTTATAGTGTTTTTCACTTAAATATTTGTGAAATGTTTGTTTTTGGCATTGTAGTGCTACTACTACCACGCAAGTTAACCAAAGACACACTGGGACCTTTTCTCAAAAAGTTTGCTATTATATGCTATAATAGAGGATTTTCGATTTCATTTACCTATTAAAAGCCAGTATGGCATGGGATTAGTTGTTGGCTTAAAAGAAGGTTATTTTAGGTGTCCTGAATGGAATTGGTGCAAACTTGATAGCTAATCAGCCTTTTACAATAAAATGAAATGGTGGGAACAGAGGCTCCCCAGATAGCCAATCACATCATATCACCTATGATCAACACACCTAAGAAAATTCATACACTCAACTAAGTGAGCAATCAGTGGTAATGATTGTTCCATCAATTTAAATTGAAACATATAATTCAACAAATGTAGTTCTATTGAGGTTTCCAGTGAAAGCATGCCAGGATCTTTGCTATCGTATATTGATGTATAAGATGTATGGGTGTGTGTGGTAAGGGTTGTTGTCACTTTTTCTTCTTAATACAAAGATACACAGCTCTCCTGCATGTTCAAGAAAAAAAAGATGCTTCAACTCTTGATAAAATGCTGCATGTTCTATAAAAATATTAGATACATTAATTTCCTGTGACGATTCATCCATTTGTATAAACGCATAATAAAATCAAAGCATGAATGCTTGATACCCTGTGAGTTCTCAGTGACAACTATGCATGTGCACAATGAATGTTAGTTATGTGCCTCCTTAATATCACTAAGCATGAATACATGGTAAGTTAGGAGTTACCAAGTCCGTGTCCTACCTTTATAACACTTGTGTCAGGTATATCGCTTTCATACAGAAAGTGTTTATGCTTTAAATGATACAATAGAAGCTGCTAGTTAGAGCACGGGCCTCAGCATTCAGTACACATTTGGTTATTCGTTCGCATCCCATTCTTTTTGAGGAAATATGAATCATGCTCTTAACTTGGCATGGATCTTCACATTTCACTCAACTATGAAATGATTAAGGCCACCTCATAAATTTTCCTTATCTGGTTAATTAACACCCAAGCTGGATTTCTACCAGGGGTTTCTGATGTGGCACATGGAAACAGTGGTTTTTTACCTTTATCCCTCCATTTCGTAGTCCAGCAAAAACACACGGGTAGTTCCTGAGAGTTTTCTTGATATCGGTATCCATATATTTCCTGGCTATCAGTAGAACAAAACAATTTAGCAGTAGTGATTCATCTATAGCTCTACTTGTGGAAAGTCAAAAAAATTGGCATCATGATATGAAAGGAACAAGCACAATTACCCCCCTCTTGTTGTCCTCATCAACCTGTACTGCATTTTCAAGTGGTTCAAGCCAGTGCTTCATATACTGCCAGCTCCCACAATGTAAAAACCTACCATGCTTACTACATTGATTTTCTTTTGGGTGATGGCCATCGAGCCAGCAACACCACAATTCCACAGCACCTTGATTGAATCCAGATGACTGCAACGAGAGCAGCTCAAATTTGCTTCCCTTGCCATGGTCCTTTGGATGGAGGTTGCCATTGTTGCTGTAGCACTGACCATGCAATGAACACTACACTACATAGCAGTCATGGAGGCTTTGGAGTTATACCTCCTAGTCCATGCCAGAAGTTTCCAACACAGGGCCTTTTTACTAATGGCCTTTGTAAGCATCATAGAGGCCATGGTGGGGCATGGCCTCAGGCTAGCTAACATTCATTGTGAAAGCATGAAGACTTTGCGGTGTGTTGGCTGGCTTTGTCAATTCATGTCTGTATTACCTCACCACACACACACAACTGGAGGTAGAAGTAAATGGGAGATCAGAGCACTAGTGAATGGTACTGCTTGAAATAAGGATGCAGTTGGTTGGTCGTGCTTGCATATATACTGTAAGGCCTAAAGCCTCCAGGTCACAGGAACACAGCAACACACAAGGACACACACGAACACAAGTGGTTTGGTGGCTGGAATGACTTAGCCTTTTCTGGGTTTTCCCTCTTCTAATATAGCCAACATGAGCTACAAATCAGGCTGTGATAGCCTAATAAATGCAGAAAATTACCCAAATAAACAGCCTATTGCTTCCTAATACTACGTGCTGATATGATCTTAGACACTAGCATGCGCCAAGACAAACAGGATTATTTCCAACAATCTGCCCCTAATTCCTGTGTGTTGACTTGGAGTTGATGCGGACCATTCCAATCCTAGCACGAAGCTCAAGGAATCTGACTCGCCCGAGTGCCTTTGTTTGAATGTCAGCGAGTTGGTCCATAGTGCCAACAAAATCAGCACTAATCCTCCCATCATCCAAGCACTCCCTGATGAATGGTAGCACACATCGATGTGTTTGCTATACTATGGAAGATGGGATTCTTCATCAGCACTAAGGCTAACTAGTTAATCTTGAGCTTGACAGTGCTGGTGTCCCTTCCCTTGAAGTCGCCAAGAAGCCGAGCCAACCACACTGCCTGTGTGGCTGCTGTTATGGCAGCAACACACTCCGCCTCACATGACGAGAGTGCCACAACCTTCTGCTTGAGAGCATGCCAACTCACCAAGCTGTTGCCGTAGAAGAACAGGCCGCCGGATGTACACTTCCTGGTGTCAACATCGTCGGTGAGATTGCTGTTGCTGTATTCGAGGAGCTGCGCCTCCCCTGTCCTCCCATAGTGGCAGCTGAGACTTGGAGTCCCAGCCACATATTACAGGATTTGCTTTACTGCCGCCATGTGCTCCTCTATAGGCTACCCCATGAAGCTACTCACATACCCACGCTGCAAGCGAGGTCTGGCCGTGCGTTGACGAGGTAGCAAAGGCTTCCAATGATCCTCCGGTACATTGTGATGTCCAGCTCGGCTGTGTTGTCACTGCTCAACTTGAGCCGCTCCTCCATGGGGGTGTGCACAGAATTGCAGTCCTACATCTACATCCCTGCCATCTAAAGGATGTGCTTGCAATAGTGGACTTGACACAGAGTGATGCCGCTGCCAAGGTAGGAGAGCAGTCCCATTTCGTTCATTATGATCCTTGCCTTCATCTCCACTTTGAAGGGGCTGGTCTCCACCTCCGTCCCAGTTATGATCAAATCATCCTCATAGACCCCGAGTAGCAGCAGCTAGTTGCCATGGTTACGCCGGTACATCGCCCAGCTTGTGCTAGTTCTGCTTGAACCCAAGAACTTACAATTTAGTGTGCAACTACATCTTGTTCCAAGCCCGTGGTGCCTGCCGCTAACCATAGAAGACCTTTCGTAGGCGCAACACTTAGGGCGCGTTTGATATAGAGCTTTGGCCTGGCCCTGCATTCCTGGGCTGCAAGCTCGCGTGTTTGATATTCTGGGCCCACTGGCGAGCCTAGCCCAAACGATGCAAAATTCGCTCTCTCTCCTGGCTCCCAGGAAACGGAAGGTCTGTTTTTTCAGGGCCAGGCTTGTTCGGGCGTCCAAGCGACGATAGTGATACCTTCGTCTCACCCGCCGCCCCTTTTCACCGCGCCTTCGACACCCCGAGCCCAACTCGACACTAAGTCGCCACATCGCCACATCCACAACTCGCCACCGCACTGCCATCATAGCCACCCCGAGCTCACGGTGAGCCCCACACCTGCCTTGCTCACCGGTGTGCACTTGCCATTCCCGTGCGCTTGCCATGGCCGTTGTCATGTTCTCTCCACCTAAGAGGCCGAAGGCCCTGCCTTTTCTCTATCACGGTACACGGCATGTAGGCACACACACAAGCATGACCTTGCTGAGCCCACAACGCTCGAGAATGCTGGTGCCAGTGAACCACCCCAAAAACGCGTAGATGGTTGGCCCTAGAACCTTGCCTAGCCCCGCCTTTTCCACCATCTTAGTACACATTCAGCCAAGAGCCCTCACTTGTAGACCAATTGGCACACAAAAAAAAAAATCTATTCAACTAGTTCTACATTCTGTCATTGGATGATAAACAAACAAATGAATGCTCTCTATACCACGAAAGTAACATTTCACATTCAATCAAACTAAGAGCTACAACTGACCTAACTAAAGATCTGAACAATGATGCAAGCAAGGTGCTGATGACTGAAGCCTTCTTGGTCCTATTTAAGATTTGGGTGATTTAATAGGTAGTGCTAATCCCTATACTGATAGCTAGTCAAAAATAGCATAAACCACTTCTCAGACCTTACTTATCAAACCTAGTGGCGTGCTCGTGCTAGCGTTACAGTGACATTACACATGTAAATTAAAACAACCAAAATATGAAATCTATAAAACTTTTTAGCGGGATAAACAGAGCTTTAATTAACCAGGCAAAAGATTATCATCATTCAGGATGTCCATGACGCAGACAGGCACTCCACACTTGTCCTCTCTAGGTAGAGGCATGAATATACCTTCTGGAATTTCCAGTCGACCATCAGCTCCAGGTATTCTTTGACCTCCCAAAAAATAAGACAAAGTTCAGACCTGTCTGGATTACTATGTCTAAGACTTAACCATTGCAACTCAGCAGTCTGCTATGCCAACAAATGTATGATATGGAATTCCCTTTTAGTGAAATGACTTTAATTTCTCCAAAGACACAGAATATATGATTCGAAGTTTCTTGAGAAACTATATTGCAACCCTACTATTTACAGTACAATAAAATATACATTCTAACCTTCAGATTTCTTTTTGACAAAACTGATCTGTAGTTTGTTGAAAGATACAAAGATGCCAGCCACCATGTACCCTCTAGCTATCAGATTTTACTTCCCCTTGCCACACCGTCGTTCTAGTTTCGTAAGTGTGTGCATGTTGCGACTCGTGGAGTCTCTATTTTGCATGTCCAGTTCATAGCTTAAGTTGCGCCTTGCACTGAACTGCACGCATTTGAAAACTGGGAACAAATTCAACTATCGAAAGGATTCAATAATACTGAAGAAAATGGGAACAAAATATTAGCATGCTATGCAATGCAACTTGAACCACAACTTACCTTTCAGAGTCAATGCCAATAGATTTTGATGGTTGGTTTGGGACATTAGTAGTTTATAAGCAGTACTCACTACTGTCAAGAATATCGCAAATGTCGGTGAAGTCACCATCGAGACATCCAAACCAAGCATCCATCCTAGCATATTCACATGTTAATAGGAACTCTATACTGAATAGCAACAAGCAGGACACAACTGACATTCTGATCTAACAAAAAATTCAAAGCCAGCAGTGATTTGTCAGTTACTGTCCAATCTCCTAATGTACTAACCCGAGGAAACTATAGACCACAAAAGTTCAAGTCCACTAAATCAAGTTTTATTTCTGAGGACTTTTTTTATAGAAAAAACTATGAAATGAATACAATATCATTCCCCAGCATGGCAGACATTCTACAAAGCGGTCAAGAATGCAATAACAAGTGTGGTTAATTAAATTTGCTTCTAGTGCCTTTGTGATATGAGGACTTTATTTCAAGAGTTAAATGCACTAGCAGCCTTCGAACTTGCAAGGGGGTGTCATTTAGGTCCACGAACTTGGAAAACGCATTTCCGGATACCTAAACTTGACAAATGGTGCACCACAGGCCCATGCCAGCAATGTGGACGTATTTTGCTGATGTGGCATGCTAGCATGGCATGATTTTTTCATTTAACACCTCGCATTTATTTTTCTTATAGAAATAAACCCTTCTTCTATCTCATCTCACCAGCGCCGTAGCAGCAACCATGGGGCGTCGCACGAGCTGCTCGCTCTGTTCGGATCTTGCTGCTGCTGCTGCTGCTGCCCTATACCGCGGTCGCCCCTGCTGTAGCGAAGGCCGTCTATGCAAGCAAAGATTCTCTGGTTGGCCCGGAGAGCGTTGCATTCGACGGCTGTAGCACCGTGCGGCCGGGCCCTTTGTGAGGGTCGCCGACCCGCGTTCTCCTATGCCCATCTCCATTCGAGCAGGGGTGGCTCCGGTCACTCGACGGGGTGCTCTACGACAACACGGCGTGCCAGGAGGCAGGCAACAGCGAATAGCGCGAGGCTTGCCATCGCGACTGAGATGGGACCGGGCCATGACGATGAGGGGGAGGCGCGGGGGCCTGACGGTCCGTTGGCGAGCCTCGTAGCAGTGCATCGCGCGCTGAGGGGAGGACAACAACCCGAGGAAGGCTATGAGCTCTCGTCGTCAAGGCACTCATCCTTGCGGCGAGGTGTCCCGCGGAATAGCAACTATAGGCTGGAATGCCGCACACTACGCACGGGCGCACGGCCAGAACATGACCCATGAAACGCTGAGCTCGGCCGCCAGCGGTGCGGGGCGTCCTCGGTCAGTCCAAGCGTGCACCTAGGAGCAGAACAGACTGTGGAGGCCGACGGATGGCAACGATGAGCGTCGTGGGCAGGTGCTTCGTGCTCTCGACGCCCGTGGGCAGGGCGTGGGAGGGGAACGGGCGCGGCTTCAGCAGGGTGCGTGGATAGGAATGACGCAGTTGCGACGACGGACTAGCGGAGGCCGCGGGACAACGAGGAGGCCGGTGAGGTCGAGTTCGAGGAGCACGAGCATGTGGACCGCGAACGTCTATGCCCACGTGCGTGTCCACGTCGCCGGACCTCGCCGCCGCTGCAGCGCCAACTCTGGATGGTCGTCAAGGTGTCCACGTCGTACTCGTACTGTCCTACAACAGCTTGCTCGTGCACGATGGTATGAGTGTCTCGCTCTCTCAAGTTGGCGTCCTCCAGCTGCAACATCTCCCTCTTCCGGAGCTCTGCCTTGGACACAGGAGAGGGACCAAAGATGTTGCCCGTCTATAGGATGGCGTTCCTGTCGCCTGAGGCGCTGAGCATGCGAGGAGATGGGGAGTGAACATGACTGGGAGTGAAGGAGGTTGGATGATGGGCCGGCGTGGGGCCTCCTTTACGGGATTCAACAACCTGCGTGTGTCCCTTGTTGGATGAGTAATTTGTTTTCTCAAGTAAAAAGGCAATTTGGTTTTAACTAGTGAAGTACAACTTAGTTTTGACTACTGAAGTAGGAACAAAAATTGGTTTTGTATATGTATTAGCTAGAACATAGTTGTTGCTAGCTGTGTGTTGAGTTGTACTAGCACTGTAGCAGGCCGGTTACTGTAGAAACCGACCTAAATAGCCTATAAAAGGACTTGTGTAGGTCCTTTGCTATGTAACCTTTGTGAGTTTGAATAAAGAGAACAATAGTATCTCCATTGGTTCCTCCCCTCATCATATTTTCCTTCCTATACTAGTTAGTTTGGGCCAACAATTGGTACCGGAGCCATGGCGAAATATGAGGAAGGGAGCTCATCTTCGAAGCAGGGTTCGATGGCGTTGCAATACCCGTTGCTCACAAGAAGCAACTACACTGCATGGGCTATCAAGATGAAGGCCTACCTCAAGGCACAAGGCGTTTGGGAGGCAATTGACTCGGAGAAGGAAGTTGATGAACACAAAGATCAAATGACTTGCAGCCATCTATCAAGGCATCCCAGAGGAGACGCTCTTGCTGACTGCAGAGGAGACCGCAAAGGAAGCATGGAAGATGCTCAAAACCATGCACATGGGTGTTGAGCGTGTCATGGAGGCAAAGGTGCAGACCTTGAAGAATGAACTTGATGCCCTGCACATGAAGGATGGGGAATCGATTGATGCTTTTGCTATGAAGCTGACATCAATCGTCAGCAAGATTCGTGCTTTGGGAGAGAAGAGGGAAGAGCCCCATGTCGTCAAGAAGCTTCTTCGAGTTGTGCCCAATAAATTTTTACAGGTTGGTGCAGCGGTAGTGTCTTACCGTCTGTTACCGGAAGGTCCAGGGTTCGAGCCCCGGCCTCCGCACATTATGTGCGGGTATGGCTTGGCGCAGAAATCCCTTCCCCAGACCCCGCACAGCGCGGGAGCCTACGGCACTGGGTACGCCCCTTTTTTGTCTCCACTATTGAGCAGTTTGGTGATTTCAAGATCATGACCGTGGAAGAGGTCATCGGATGCCTCAAGGCATATGAAGAACGAATCAGCATTTATGCTGATGGTGAGGGGGAGCATCTCTTGTTGACTCGAGATGAATGAAGAGCCAAGGAAGCAAAGGCCAGTGGGCGCAGTAGGAAGTTCGACAAGAAAAAGGTGAAATGCTTTAAATGCAAGAATTTTGGTCATTACTCCTATGATTGTCCCTTGGAGAAGAAAGAAGGGAAGGCATGTATTGCAGAGAAGCTAGAAGATGATGCTTTACTGATGGATGAGGCTTGCTTGCTTTGACATCAGTTGAGTATGTAGACTCAACTTTAGGACGTTGAGAAGGAGTTTCACTGTCCTAAGTTGAGTTTGTTTGATTTGGGGGTGTTGATTAGTTGTGTTCTCCATCCCAAGGAACTCCAGGATGTCGATTCTCCATCCTGAGAGGGAATATGTCTAGGATGTTGATAAGCTGAGTTCTCCATCCCAAGATTGGAAGTTCAATACGTCGATTAGTTGTGTTCTCCGTCTTGAGAAATTCAGGGTGTCGATTAGTTGTGTTCTCCATCCTGAAAAGGGAGCTCTTGGTGTCGATTAGGTTTGTTCTCCATCAAGAGAGAGGAAGTCCAGGATGTTGATAAGGTGAGTTCTCCATCCTGAGACAAGTTCCAATGCTGTTCCAAGCTTGCAGGTGCAGTAGAAGACCAGGCCGTGTGAGATGAAGATACAGAATATGCCAAGAAAACAAACTAAGGGGGAGATTGTTGGATGAGTAATTGTTTTCTTGAGTAAAAAGGCAACTTGGTTTTAACTAGTGAAGTACAACTTGGTTTTGACTACTGAAGTAGAAACAAAAATTGGTTTTGTATATGTATTAGCTAGAACATAGTTGTTGCTAGCTGTGTGTTGAGTTGTACTAGCACTGTAACAGGTCAGTTACTATAGAAACTGACCTAAATAGCCTATAAAGGACTTGTGTAGGTCCTTTGCTGTGTAACCTTTGTGAGTTTGAATAAAGAGAACAATAATATCTCCATTGGTTCCTCCCCTCATCATATTTCCCTTCCCATACTAGTTAGTTTGGGCCAACATCCCTGCGTCTGCATGTGTGCGGCACGGGAGCTCCTCGTAGTTTGTCGGCTAGCGTCTGCATCTCCGTCGAACTCCTCGTCGTCTGTGGCTTTATCCGGCTCGCCGCCGACCTCGACGGCCTAGTCATGATAGCTGCTGTCCGAGGCCGCGACAACAACTATATACGTAGCTGCGCCACACACCTCGTGGTTCTGAAGACTGCACTCGGCGCAGGGACGCGAAACAGAAGCTGGTGGCCATGGAGGTTCTGAAGAGGTGATGAAGAGAACCAGCAGCTCGTGTGATGTCCAGGGTTTATTTCTATAAGAAAAATAAAATGCGAGGTGTTAAAGGAAAAATTCATGCCATGCTAGCATGTTACGTCAGCAAAGTACATCCACGTGGCTGGCATGGGTCTGCGGTGCACCACTTGACAATTTTAGGGATCCAAAATTGCGTTTTCCAAGTTCGTGGACCTCAATGACACCCCCTTACAAGTTCGAGGGTCGCTGGTGCATTTGACTCTTATTTCAAAGAAGTTGAATATGGACCACAATGTGAGGTACATTTATTTAAACCTCTCCGTGAATCCTGACGAATGGTAAAAAAAGGAAAATTTGTGTGAATCTAATCTAATTGTGAAAAGATAATAAACATGGCAGTTGCCTGCTTTTCTGAAATAGCTACCTTTGAACTCAGTTGTATTTGAAGTCTTTGTTCATTGGTTAAAATGTGTTAATCTTGTCCTTACAACTAAATATTTCATATCTCGCCTACCTTCAGTTTCAGTTAGTAATTTTTTTTAACAATTGGGATCCAAGAGTTTTGAGGGAAAGCTTGGTTATTTTGTCTTACTACAGGCATTTGGATTTTTCTAGCTGTCATTATAATGTTAACAGTCTCATATTTTTTTTTCCACTTTGAGAAATTTGTTCTGTTACATGGACAATATTTTTTATATGGCTCTACCCCTGTTAGAGTATGGCAGTATCCTATTGGGCCTAGAGTATGGCAGTGGCCTATTGGGCCTGGGTTGGTGGTATAGCCCATTAGGGTTTATTAGAGTTAAGGGTCGCTTGGGGTTAAGTAAACCTCTCTATATAAGGAGAGGAGATGCATCAATCTAATCAAGCAAGAATTAAGAAGGAAAACCCTTCTCTCTTGCCTGTGTACTTTAGCGCCGCCCGTCGCCACTGCTCCCCTCAACTCTCCCTCTCGATCTGCTGACCAATTCGGCGCCTGCTTTGTCCTCTCCGATGACGCTAGAGCAGGTGGATCTGCTGACCAATTCGGCGCCTGCTTTGTCCTCTCCGATGACGCTAGAGCAGGTGGCCGCGGCCATCAATGAGCTGACCCGATCCATGGCTGACATCTACTCGCGCATCTCCGACATGGCTGGACAGCGGCGCACAGCGGCAGTGGCCGATGCCACCGTTCCTTCCCTACGGGATGCCAGGTTACGGCACAACGCTGCTGCCGTTCCAGGACGTTCCGCCGCTGTGAACAGTACCCCCGGCAATGACTTGCAGTAAAGGGGATATCAGAGCACACACGCATGAATACTAGTGAATGGTGCTCCTTGAACTAGGATGCAGCTAGTCCATATGCTTGCATGTATACATACTATATGAGGTTTTGTACTCCAACTACAAGACTCTACTCCAAGGCTGACACGTGGTATTTTTACAATCCCGGGCTTAGTGGCCTGTCTTGACGGTTGACGCACTTGTGGCAAGTGTTGTGGTTGGTGACATTTGTCACCTCCTCTTTTCTGTCACGATCATTGCCATCTTTCATCTCAATGGTGGCGGTTCTCCTTGTCGCCACTCCGCGCCTCCTCTGGACGAGCCTGAGCCGTGCACTGGCTGCTGCTCTAACATGCAGTCTGCCCACTCCTCAGTGAGGAGAAGCTTTCTAGATGCCATTGTCTGCGCCACCGCCTCATCTCAGTTCTCCACTTGAGCTATGCAGTCACATCCTCAATTATGAGGGTGGACATATCGACGAGCGCAATCTGTGTGAATTTGGGTGGAACCACCCACAGGTATATTGGCAATGGTTTGTTCGTCAATGGTTTTGTCGAGTACCGCAAGCTGACTCATCAAAGACTGCAGGCGCTGTGCCAAGTCCACCTCACCATCCTAGAATGTGATAGCCTCATACTTCCACCGAAGTGGCATGCGCCCTTGCTCGGCACACGTGGTCGAATGGACTTGAGGCTGTCCTTGACGAGCTTTGGTGTGTCCTTGTTTTACCTCTGTTCACGGTGCACCACAAACCTTGATCTTGGAGTATCTGCTCATGAACACCAACCAGTCACCATAGTTAGTGCGGGTAAGCGTGGGGTACGGGGCACTTCCTCCTCTAACCTCCCTGACCGCCCTTTGAACCACAAATGGCTCTCTGGTGACCGGGGGAGGGTGTTCTCCTGACGATGCCGATGACCACCCAACCGTGCTGTAGTAGTACTTGTTGGTCGGCTTTGTTAATTCACCACACGCACCCAACTGGAGGTAGAAGTAAAGGGGAGATCAGTGCAGACACGCATGAACACTAGTGAGCAGTGCTCCTTGAACTAATGATGCAGCTGGTCCATATGCTTGCATGCATTTTTGTTTTGGACATTTTTCTGTTTATGCTCCTTACATGTTAGGTGACAACATTATGTTTGTTTTGTAAGGCAAAATATTAATTTTCGTCACTAAACTATTGCTCGAGGTTCAGTTTGGGCCCTGAACTTTCAAATTGTTCACTTTAGTCCTTAAACAATGGATTTGCAGCTCAATCTCATCCATCCCCCTTCATTTCTCGCCACATGGCCTGCATGGCGCAAAATGTCGCTCTTGCCCCTCAATGCCTCCTTTACCCTGGCTGGGCTCTAGCGAGAATCGCATATGTATGTAATTGTTAGGCTGTTTAGAAGAGGGCAGCACAAGTATGTTGTCATGGAATCCCAGAGACTTGCCATTAAGCTACTATACGAGCATGTCTTGCATCTTAGGTCTACTATGAACCTTCATTTTTTTTTCTCACTTAAAATCTAGCAGCGCTATTCCACAAGACATGATGGTATTGTGTCCTATGCCTAATGTTGTTGAATTTTCTGATAATGTTATTAGGACACTGTAATTGTCCACCTCTCACCATTACTCCTATTTTCTTGGCGGCTTGTCACTTGGACACGCCGTGGAGCCTGGTCAGCGGTAAAGGAGGGAGTGAGGAGTAGGAGTGACAATTCGCATGCAGTACTGGGCATGTGGTGATAAATGAAGGGGGATGGACTAGATTGAGCTGCAAAGCCATTGTTTAAGGACTAGAGTGGACAGTTTGAAAGTTCACGGACCAAACTGAGCCTTTGGCAATAGTTTAGGGCAATAGTTTAGGGACGAAAATGACTATTTTGCCTTTTGGATATGCTTGGATTTATATGCATTTTTTCTATTATTTCATCATTGCTGTATATATAATTCTGAAGTTCAACTAACAATTTCTTCTCGATTATGCAGCATAGACGTGGTTTCCAAGGCATTTGAGGGAAAATCTGCTGTAAATAGGCAGAGAATGGTTTACAAGGCTATATGGGAGGAGCTTCAGAGCACTGTGCATGCTGTGGACCAAATGACTACCGAAACTCCTGATGAAGCTTGTGCCAACAAGTAATCGATGGCTGCCTAATACCTGTGGAGACAGATTATCCGTGCTTTGAAGATCAGGCCATTGCGTCGACCAAAAATTTCTCGTGTACTATTAATTTGCGTGTCAAGTGTAAATGGATTAACTGAATGATCAATAATTTGGAGTATGATTAGCGTGGCTTCAAAAATAAATATAATTTTTAATTAGTTTTTGCAATTGTCCGAAGACGTACCCCCTTTATGCTTTATCTGACAAAAGCTCTATCCGTTCAATTACTTGCTCCTGGGCACCTATAATGCCGGGCTCACATCTATCCAGCTTATATGGCTAGTCTAAGGGTAAGATTTTTTCTGATTTTCAAGAGGTAAAACTTAACGTGAAACAAGGTCTCTCTTAATGAGTTAATGATAGTTACATCGCATATGTTCTCATGAAATGTTTCCTTTCTCTCTCTTTCTTGATACATGTAAAAGCTCTATTTTTGTTGATGTGGCACTCTTTAATATGCATGAAACCTGCATTAAGACCGCACTAAATCCATTTGGTGGAGAGCACATTATTCATTGCCCTGGTATCAATGAAACCCAGACCACCAAACTCTTTAGGAGTGGCCAATGCTTCCTACTTGGCCACGTGAAACTTTTTCTTCTTCCCAACTCTTACCCAAGGAATTTAATAAAAAAACTCTTTCCCCTAAAAAATATTCTACCTTACTTTTTTTGTCCATTCTTTCTTGTTTACTAAAAAAACTCTTTCTTAAGGGATTATTCTTTTGCATCATCTCTTCCAAAAATTTCCAACTTACTCATAAGCCTTTTCAAAGTGTAACTTCAGAATAATCCTTCTTTTTTGCTTCTAGCAAGGTCATGTAATACCTTATGAATGAATACTCCATCTAGAATATATCTCTAGGGATAAAAGCTATTTGGTTAGGACTAATGATTCTATTAATAATCTTATTTAACCTTATAATAAGGGTTTTAATAATGACTCTCGACACCTTTCTAGTTCATATGTAATGTCTTGTTGAGGTCGGGCCTGTTTACATCTGGTGGCTTATCTTGGACATAGACTGCCCTCACATACCAATAATAGTCTTTTTGACGCACTTTGTCCTCACTCGTGCGCATCCGAAAAAAACTTCTAGGTCAATCACCCATTCTGAAATTGCTATAGGCTAAGCACACTTAACTTTAGAATTCTTAGAAAATGGGCTTCCAAAAAATAAGTTATAACTTGTTGGTATGAGTATCCTAGCATCCCTATTAAGCCCGAGGCCGGGATATTACATCCTCACCCTCTTAAGAGACTGATGTCCTCGTCGGTCAATCCCAGGCCATACCATGTTGTGTGACCACTTTGAGTCCACACCAGCCATGCGCACCAAACCAAGTGTCGGCTCTGATATCCTCTTTAAGGCCGGGTCCGCTTACATATGGCGGCTTATCTAGACATAGAATGCCCTCACAGACAAACACCGGTCTTTTCCTTGGCCACGTTTGTATGTCTAGTGCCAGCATATGTGCCATGTTGTGTGACCACTTTGGGTCTACACAGTCATGCACACTAAACCAAGGGTCAGCTTTGATACCCTGACTCTTTGAGGCTAGACCCGCTTGCATCTGGTGGATTATCTAGACATAAAATACTCTTAAACCAACACCAGTCTTTTCTGCACTCTTTGTCCTCACTTATGCGCACCTGAGAAGAACTTCCCAATCGTTCACTCATCCCAAGATTGTTCTAGGCCAAGCATACTTAACTTTAGAGTTTTTAGGAGACGGGCTTCTAAAAAAAGTTATAACTTTTTGATATGAGTATCCTTACAGTATAGGCCCTATAAAGTCCATTACATGGCCAGCCTATGTAAATAATCAAACAAAGTATTACTCAGAGTTCAGACTGTGTAATGGGACATTTTGCTCACCACATTTGACTTGATCATCACATTCATGGCTGGATGTTGGTTGGTGGTGGTGGTTTTGTTACCATGTCTGATATTTTTAACCGTTTATTTGCCTTGTGAACTCATTTGTGGTGCATCGTTTGTTATCTTATTACTAGATGATACCCCGCGCGTTGCTGCGGGGATGCTATACCACCGTATATGTTCAAAGAAGGGAGAAATATTCCTTTGTTTCTTCCTGATTTTATCTCAAAATGTTATTGAATATCAATGATCCATTGTTGGTAAAACCTAACGAACCGTTTGTCAATCAAACACATATCTTCATCATTAAGGATAATACACGTATCTAATACATGGCAAAAGAGAGAAAAGCATCTAAACTACTCACGTGCAACCAGTAAGAACAGGTTCACATGCATTGGTCACTAAAAGACCGTAACTGTTGCTTAAATTTTAGCAAAAACATACACATATAAATAAATAGAAAGATGACAGACATAGGACTCAGTTATGGACCCATCTCAAGAAACCCCTCCACCTGAACGTATCTCAAGAAGCCCCTCCACCTGAACGACAGTATCCTTCCGCCGTGAAAATTGCCTTGTATTGTTTTTTCAATAAAGCAGCTTCAGGCTACGGGGGGAAAAAACTACTGCCCTATCAAAAAAGGAATAGTCTCATCAATTCATTCGTCTCCCCACTCGTATCCAACACGCCATGGAACGGTTGTTCCCTTCCTCTTGATATACTTCATTTTTCCCCTTTCAAGATGCCCCCTGGCTAACGGCGCCAGGTGCTGATCAACACATCGTGCATGGAGGCAAAAGCTACGCCGCTGGTCTCCGCGTCCAACGCGCGGCTTCTGCACAGATGAAGGTTCCCGCGATGAGATGTCCTCACTGCCTCAGGCAAACAACCGCCGAAGCTGGGACGGGGGTTGTACCCGTTTACCGTCGGTGAGGGGGTGCGACGCAGCAAGCGAGCCGTCGCGGGCGTACGGTCGGAGCGATGCAGTGGCGCCGCTGAATACCAGCGACCCTTCCTCGTCCCTGTCAAGTTGCCGGTGGTCCTGGACATGAGGCTCGCGCTTCACCTATGGCGACTGCTCCTGCAGCCTCCCCCGGTAAGACCATGATCTTCCTCGAAGCTTCATGGCCATGCGTCGGCTCATATATGTTTTGAGGATGGCGGCGGCTCTCACGGAGGGAGTAGCTGTGGAGGATGGTCTATATATATTTAGAGGCAGAATTGAGATTGCACGGGGCGCAACGCAGGAGCCCAACAGTCAAATTCGTGCACTTGTCCATGCGCAGGAGCCCAACAGTCAGCGATCATTATTCGTGCACTTGCATTTGATTTGAAACGAATAGCAACGCCAGCTTTCAGAAACGCCAGCTTTTATGGTGGCTGGTTTGAGGACGGTGGCTAAAGAAAGTGGATGACATGGATCAAGGAGAAGCCAAGAAAATATGATAGTGAGGATCTCCTATTTAGATATAGGCACTTGTATTTGATTTGAAATGGATAGCAAAGCCCCAGCTTTCAGAAACGGATAGCTTGAAACGGACAGCAACGCCCTAGCTTTCACGGTGGCTGGTTTGAGGACGGTGGCTGAAGAAAGTGGATGACGTGGCTCAAGAAGAAGCCAAGAAAATATGCAGTCAGGATCTCCTATTTAGATATAGAGGATATGCAAAAACTACGGTTGGAGTTTCTCATTTATGATGTCCAGTGCATTGATGTCCTCACTTTTATGACATGTGGAATTTCACTTGTAAAAGTGCAAATCTAGTTTTTATTGCATTTGTTCGAGTAACATGTACATACAGTTACTTGCCAAGTAAACGGCTTTATTCACTACACACGAGGAGTGACGGAAGGACTACCAGGTAGAATTTATGGCAATAATACAAATAAAAGACTAGATCTTTATAATCAATGGCATAGTAGAGGTTTTGAAAACCACCTCCCATAACTATTTTGCCAACCCCTAAAATTTGTTCCATAGTAGTGATACAATTTTACCCCTACGAAAGGCCATTTCTCTGGTAGTGTGACTCTGATCAACTTCACAAACACAATTATTTCCTTGTAATGAAGCTTTACGTCTTTATACAATTAATATTAGTTTCCATTCTGTAGCAGTACTCACGAGTCACCAAGGTACATTGTACTTATGTATCCTAAGACGAAGGGAGAGTAACAAACAAAACATACATTGTTCTAAAAAGGTATGATATTAAACATGATCAAATTAAAGCTACAATTTTTTATTGAGCTACTAAGCTATTCCTTTTCCTCGCTCATATATGAAGTTTGAGGTTTGTAGTCGTCTCCTACATATCGACGACACAACTTCTTCAGTAAAACAATATCCTACAAAATTCAACAGAAATCTAGTATCAATAAACAATATAAAAGCTTAAGGCTGCAGTTTAGCTTACGATTCACTAAATCTAAAATGTGCATACCTTATGAAATTAACAATACAGTATATTAAATTGCAGTTCACACTAAAGCTTTAAGATTCAATGGGTCAATAGTTATATGGCATCTAAATTTTAAGGAAATAGAGCGGCAACATGGAGACTCAGTCCATTGAAAAAACTAATATAAAGCATGTCTGCAGGTGCATTTACTACAATTATAAAGTTTCAATGTGTTGTCAAAAAAGAAGTTTCAATGCACAGACATTATTATATAGTGTAGAGATATCAGAATAATCATGGGCATAAGAAAAACAAGATAAAACATAGAAATTACTACAACCACTGAATTGTAGGTAGTGATGGACAATATTAGAAGCAAAGTACCTCAGAATTATCATGCACATAAACAACAAGGATTTTGCTATCACATTCTTCTCCTGAATCATGCGTTTTCCTTTCAATAGCATGCACTTCAGCATCAAAATAGAGACCACTCTGTTCACTTACCTGAACAGTTCAGAACAAAAGTATATTCATGAGAGACAACGACGCTACCAAGGGTAAAAGATAGATTTAAAGAACAATAAAATACAAAGACAACTTCTCATTTTGTTGATTCTTTCACAATGTTGCACAAACATAAGTAATAATGGTAAACAAAAGTCCCTTATTCATGTAAGTTATGGCCCATAGTAATTTTCTAAAAGTTCCTTTGTTAATAGAGTTGTGACTTATGTGTATATTCAGTACTCTAGATCATTTAATTTGTTTTATATGTTTTGATGTTCATCTTAAAAATTGTTTAGAGCTTACTGACAATAAAATTAAAGGAACTCCATGAAAATAAATTCTTAGCCTTTACGGAACTCAGTTCTAGTACAGGTACTATGAAGAATCAAACCGGCCCTCAATCACAAGTATTCCTCTGCTAGCTTATCATTTTCCCACTGTATCTCATTTCTTGCACTTCTATTCCTGCAATGGCACCCCAACCCCATGATATCTTTCATAGTACAACCTTTATGTATAGTTATTTTTTAAAAAAATCTATAGAAAAATGCGAATAACTACCACTACAACGTTAAACTAATTTTATTAAAACCACCATGAATAAATATGTCTTAATAGTACATCTATTTGTATATTTTAATTTATTTTATATAATCTCAAACAAAATTTAATTACATAAGTTTCATTTAGCATAAAGTACAACACTTAAACCACTTAATTTTTTAATGGAGTATCATTTAAAATAGTATAGTGTATAAAAGAATCCACCAACTTTGAAAATCCTTTTTGGATATAGACATACCAAGTATATACTATTGAATCCAGAATCCTAGTGATAGATAGAGCAAACTAAGTACCATCTATCTCAAAAGTTCTTGGTTGATTGTAGATGTTGTATACTAATTAAGGTAGCAACAAAAGGGATTTTAATATTACAATACCTTATAACAAAGGACAGGGTCTCGACAGTGAATATTTGCACATTATGTGGCCTTGTATGGCACTGAGAGTTGCCGCAAACATGTACGCGCACTGATCCATTCAGCTTCCCCTCCTCCAAATCCAGAAAAATGAACCAATAGTTTCTGATTCATAAGCCAAGCAAAAAATGACATATGTAGTCAGAACAGCATAAAATGAACATATAAGGAAAATAGTTCTGGCATGTCTAGGAACATACAAGCATTTTTAAACATATATAAGTTGCGTATAATGTTACGATTTGAAAGCTTGTAGGCCAATAAATATATATATGTGCAAGTTATGTATAGAAAGTAAGAGTTCAGTAAAAAAATGTATAGAAATAAGATATAGTGTCAGAGTTATCAACGGTATATATATAAGCATACCAATTTGAATTATTTTAGATCTACATAATACACATGGTTCTAGAGGGTTCAATCAAGGGTCATGGTATTGTTCGATCATCACTATTGGATGCTTCTTCTTTTTGGGAACATGCCTTGGCATTGCCTTGGCATGTGTTTCATTAAGAGACATAGAATTACACGGCATAACTATGAGAGCGCAGGTTACAAACCACCAAGACAGTGGTAGACAATTTGAAATAAACCATAACATGAAGAAAAGGCAAGGCGAGAGGTCTTTTAGCCTCAACCGCCCAAACAACAAATTTGGCCTATAAGAACAAAAGACATCGCCTACATAGAAGACAAGACCATGGTGGCACAAAACGTCCAACCAGATAAGCCAAGACAAACATCCAGCACCAACGACGGCAAAGCATCCGCTAGAGAAGAGTCCAAAGCAACCTCAGCAATAAAGCATTTGTAGGAGACAAGACAACACGATAACAGGGCAAAGTATCAAAGCCAAACGATGATGGTGGCAAAGCTTCTACCAGGAAGGATGACCCAAACAAGCATAGCATGACAGACCATCACGAAGAAAAATATAAAGCACACATAGGAAGAATATAAAGCACACATAGGAAGAATATATTTTTGATGTGTGAGAAATAGTTCAGGTCTGCTTTTTTATTGTGGTTTGTGTGTTTAGAGAAAATCAACTGTATATATACACATATATATGTGGATGTGTTTGTGGATGAATATATGTATATATGTGGTGGTTAGATTTAAATTTGAATTCGAATTATATATTACATGTCGTGGTCAATTTTGGATTTAAATTTTTTTGCTAGAAAATACACTGTAAGAGGGGGTTCTAGATTGAACCGCCCCTACAAATACGTATTATAGGGGTGGCTGAAAACTCCCGCCGCCCTTACAGTGGCCATTTGTAAGGGCTGCTGGTGGGGAACCACCCTTACAGTGGAAACAACTGTAAGAGCGTCTGCATAGGGACGGCTGGGCTAGATGCCTTTATAGTGACTCACTATCCGCCTCTGTAGTGCTTTGTTAAAGTAGTGACATAGGCACATATAAATCTCCCTTGAGGACCGACAACATAGCATGGATAGTGGCAACAATGACCATACAGGGTCAACTAGGATGACTGACAACATAGTAGTGGGCCCTCCAAATTTTGTGCATACGGAGAGTGGTGGTCACTAAAGAAATTCCTCCCATAAGCAAATGACATACAAAGAAGCCACCATTGCTTGTCCGAGGAATCAGACTTGGGTTTCACCTTGAAACCACGTGAAACAAAGGCAGATGGATTTTTTATGATGCCTCCATAGAAGAGAGCACGCACCATCCTCGTCGGCACCAGCCACAAAAGGGCAAGACTTCCACAAGAATCTACCGAAGCACAATGTACGAGCCCTAGCACAATCGTGATCATGATAGCTGCTACAGCCAGGCCGCCACCACCACCACCACTAGCATGGCCTCCTCTGCCACCACTAGCACGGCCATCACCGCTGTTGTGGTCATCAGCATAGCCAGCACCGCCGCCACCATTGTCATGGTAGCTTGTAGGGAGCCGGTAAGGCACGTTGAGCACCTGCATCCTAATTTCAAAGATCCGGGTCCCACATACATGGATCTAGCCCCTAGAAACACATATTTGACTAGAGCGAGGACCACTTAATTAATGGAGAAGGGAGGACTAAGTGTAGGAGAGGAGTGGGAGGACAAAGGGAGGAGAAGGCTTTGTGCACGACAGCACGAGCCTGTTTCGGGACGCTGATGTGGACCGCGGCCGCTTCGCGACAGCGCCTAGGGCAGTCTCACTTTAGGCGGCGGTTGTTGCCCCTCTAGTCACCAAGGGAGACGACATGGAGAGCTATGCAGATACATGCAACAAAACAAGGCTAATTTGTATTGTAGGGATACAGAGGGTACAAAGAAGTTGCACGGTGATGCTGCTCTAGCACATAGAAGCATTACATGGAAGGTTGTAGCGCAAAGTGGATTTTATGAGGTTCAGACAGCTGCACACCCTATTACCAATCTTAGTCTTAGACATCAGTTCAACATAGAGGGTTGAGACTGAGCCACATAGATTTAGTGATGCCAAGCACCTTGAGTATCACCTTCCGCCTCCTCCCCCACCCCCCTACACAACCCCCACCTTCTATTCTAACATAGGGAAGTCAAAATAGTGCGGCATGACGGGCCGACTTGTAGAAACTAGAGGACATCAACTAGCAATGCAATATGCAAAGAAACTGATTTTCAAATATATACAGTCCTACAGACACTTATAATAATAATAAACCACACCGTCAAATCTTCTTTATTTTCTCTGCCTAGCTGCCTGAGATTTGTTGGAATGTCTCATAATGTCATTCTACCTTAATACTCCAGCCTCAATCTTTATGTACATATGGACCCTAACTGAGACCGCTGCAAATAGCTAGGAGTACACGTAATATTGATCTATATCTAAGTGTAATGCTAGTGCCAAGGCAACCTATATCACTGACTACCTTACTGCGTTTAGCCTCAGGGTTTCCTCCCGGCTTGTACATACAAATGAGAAATGAATATGTGTACGTTGCTAAGACTAACAGATGCTTATTGCACAAATAACTAACGGCTGCCTTTACTTTTTTTTATCAACAAAATCATCAAAATTTGATTTCCTTACCAAATCACCTGATTCAGAAAACCTTTTGAGCCATGAAGTCTTGGACATCGTACCTGTAATGATGCACATACGAACAATAAAACTTTAAAAATGCTGCAGACAGAACTTTATATATATTGACGAAGGGTAGAAACAACACTTTATACAAATGATGATCAAGTTTCAGGCAAGTACTTCATAGGGTTATCCAATCCCTTCTCTTACATGCATTTAACATATTTTGATTATGATATAATTTCCTCCAAACCGTTGGAAAAATCTGTTAGACCTAGCAGACACACTAGCCATCATTTGGAAAATATAATCTATGTCCATAATAGCCGATTATTTCATTTGACTCATATATCAAAACAGGGAACCGTGGATACAATGATAAGCTAATATGGATAATTTGTCTTGCTTGGCACATAAATACATTATAAAAACACTATATCGATTAAGCTTTGTTATTTTTCTTTTTAACGTACTTTGTTATTTTTTATTAAAGTGCACAAGAGAATATACATGGTAAGATATAAGGGATTAAAAAGTTTATGCAAATGAGTAAGGAAGGCGTGTATATATATACAAAACCCACGTCCCCGGTCACTTTTTTAAAAATTGAAAACCTTGTAATATGTAGCAATCAAAATGCAAAATAAGAAGGCCAGGTGCAAGAGTCTCCATACCAAGCGCCATCTCTAGCTGACTTAGCTTCATACTTGGTGTGACCATCGATACAATTATTCCCTGATTTTCAAATAATGTTAATAACAATGAGCAGAAGGAAGATACATGATATACACAGTTGTCATGGATTTGTGATGCATATCAGTTGCAAGAATAAAATCATAACATATAGCAATATCCTAAAGAATTAATACTACCCTGGAGATAATTATCATGTTTTTGTGACTCGTATCGATCTGTATAGCAAGAATAAAAACAAAATGTAGCAATATATATATATATATATATCCTAATAGAATAGAAGTGCCTGGAAGTTATGAGCGAGGGGGCATGTAAACATGGGCAACAAACAAATTCATAGATCCTAAGGGTGCAACACATTCATTTGGCAAGTAAGGGAACAACGACGATGAAGTGTGTATATATATGATGGAACTAATTAAAAGGCTGCACGCAGAGAGTTATAGTTTATTATAGCTCTTTATTAGCATGAGATGGAGACAAACCTTCTTAGTCAGATGATATAATATACAGCATTCAGCGCTCACTATCAATTCCAAATGGCCCTGAGTTACATATATATAGATCTAGATAAAAGGAGCACAATACTTGTAAGCTCATAAACCATAACTCAGTGCACAGATTTGATCCCTCGCTCACTGTGGTGTTCCGTTATTATTATTGCCTTCCCAACAACCAGAGACTAGCCAGCAGAGATCCAGGCAAAGAAGCATCAGTAGTGATCATAGTCATAGGTAAATAATCTTACCGGAGGAAGATCCTGCGTGCCATGTGACCGTTGGCTTCAACTTTCTGAGGCAGGAGCCTCGAGGTTGCTGATGGTTGGCCCAAAACTCCCTTGTGCTCACCGGAGCATGTGCTTCCCTGGCTATCTTGGGGCAATGCCTGTTACGATCGTTGTGAAACCAGTTGAGCACCTGCATGGAGTTTTCCCAGCCCCAGCCCAGATCGAGCCCCAGATCCCGAATGAAAAGGTCCATGGGAGGAGGGAATGTGAAATATCTGGAACATCGATGCACAGAGCTAGCCAAGTACCTGCTTTGACTTGACGGGAGTCCTGCCAGCAAGGCCCCGGAAGTAACTAAATTTCGCAGCGAGCTCATCCATGAGGATATGGTCGAGCCTGCGACTGGTGACTGGGAACAGGCGCTCCTCCATCTCTTTCACTTCGTCCGGCAGGAATCGGAAGGGTCCCTCCATCCCGGTGGTGCTGCTTGACTGCCGATCCATCCTTCTACGATCCAATGCTAAGACGACTGCTACTGAGCCTTCAAGCGGTGGTTGATTGAAGGTTCAAGTAAACGATGGATGAATTACGGAGATCGGAGATCGGAAAGGAGAAGGAGAAGAGAGAAGGGGTCGAGAGGGACGTTACCAGTGGGAGCCCGCGCTGCGTGCTCTACGTGCTGTGTGCACTGCTGCCAGTTGCCCCCCTCTATATCTAGACAACGTGTTTCTCTCTCATCTGACGCGTTAGCCAGGCCACGACACAAGGACAGTGTCAGATGGGGTCCACTTCTGTTAAAAGAATGTTGATTTGCTAAAGGCTAGTGGCAATTTGTATAATATCACACATATTAAATGAATATTACCCAAATGATTTTCTATATTAATTGCAGAGTTAGAAGAAAGAAAACAACTCATCTAAAATAAGACATGTTAATGACCCTATGATTCATAGCTCCATTTATCCTTAAGCATCTCTAAAACTCAAAAAAAAACTATAAGCATTTCTAGGAACAAACAGTACTAATAATTGTGCAGCCAGAGAAAAATCAGTCATGCCCCATCATTAAACGGCATTGTGTAACTTCTCAATTCCTACATTTTGAGAGACGTTGCAGAGGGGACAACGATGCCGACGTCACATGGATGATTCAAGAACGTTCAAATATCAAAACTCGACTAGATTTAATTTTGACATCAAGAATACAAGAGAAATATGATTTTCCTACGGAGGACAAGAAGTAAATTTGAATATCACCACTATGGAAGATCTAGCTCATATATATCTACTTGAAGCAATAGAGGCAAAAATAGCGTTTACTACTAGTATACTAGTTTACTAAAAAAAATCTAAAATCTAGATGTCCATAAGTTACACATGAGTTGTTACCTAGTTGTCAAATATAACTTGCATCTAATAGTCATATTAGTTGTAATTGGGTAAGATATTGTAAGCTTTTAATGGTTGTTTGGGTGCAACCCTGAGCTAGCTGACAGGGCATTTCATCTGCCTGCAAGCTGCCTACTATCAATTGCAATACTGAACAACCATATGCATAAGTTGATGCAGAAGTTGGGATATTAATATATTCCCTTTTCTAAAAAATCATATGGACATGAGGTAATAGAAAAGTTAGGCATCATTTGGTTCGTCCGTATGAGGAGATAGGAATAGTGATTCACGATGCTTACAAGCTAGAGGCAATTGGTGAGACATCCACTAGTCTCGGTAATTTTCGCCATGGTTGCATCCAACCATACCCTTAGAGCCTATAAATAATGAGAGAATACTCTCAAGTTTCTCACTTTTGTACTCTTTACCATATGAATTGAATTTAATGTTTCTATTGTAGATCTGGATGGAATAAGCTTTAATTGTGCACGGGTTGGACTTTGTACTCCCTTAGGGCATTATCTATTAGCACATTGAAGCTATTATTACTTCAACCTATTGAGCTAATTATACTCAAATCGCCGTAGAGAAAGTACAACAATTGTCTTATGACCTAGCTAGCTAGTATTTTTGCTTATGTGAATGAGGGAAGGGAGAATAACTGACTCTTCCCTTTCGACTGCTGAACCATGACCAAACAAACAAACAAAGGAAAACACCGGGATTTGGATGTCATTCATGTCGGTGGAAAACACTAGGATTTGGATGCATGTCGATGAGCGCTTGTTTGGTTGGCATTCCATTTGTGTGTCGTGGTATCTATATCTCTCATAAAAGCAAACCCACTATCTTTCAATCTCCATGCACAAGCTATCCACATGACATACTCCACTAAATACCACATCATCCTCTCTAATAATTGCTATAACATCTTCCGCTACATGCAGCTAATGTTTTTAGTCTCAACAAATCTTTCACACAATGTACTTTCTGTTTGCTTATTACATTCTCCTGTATGATATAATATTCTATAAACATTTTCTTTGAGGGTCCCGCATCACATGGGGTATTTTTCTAGTTCTAGTTACGTATAAATAAAAATACAATTGGTTATTGTGTATGGTCTTGCAATGTACGCGCCATTGATGGTTTTTTTTTGTTTTAGAGTTCAAGGGAAAAGGGACCCATCTTTTAACATTTTTATTAAAAGATGGATTTATCATAGGATTTTTTGATGTTATGCTTTAAGTTGTAAGCGATGTTTTCGTTGACAACGAGACACCAGTGGTGACTTCGAAAATCTGTAGATCTGTTGACTCAGTCTTTTGGAGGTGCTTATATAGATAGGTTTGCGTACATGTGTTCGTAGGAGTGAGTGTGCTTACATGTTATGGGCGTCTGTGTTATACTATGTAATTCTCAAAAAAAATATTCAATACAGCGTTGAGCAGATATCCGATAAAACCAATGGCTAGAAAAACTAGACTTCAGTCTCAACCAATAAAGGCCTAATGGAAAAGAACAAGTTCAGAAACTCTAGTACACATCACCCCATATCAGTGACGGATCTAGGATTTCAGTGCAGGGTATGCAAAAGAAACAAATCTTATGTAATTCGGTAATTTATATGTAATTTGGTAAAATAAAAGACATATTTTAATTTGGTAAATCTAAGTACATTAAATAATATGATAATCATTTATTCAAAGATTAAGCTAGAAATGACAACAAATCTTGATAAAAATTATCCAAGTGAATTACAAATAATTGAAAATATAGTCATATAAGAGATTTATAATATTGTTTGCTAATTAGTGATATGTTGAACGAATTCACACGCCGTAGAGGCTCGTGCGGCTGCCGTAGAGGCTCGTGCCAGCGACACACGCCAAAGGCCGATGCCGGAGCTTCGCTGCTTCTACGAAGTGCGGATCAATGGCGGACGGGCTGTCCGCTGTGTCGCCGTCGCCGAACTGCCGGTCGCTGGCGACAGCGACATGGTGTACAGGCCGGCGCACTAACTGACTAACGCGCGTCCTCTGCGGCAACAGATGGAGTTGCTATTGATTCATCTCTTTTTTTACAAATAATATTACTGCTATGTGTGTATAATAGCTGGGACCCCTTCAGATTGGTCCTCCTTAGGTGAGATGGATCAACGCCGGCTTCGTCTTCAGAAAACTCTGCATCTCGTCGTCCAACACTTGCAGCTTGTTCGAAAAAAATGTCCGGAGCTATCAATACCATAGCAGTTCTTTTCTTGATCTCCAACACATTTGCTGATACAGACTGTTTCTTGTTTCCCGGGCACAAGATTAGCCAATTTTGCACCGAGTAAGCTACTTTGGACAATAGGATATCCATCCATTTTCCACCCTAGATTTCGAAAATAGATATCGTTTCTTAGTTTCCACATTTCAAATAGCAACCACAGAACTACATTCACCAAACAATTTTTTTTATTACTGAGCCAAAACTTGCCGATGGATTCAAAACAACTTCCTAGGTTTGTACCAAGAATATCAGATAACAAGCTTCAGAGCTGAGCTGCTACAGCACACTCAGAAAACAGGTGGAGAACAGATTCATTCTCACAACAAAGTAAACAAGAGACATCCACCAACTTTTTTCTTTTGCTCAAGTTATCTCTAGTGAGAAACTTGTTTTTAGAAAGCAGCCAAAGGTAGAAATGGACTCTAGGAGGGACTTTCATATCCCCAGCTAACACAAATCAAACTTAAGTTAATAACTTTGTACAACGATTGAGTAGAGAAGATGCCATTTGAATTAAATGGCCAAATCAAGGCATCATACACTACTGAAAACTATAGTAGAACCTAACTGTACTTCTCGCCATTGTTCTTCCAAGAAAACATCAATAGTTCTCTTAAAGGTACATTTGAGATTAACACCATCCAGGCATCAGCCATAGTAATGTTTTGTTCATTGACTATTCTGTACAACCTGAAATACTGTATGGCCAAGCTTGAGGTGCCCACACATTTTCCCAAAACCAAATATTCCTACAATCACCAACCTTCCACCTAAAACTCATCCTAGCTGCTTGTGTTGCCCACATAAAACCCTTGAACAATTGGAAGAACCACTAGTTATAGACAGAAAGATGTTTTCATTACTAGTATTGTATTTAAAGTCAACCAACTCCAGAGTTTATCCTTGTCACCAATGTAACTCTTAAGCAAAGAGGCAAGGAGACATAGATTAAGATTTCTTAAGTTAGGAATCCCTGAACCAACAAACTCTTTACACATGGAAACTGACTCCAATTAGCTAAACGATACCTACTGTTGCCTTCAAAGTCATTCTTCCAAAGGCAGTTGGCCATCTAGGTATTCAAAAGTTTAATGGCCCATTTTGGAAACTTTAAGAAAGATAGAATATAGATTGGAATATTGGCTAAACATGTCTTTATGAGCATCGCTTTAGCAGGTTGGAATAATAACTTGCCTCTCCAGTCTGCCATCCTTCTAAACAATTTAATTTGTCTACTAAGGGTTCCTCCCTAGAAAGCTTATCACTTTTGTGGAAGTTGATTCTCATGTCTGAGATTTTGTTCAAACCAAGGTAGGATCTATTTTAAAATCATTAAATGATCCACCTTAGCACTATAAAATAATAGGATGATGTCATCAGCATATAGTAGAAAAAGGATGCCACCTTCTCTAAAATTAAGCAACAGCCCTCTCACTAAACCAATCTCAGCAGCTTTTTCTAACATCCTAGTTAGAATATCTCCAACTAAATTACTTAGTCAGAACTTTACTTCCGTTTTTGTATTCCCATGAGTCATGTGTTACGATGGATTTTCAGTTTGTTTGTGTGATGGCCTACGGGCAAAACTCTATAATAATTGGCATGATTCTATTGGTTGATAGATGAAGCCGGATATAAACTATCATTTATCTAGAAAAATAGGGTCACCTTGTCTCAAACCTTTCCCACAATTGAAATAGGAAGTTTCTTCCCCATTAACTAAAATCTCCATAGATCCACTTGTAAATAGATTTTAATCCACACAATCCATTTTTGTAAAACAAACTCCAAAGGCTAACACTTCAAAAGAAATATCCAACTCAAAATACCATTTTCATAATTTAATTTCAAAATCACCCCCTGTTATTTACCCTTGTTTAGACTATGCACCACTTCATGTGCAACTACAACACATTCAAGGATGTACCTACACTTGTTAAAAGCACTCTGGTTGGCAGGCACCAAGCTTTGTGCTACACTACCTAATCTATTTGTAAGCAATTTGGAAAAAATAAAGCTTCAATTCAAAAGACTAGTAGGTCTAAATTGCTTCATATGACTAGAATCATCTACCTTGTGAAGCAAAGTTCAACCTGTAAAAATACAAGTTCCCCTTATGGAAGGGTCATCAAATAGAAGAACGATGTCTTTGCCAACAAACTCCGAAATTTTAATAAAATGAAAAAAAGGAAGGTCATCTAGCCTAGGAACACCTTCTGAAAAGCAACTAAAAACTGCATCTCTAAATTATATCTCACTAAAAGGGGCAGTAAGCCTCTGATTTTCCTCAGCTCTCACTTTATCATCAGCTATCCTGAAATTCTCACTCAGACTCACCCCTAGATGATTTCTCAGCAAAAAGATTCTTATAGTAACCTAATGCAATGTTCATCATGCCCTTCTTATCATAGCCATGACCAATGGAGCTCTCTAAAATAATAATTTTCTTCTTCCTACTTCTCTAATTAGCAACTGCCAGGAAGTATGCAGTGTTCCTAGCATCTTCTAAAATGTCTATATCTCTAGATCTTTGCTTGATCTTAATCTCTTCTAGTCTCCAAAGCTTATCTAACTCATTATCCACAACCTTAAAATGTTCTGGTCCTAAATCAGACAGAACCGTTGGGCATGGGGAAGGGGTCGGTATCTCACCATCTATTGAGAAGGCTAGGAGAGACGCTGCCGCCGCCAGGGCGGAAGGAAAGAGAAAACACCTAGAGAGAAATGAGAGGAAACCAGGGTTAATGAGGACTAAAATGTCCAATGTTTTGAATTAGCCTTAAGAGCAACTACAAGAGGAGAGGTATTTGTATCTTTAAGCCAAAGTTTACATTTTTTGACAAGAAATGGTGCTCAAACGACTTGTCTATCTAGCTTTCTAAAATAACAAGTCTTCTATTCCATGTTTCTCTTTTTTTTATCTCAACTTAGCCCTCATTATCTTTCATTACTTGATGTAAGCTCAACCAAATCGCAAGCTATGATATTGTTTACAAATTCTAGGACAAGATCGCTCCACACATCATTGGATTGGCCCAGGTCCCAACTAAGAGCTAACTTAGCGATCTAGTGCACAGACGAGTTACAAGAATAAGGAATATTTACAATCTCATTGCAAAAAAAAAATGATCATGAAGAAGTTCGTGTATACACCAAAATAACACACCACAAGGGGCCATATCCTTAATGGCTGCAATCCACTTCCAATTCAATTCTAGATATACCAACGTGTTCTACCGATTAGAGTGCAAATAAACAGCCTACCGTTTTAGTCGATAATAAATCACGTACTGGTCTAATGTTAGCAGCACCTGCAAGCAATGCTTCCCCCCACATGGTTGTGGATGATAAATCCACAAGTACATGTATCATCTTCCCTCCTGTAGCCACTATTAGTGTTGATTTTCAGAAACCCAGGCTCATTGCTAAGCACGGCTAGGGAAGGCAATCAACTTGGGTTGCACAACGTCTCATCTATTGAGAGGTCCTAAATGGCTAGAGGGGGGTGAATAGCCTATCAAAAATTCTTGCAAAGCACTAGATTAAAGGATTAGTACTTAAGATGGTAATGCTCATTAGCACTAGCTCAACTATACTATACAAGCCCCTACACAAGTATAGCAAGATAATTTATGATCACTAAACACACCAACAAGCTAGACTGCTACTTTACTCCTACGGAGCTACACTAAGCAACTAAAGCTACACAAGATATGTCTAGAAATGTAAATACAAGAGGGAGATTGGATTGTTATACTGTCGATGTAGCGGAGAAGAACCAATCAATAACAATCATAATCGAGATAGAAATCTCGGCAATCAAGATGACACAATGATTTTTTTTCCAAGGTTCACTTACTTCCCGACAAGCTAGTCCCTATTGTGGTGATACACCCACTTGGAGATGTGCACACTAAAATGGCATCATCTAGCCATACCCGTAGCCGGGCGCAGCACTATCAACAACAGATGGGGATCCTCCAAGCACGAGTAATCCAATAGAGTAGCCAATTGCGATCTCCCATAGGGAAGGCTCAAGAACTACTCAAGCCAGTGAAATGGCCAAGAGAGAGACCCCCAAGCCAGCCTTCACATATTTATAGGGGAGGGACACTCCCTCACCCCGATGTAGTCGTTGGACTTTGTCGGCCGCAAGTTTCAGGGACGTTGGATGGAAGTTTCCTCCATCCCACGCTGCGCGTCTGATGCCCCTAGCCAGTGCCATTGCACCATGTGTCTCATAGCCATTTGAATTCAACCGTTGGCGCCCAGGCAGACCGTCGGACGAAGCATCCTGCACCCGATGCTCCTCCATCCGACGCCGTCGTCTCGTCTGTCCGACGTGAGACCAGAGAGCACTAGAGAGCTCTAAACGTGTCGAAAACAGTCCGACACCGAGCGTCAGACGCTCGGACCTTCGTCCGATGCTGACATGTCATGCTTTGGTTCACCAACACTTTCGCGCAAAGCTGAATCCACCATTGTACGCTGCAGGCTCCGTCCGACACCACCTCTGTCTGCGCCGCCACCGTCTTCGTCAGACGTTGCCCAAAATAACTCAGAGAGGTTTTTGGGCATCAGACTCTGTCTGGCGTGGACCATAGGATGCACCACCGCCGTCTGACGACGCGTGTCATCACGTCCTCAGTAGCGCCTCATCACGACCGTCGGAGAAAGTCTGTTCTCCTTCCAACGCTTAGATCACTATTGTTCGACGCCTCCGTCGGACGCCTAATTTGCAGATTCTCTTTGATCCAAGCTTTGCCACATTGCCTTATGTGCCAACACCAAGTGTATACAACTCAAGTGTACATGTGTTAACATTTTTCAAAATATTTTCCAAGGAAATATGTTAGTGCAATATATCCTAAATGCATATGCTCATGAATAAGACTCAGTGGCACTTGAACGTCGAGATAACTGTGACTTCCCCTCTCGATAGTAAGACTATCTATCCTAAATATGATCACACTCTCTATAGTGTCTCGATCACAAAACCAAAAATCCCTATCAAGTTATACCGTTTGCTTGATCTCCATGGGCTCTCCTCGATTCCTCGGAGCTTGATCATGACACCATGTACACCATGTCCATCACCATGATCTTATGGTTGTTGGTATTTCTTAGCGAAAGCAGCCAAATCCGCAAGCGCATGAAGGTACCATTGTAGCATTTCACCCGAAAGTATTCAGGGTATCATATTTTCCACAAGGAATAGTGTGTAAAAAAGTCTCTGAGCTAGTTTGCCCAGGGAGGTGAGATGGAGAGTAGCTTGGGTAGTGAGGTTTTCTAAGAATAGTTCCTAAGTGAAGATAGCTCTGCCACTATAGACTTGCTTCAGGCACCGGATACGCTTGGTCTTCCAAGCGATGCCGGCCAATGGCTCTACGCCAAACACGAACATGGGGATTACAAGGAACGGACAGGACAAGGTCACTCCATGCCGCCTACCACCTCAACCGTACTTGAATGAGGCAAACGAAGGTAGCCTCTAGCCTAGACACCACGTCTATGCTATGACTACTACTCTAGCGTGAGCTCAAGGCTTACCCGTTCCCATGGTCCTTCTACTAGAGCAATCATCACAAGGACGATCGATGATCCCGCAAGAATAAAGTGAACAAAGATAACTTACTTAAGAACTTGAATTCAAAGGATAAACATGAACTTCTTACTCCAAGTAGTAAGACGCCCGTCGAGTTACAGGCGTGGAGGGAGCCGACAACTCTAGCACTCCTCCACGGGGAAGACAATCCTCCCAGGAACTTCCAAAGAAAGCTCTGCTAACTTGCTCCTCGCTCACTCTCTCTACTAGTCTAGCTAGAAGCTAGTGAAAATGTGGCTTGCTCTCCTCTCTTCTCACTTGTGTAGTGTGTTTGCTATCCTAGAAGGTGAAGAATGAAGAATGGAATGGAATGATTTGAGAGAGGGAGAGAGCCCATGCTTAAATAGGGAGTGAGCAGGTCGGTTTTGTGGCCTAAATGACCAAATCACCCCTACACCGCCAGTCTCCAGCATTTAATGTATCGCCTCACCAAAGATGGGCCCAAGAGGCTCAGTCGGCGCGCCGGCCGAACCAAGTGGGTCGGCCAGCCCACCCAGAGAAGCTCTGGACACCATCTTTGGTCGGTTGGCTTTGGGTTGCGTCTGGACCTGGCCCATGGTATGGATTTGGGCTGCCACATCTCTGTTTGGCCTTTTCTTGCTTCTCCTTCTTGCTTTGCCTTGGGCCAAGAAATGAGGTGTGTGTTTTGGTATTCTTTCCTTCATTTGTTGGCCCAATATATGTGTGTTTTCATGAATGACCTACAAAACAAGTGTGTACACCAAAACTATGGAATTTGTTAGTTTAAAACTCCTATCTATATTGTTTTTGATGTTTCTTATACTAATGTTGGTGGGGTTAGAATTGAGATAAGAACCGCCAACAAACTCCCCCACACTTGGGCCTTTGCTCGTCCTCGAGTAAAGTTTGGAAGGACCAAGATGGTTTATCTTCCCAAGCTGTTGATCTATATACAGATTATTTCGAGCTTCACCTGGATCTGTGAACATTCACGGTGTCTACCAAATTATCATAGAGTTATTGAAAGACGGAATAGCCTGGATTCAAATCAACTTACTCTCCTCCTGCTTGAGGAACTTGGGTTTTTGAGAACTTTTGAAAAGAAAGATAGCTTAGCTCCTCAAGTGATGCTCTCAAGTCGCTCTTTGGACTATTTTCTTTCCTCACCAAGTACCATGTTTCTCATCCTATCTCTATTTTGGCAGGTTAATATCTGGAGCTCATAAGTAGGGATGAGATGCACAATTACCTTGTGTATGTTGCTGCATCAAGCCTCGGATCCTTGGAGGGAAGGACATATCCTTAGATCGAATCATGTGCAAGTGTGTGTACAAGGAGGATGGTTCCTAATTCTATATGTTTTTGATACTCCTTGTATCATGACTCTCTTTATTGAAGGATGAATGATTATTCGAAGAGTATGGGCTATAAAAGGAATTATACTTTCATATATTTTTTGAATGGGGATATGTATTTTCTTTCCCGTTGTTTATTTCTCAGATTTTTTTCTCATGCTGTAACACCCCAAAATTTACAGTTTTTGAAAATAGAGTAAAAATAATTTATTTATGTGACTTTGTGCTCATGAGATTATAAAAAAATAATAAATTTTAGTAAATTAAAATTTATCATAGAGGTTAGCAACATGTTTGTGTATTTATGTTGTTGCATAATTTACTTTGTGATATGTGGTTTTGACCAAATCTAAAAATAAATTCAAAAGAATTTGAAAATCTATTTGAAAAGTGGTTTAAATAAAAAAAGGCTTTTCTTTCCCTCCTTCCCCTTTTCTTCTTTCTGGCCCAAGTTGCCACTCACCCTTTCTCTTGGGCCGAAATGTCTTGGCCCTTAGGCCTCTTCCTGTCAACAGGGCCACTCGCCTTCCCTCATGGGCCGGCCGATCTAGCAGCAAGGCCGCAGGTCGCCTCCCTCTCTCTCTCTATCCGACTGAAGGGTCCTTGTCTTTATCTACTAATGAGCTTCAATAATTATTTAGGCGTATTAGTAAAAGTGAAGGGTGCATTATCAATTACCACCATATTTCTAGTTAATTTAGACGTGAAGATTTTTTTGTCCTATATATATTCCAATCCCTTGGCCAAAACACATTAAAACTACCGTAAAGGGGCCTCTAGTTAAGGAATCCCTGGTAGTAAATCAGATTTCCCTTCCTTCTCTACAGTGTCGTGTTCTCCCCTCCGTCTCGGCTGTTCAAGTCGTCCTAACCCTACGTCATTGACCTGATTGCCGAGCACCGTCCCAAGCTCGAGTTCGCTGTTCTGCAGCCCCATCGTCACCGAAGCTCGTCGTCCGCCGTCGCTTCCCACCAGCCCGCCTCCGTCCGCTCCGATATTCATCTTCATGTCCGGTGAGTTCGCACGAAGCTTCTCTTTCGATCGGTACCGGGCTCGAGTCGTTTCGTGGTCCGTAGCATTAGGTTCGTGAGCTCCGACGAGCTCCGTCGCCGCCGGTCATGGTCGATCGCCGTGTTCGTCGTCTTCTCCGGCCGGCCATCCTTCTCTCTCTCCCTCCCTTTTCATATGGACCGTTGATCTTAGAGTAGCCCGTACCGTTTCGTCTGGCAATCTTATAGAAACCCCCTACACTATTCTGTATTTAATTAAGAGTCCTTCGTGGTTTCCGCAGAATACGCTTTGTTCACTAGAAAGCATATTTTCCTTCTAATAGATTCAAAAATATGCTTTGTTCACTGGAAGGCGTACTTTCCTTTTAACAGATTCAAGAATATGTTTCCTTCACTAGAAAACGTATTTTCCATTTTGCATATTCAAAAATACGTTTTCCTCTATTTACAGTTTTGCCACCATTTTCAAACACTTATAACTTCTTCATTTTGGCTCCGATTCGATCCGTTCAAGTTGTGTTGGGTTTGTAATTTCATAATTTACCTATTAGTATCATTGTTAGACTTATTTTAAACTTTTGAAAATTGAGTTTTATTTTAAACTAATTATTTTACAATAGAGAATCTTGTAAAATTCATAACTTTCTCATTATAGTTCTGATTTTGATGATCTTTCGTCTGTGTGATCGTAGCGACGTGTAGAATAATTTTATCAACTCTTTTCAATTTGTTTATTGATATGGTGTACTGTCCTAATTAGATCTATTATTTGCTCGTGTATGATTGCTCGTTGCTTGATTTTTGCTGATTGTTGATTGGATCTAGAGAGTAAGCCGTCCGTTGGAGATCAAGAATTCTTCGACAACCCAGATCAGCCAGTTCTTTAGGAAAGCTTTGAACAAGGCAAGTATAGTTGGGACCATCCTTGTTACCTATTCACTATATACACTAAAATCATATGCATGTGTCTCCTCGCTACCCTGTTAGGATTACCTAGCTTTGAACACTTGTCTACCTTGATAACTGGGAATGTTACATATGGGTAGTTAATGCTAGTGCTTTATAACCATGATCTTGTAACTAGATTAATGACTATGCAACTAATGTGTAAAGATGATTTTCAATAAGATTCAAACTATAAGTGATCATCCGGGACATAACATACAGCTATGGGGGCTATATGGCTCTAGCTCTAGTTGTTCATAGGACCTTTTTTTGTGAGTTAGCGGAACTGCGAGTTGGGTATAGGGCTGCCTCTTCATTATGTGTTATAACTGGGATGTGCCATTCTGGGAGAGGGGTTTTCTATATTCGATGACCCTGCGGCCTTAGCTTGTTAGATGAACCTATGAGTGGCTTTATATGGTTTTTAGTGTTGCTGGAGTCACGATCCCAAAGTGTTAAAAATCATGACCCGTAGTGAAAGTGTACATCTCTGCGTAGAGTTAAACCGATATATCGTCCGTGCCCACGATTAGGGTGGCCAAGGGGTTCTTATGGAATGGATCATCAACTCAAATTGTGCTAGAAGTTAATGTTGTTTTTATCATATTCTTAATCATGCCTACCTGATCATGTGGTTATGGGTTTGTTACTACCTTGATGCTAAATTGCTAAAATATGAAATTACACTAAAAGCTACTTGCAGTTAAACCATGTTAACCTTTATTGAGCTTCATGAACCCCTCCTATGCTTGCTAAGTACATATGTACTTACACTTGTTTTATTTCATTGCTTGAAAAATCCCGGATGGGTAACAGATTAAGATTGGAGTGAGAGTATCGACACGACTACTAGCTTGTGTTAACCAGTTGACTTGTCTCTGTGGTGGAGCCATCATCTGAAGTTATCTTAGTTATGTCTTATCCTTGTTAGAGACAATATCATGCTATTCGTGCGCTATGTAACAAACTCTGATTTGGTACTATTTATAATTTGTCAACTTATGTGTGCGACATCCTAGGGCGCATGTAAGGCTTTTATATATCTTATTTTAGTCGTTTAAAATAAGATATGATAGCTTGGTATCAGAGCATGGTTGACTGTAGGATGCAAGCCCAGTAGAAACTGGTCGTTTTAAGGTTTAGAAGATTCTAAAGAAAAACCTTGTTCTATAAACCTTGATATTTTCTTCTCTACTATATCCCTACCTTGATATTTACCTCCTCCTTGATGCTTATTTTGAAAGTCATTGTTCTCATATACTCCTTGCTTTGATATTCTTCTAGAATCTTTTCTTACTACCTTTTCATATTATCTAGAAAGGAAACTTTAGGATCTCTGCCTTTAATATAAAGAAAACGATAGTATCGCAAGTTCGGTCAATGTTTGCTTTGTGCATCTTTAGTGCCATGTTGTGTTGTCATTATGCTTATGTTTGCTTTGGATCTTTGAAATGATTGCAATGATCTTGTGGTTTTGGTCCACAATTTCATTTAGTTCATAGGCCTAAAGCATAATAGCTGGGTTTTTGGTTTTCTCCTGTTCTTTCCTATCCTGGCTTTTCGGAGAGATCTATCTTCTTTGGTTTATACCTCTCATCTTGGATAACCAAAAAAATTATGAAAAATTTCTAGAAAAAAGTATACTTTAGCCTCTTTCTCTGAGCATAAAAATCTTCATCAAAGCTATTTTGTTTTGGGATTTATGAAAATCACAAGACGATATATCTGTGCTGTCAGAAATTTAGAGTCATGTTTGTTGTGGGCTGTTTTCGACCAATTTAACAACTGAATCTGGTGATACAATATAAAATAAAGTTGTAGATAACTTCCTAAGCTTTCCAATGGTATAAGGTATGGCTTCATTGGATTAACAGAACTAGGTTATGGGTGTTTTACTGTGCTACTAAATTTCTGCTCATGACAGATTTCAAAATTACTTGGTTTTGCCCATGCATACAAGTCTGTTTAGGATGACAGAAGGACATGATGATAAATAACTGACTCAAAAGAAGATGCAAGCAACCATTTGGTGCCCCTAGCTGATCGTTTCTTAAGGAGGGTAGCCACGAAGTAGTTGCAAGACAAAGGCTCATGCATTCAAGCATTTTTGGAAGAAGCAGTCATGGTTGGAAGTCTATCCAAATGCAAGTGTCCTTTGCTTTAGAATAGTGACTTGATGGATCATCTACATTGAAGCTCAAGAGTTCAACATTCAACTCAAGACAAGTTGGCGTCGATGACAAAGGATCATGAAGATGGATTTATTTACAGTTCAATGATAACTCAAAAGACCTCACTGGCATGCCAAGGTTGTCAAATAATTTTGATTGAAGGAAATTCTCTTCAAGGTTATGATGGATCTAATGGTGCCATTACATGAAGAATTTAAGAAAGATGTGTTGAGTTCCTGTCCACCTATG
This sequence comes from Bothriochloa decipiens, assembly GCA_023333625.1. Lineage (NCBI taxonomy): Eukaryota > Viridiplantae > Streptophyta > Magnoliopsida > Poales > Poaceae > Bothriochloa > Bothriochloa decipiens. The sequence continues at coordinate 16,352,800 of CM041641.1, read as the reverse complement.
TGAGAGTGATCCAGAGATCTTTAGCATGCTAAATTCTATCAAAGGTTCATTGGAGGTATTAAGATATTGGAGAGTTTAACATGCAATTGAATTCATACCACCATCTCAAGGTGATCTTTATGAGAAGCATAAAGAGTGTTCATGTGAAGAGTAAGCTAGCAACCTGCCACAACAATTTATTCAATATTACAAAAGTGGAAAAGAAGAGTGGCCTAAACATTGGAAGGTAATGAAGAATTGGTTTGTGGTTACCTGAGAGTTGCTTGGAGTGTTAGTAAAATCTTAGAATTAGTGATCATGTTATTTGGATTAAGGATACCATGGTATGCAAAGTAGGTGAATTCTATAGCAACAAGGTGGAGCTACTCAAACTAGCTCCAAACAATGAAGAAGATCTATGCAAAGTATCTCTATCTCTTCTATCATCTTCTTCTGAATCTCGGGACGAGATTCATCTTAAGGGGGCTAGAATTGTAACACCCCAAAATTTATACTTTTGAAAATAGAGTAAAAATAATTTATTTATGTGACTTTGTGCTCATGAGATTATAGAAAAATAATAATTTTTAGTAAATTAAAATTTATCATAGGGGTTATCAACATGTTTGTGCATTCATGCTGTTGCATAATTTACTTTGTGATGTGTGATTTTAACCAAATCTGAAAATAAATTCAAAAGAATTTGAAAATCTCTTTGAAAAGTGGCTTAAATAAAAGAAAAAGGCTTTTCTTTCCTTCCTTCCCCTTTCCTTCTTTCTGGCCCAAGTTGCCACTCACCCTTTCTCTTGGGTCGAAATGTCTTGGCCCGAAGGCCTCTATCTCTCATCAAGTGTGGCAGAACCGCCCAAAATAATACACTTTCAAAGTACTTGTCTTCCTCTAGTCACTAAGTACCTCCAAAGTGGATTAATTCAAACGATTTCGTCGAGCACACCCGAAGGAGAACTCAAAACAATCCACGTTTTACATCCCGGATCTAATAATGAGTACAAGCTTATAATACTTAGTCCATTTCATACAATACATAGAGTCTCGAAATTATTTATTACAATACCAAAGTTCAGCTTGCAGTAAATAAACAGTGGAAACAAATAAACATCTAGCAAAGTCGATACAAGGATCCGTCTGTGCCGACCAGATAAATCCTCCACACAAGAGATACTCGTTAAACTACACCTGCAACAAGGGTAAATAAACCCTGAGTACACAATGTACTCGCAAGACTTATTCGACTAGGAATATATATATTTTCCGACTCTCAAGGATATGAAAGGTTGTATGGCTTGATATTTTATTTATTTACAGAAAAACATTACTAAGAGTATGTCCTTACTTTAGTAATATTAGCCGACTTTTAAGATAATATCCAACCATTCTATATAAGCACCTGTTCTACTTTCAAGCAAGAGTTGAGCAATAAGAATCATTTTAATCCCATCATCCATATTCCACTTCTTACTCCAATGCAAAACCATAGCCAAGTCGTACCGAAATAATCGGCGATTCGCGAATCAATGTAGCCCAGCTGGGTACCCCGAAACAGACGCCTCGCCCATACCCGGCCTAGGCATAGGCAAGACTAACCCCTTTCGTCCGTGCCAAAGGTTCTAGGTCCCCACCCCAAACGTGGACTCCAAGCCCCCATACTTGAGGCCCGGCCTCAATATGGTGCAAGGACCTCCAACCTATCCCCACCTCCAAGCCGTCGACGTGGAAAGAGCTGAAAACCAAGGCATGAAAGAAACGGGTTTTCCCGCTCCCATAAGCAAGTATGAGCGCAGGATATTAAGTCTGTGACCTGACTACCATCCATAATAGTGGACGGTCTATTTTCCTTCCATTAGTTTATTATGGTAACATTATTTCTATCTATTTGTGAGTAACGACAGGTTACCCATGCTACCGATAAACCTAAGCATAGCAGCTATTCGAACCTATACTAGTAGGACTCATAGGATAGATATATATGCAAGTGGTTTCCATCAAGTTCCTGCAACGTAAATGCACAATATATATATATATTATTGTAATATCAAAAATAAGGGTTATGCACCGGGGCTTGCCTTGGGCAGGCGTGGTGTCAACAACGTCAGTCACGGACGGCTCCGGGAACTCCTCTGGTGCGAGAATCTCCTCCTCATACTCCTCGATGATCTCCTCGTACCTGGTCGCCGATGGTCACGATCTCCGCCCACTGGTTCACTATATGAATGCAATGATCATGATGCAACAATTTAGCATGCAGGCAACATCAGCTCTAACATAAGAACACACATGTTAAGCTACTCAGCTAGCTCTAATGAGTAATACAGTAAGATATCTATCATCTTTACCCAACAGAGATATCAACTCATCATACGAACGCTTACGTTCCTAAAGCAATATACTTGCATATTCATTTTAGTATTTAATGAATATTTAGCCACGTACATACCACGTCCAAGTTTAAGGCTACAACAATCACCACAAGCACACAATAATACAATGAAGCTACCGTAAAAGTTTCATGATTAAAGTATTCTCCGAATTATCAAAAAATTCTAACAAGAATTAAACTAATAATATTAAAGATAGCTATAAATGATTTAACGGCCATAAGCATCATTACAGATATACATAAACTAATTGAACCAACATATAGATTATGATTTTAGGAAGCTAACAAAATTAGTTTCATGAATTTAGGACCACTACTCGATTTACTACTGAATATACAAGCTCAAGTACATTTGGTCACTTTTAAAGAAAGCAGGAAGCTAAGCTAGCTAACACAGCTATCGTTCATGGACGCAAAACACACAGCTACGGCTATACGTACTCCGGCAAGCCAGCAGCTAAAGCCTATCGACGGTGGTCAAGCATCAACAACTCACAGTTTCGCGTAGAAGTGATGGTCGAATCGGAGGACGTCCAAGCAGAGCTGGCCACGCGCGACCCGAAGGGTGCGGCGGCGCGGACGGGTCTGCAACGTCGGTAACGGCAGGGATACAGTATAGCAGGCGTGTGTAGAGCAAGAAGAAAGGTTTGGCAAAGCTAGTGATGCAGGCGATTGAGCTTCAGCTAGCTCAGACGAAGTCTGCCATGGGTGCATGCCGACATGGTTTTATAGATCCGGCGGCAGATAAACCCCAAACTAAAGGTTAACTGAGTGTGGTTTAGGACAAAGCAAGTATGGCGATTATAAAAGATTTAATTGTGGAGCTAGAGACGCGAGAAACCCATGCCTATATTATCGATGGGGTTGGTCGGTCAGAACGGCAGTTAACGATGGACGCGTCCTCGCCTTGGAGGAACGCGGCTGGCTGGTAGCTAGACGGGACACATGCACGTACAGCATAAGCTTTTATGATCCGTATAAATATTCACTTTGTTCTCCAACAAATAATGTCGCCAAATTTTTAGAGTGTGCACTACTGCATCCAACTCTAGATCATGGGTGGGATAGTTCACCTCATGCTTTTTCAGCTGGCATGAAGCATAAGCTATCACATGTCCATCTTGCATAAGCACACAACCTAATCCAGTCTTAGAGGCATCACAATACACATCAAATGGCTTCTCAATATCGGGCTGGGCAAGAACAGGAGCTGTGGTCAGATAGTGCTTCAAGGCTTGGAAAGCCTCTTCACAGGCTGGGCTCCAAACAAACTTAACATCCTTCTAAAGCAACTTGGTCATGGGTTGAGCTACCTTGGAAAATTCAGGAATGAAGCGCCGATAATACTGACGAATCTGATGTACTGACTTTGGATATTCCCAATCTAACACCTCTTGTACCTTACTAGGATCCACTGAAACACCTTCAGGGGTAAGAACATGCCCCAAAAATTGTGCGTGGTCTAGCCAAAACTCACACTTGCTGAACTTGGCGTACAACTTATGTTCGCGTAATCGGGTCAAGACTATGCGAAGATGTTGTGCATGCTCTTCTTTATTCTTGGAATATATCAAGATGTCATCAATGAATACCACCACAAACTTATCCAACTCTGGCATGAAAACCAAGTTCATGAGGTACATAAAGAATGCAGGAGCATTTGTGAGACCAAAAGACATAACTAGATACTTATACAGTCCGTATCTAGTAGAGAAAGCTGTCTTTGGTATATCCTGTGGCCGGATTTTTATTTGGTGATATCCTGAACGAAAATCAATTTTTGAGAAGACCTTTGCACCAGCCAACTGATCAAACAAAGTATCAATGCGGGGCAAGGGATACTTGTTCTTAATAGTTACCGCATTAAGGGGGCGATAATCCACACACATCCGAAGTGTATCATCTTTCTTCTTTACAAAAATAGCTGGACAACCCCACGGTGAAGAACTAGGACGGATAAATCCCTTCTCCAACAATTCTACCAACTGCTTCTTCATTTCAGCCAATTCTGGTGGAGCCATGTGGTAAGGACGCCGCGAAATAGGAGCAGTGCCAGGCTCTAACTCAATGGTAAACTCCACCTCTCTATCGGAGGAAAACCAGGTAGATCCTCAGGAAAGACATCAGGAAACTCACAGACCACAGGGATAGAGGCAAGATCAGGAGAAGCTTTAGCATGAGCAACAATAGGTAAGGCTGGAATTGAAGTCATAAGGAGAGACATCCTATCCTCAGAAAAGGGAAGCCTTAACTCAAGAATTCTCCGCTTGATATTCAGAACTACCCCGTAAGTTTTCAACCAGTTCATTCCCAGAATTGCATCTATGCCTTGCCCAGGCAGCATCATGAACTGAATACGATAGCAATAAGTAGCTAGCATTAGACTGACTGTATCTGTCCGGGTATTAATGCACAACTGTGCGCCCGGAGCTCTGATCCTATAGGTAATAGGAATAGCCATAGTAGATATATTGTGCCTCTGTGCAAATCCTGTACTCATGAATAAATGTGATGCACTAGAATCAAATAACACATATGATGGGTGGGAGTCGATGGTGAACATACGAGCCATCACGGCTCGCCTTGTGGAATCTCCACAGCATCCGTGTAGTTCACCTGTCCCGAACGACTGACTGGCACCTTCTTCTTGATAGTGGTCCTCTGGATCAAACGAGAATTTACTAACTGCTGTGAAGGCTGAGCAAACTGGTTCTGAGGACACTCTCGAGCAAAGTGGCCTTCCTTGCCACACTTGAAACATGCACCAGGCTTTACTCCCTGGGACGGACGGAATGGACCCTACTGTCCCGGAGGCGGTTGCACCTGCTGAGTAGGTGCATGGTACTGAGTGGGCTGTGCCTGGTAAGTCTGTTGAGGCTGGCGGATGGTTGTCCGCCTGGAGACTGATAGGGCAGCCTCCTCAGAACCTGTACCTTCTGAGTTTGTGGGTGACTAGAAGACGCCGAGGCCACCCGCTTGCGCTTCCACTCAGCTTGAGCGTCATGCCCAAGTCCTTCCATTGCAATTGCAGCATTCATCGTCTCAGCAAAGGTCTGATAGTTCCAGTATACAATTCCTTCTGCAGTACGCTAGAGAGACCACGGTAGAAACGATCCCTCTTCTTCTCATCAGTATCCACATGTGTGCCAGCATACTGTGCAAGATGGTTGAATCTGTTCACATACTGCATCACCGACATATTCCCCATCTTCAGGTCCAGAAACTCGGACAATTTCCTGTTCAGCAAACCAACAGGAATATAGTGCTGGCGAAAAGCGGTGACAAACTCTTGCCATGTCACCTGATGACCAGCAGGTTGCACGGCCATAAAAATATTTCACCAAGCACTGGCAGCACCTAAAAGCTGTTGTGCGGCAAAGCGAACCTTCTGCTCATCAGTCACTGCAAGCAGCTGAAACTTTTGCTCCAAAACACGAAGCCAATGCTCCGCATCCATGGGCTCAGGAGTAGGCGTGAACGTGGGCGGGTGCGTCCCCAAAAAGTCCTGGTAAGAACAGGCCCTCTCAGGAACGTTGGCGCCACCCCCGTCCCCGCCATTGCCAGCTGCACCACCACGGGCAAGGCCAACAACAACCTGTGCCAGCATCTCCATGGCACAGGCGGTCTCACGACGAGAGGCCAGTATCTCAGTCATCATCTCTGCAGGCGTCATCGGAGGTGGTGATGGAGGAGCAGGCTGCAGAAGTGGGACGTGGTCACTGTCGCCGTTGGCATTGTTGTTATCATTGCCTCGGCCATTCTCTCCCTGGCCCTCTGCCTCGTCACGAGCTGCCCCGGCACTAGTGCTCCCGCGTCCAGACCTCAGGTTCATCTGAAAACAGATACGAACCAACCATTAGGGACACGGCATGCACATCAGAAACAAAGACAGAGAAAAGACATGACCAGAAAGCTGCGGCGTGACATGGCCGATAGAATAGGATCAAAAGCCAGAACTGATGTACGATAAGGCCTTTTATTAAATCTTGAAGCATTCTATTCTATTTATTATACTATTTATACTACTACATTCATACCTACAGTTATACGTGGAGGGGATTAAACAAAGTTTTCTTTCCATGATGCATGCTTCGACCTGCACGCTCACTCATGCCAGAATACAGTGGCACTTCGTAAATATTTTGGCACATCGCACGCTCCACTTGCCGTAAGCTAACGATTCTTACGTAACAAAAGTTGGCATACCTACATGAATTTCATTAGATAAACCAGTGCCACTATCCCAGATAGAATATATTTATTAGGGCTTATACTGACTTATGTAAATTTGACGCGTCCTATTTTTTGCAAAGCTTTTTTTTTTCAAATTTTTAAGTTTTGAAAATGGTTCTTAAGCTCATAGACTCATTATTGATCAAGCTGATACTACTGTGACAGAATCGCCTAAAATAATACACTTTCGAAGTACTTGTCTTCCTCTAGTTACTAAGTACCTACAAAGTGGATTAATTCAAACGATTCCGTCGAGCACACCCGAAGGGGAACTCGAAACAATCCACGTTTTACATCCCGGATCTAATAACGAGTACAAGCTTACAATACTTAGTCCATTTCATATAATATATAGAGTCTTAAAATTATTTATTACAATACCAAAGTTCAGCTTGCAGTAAATAAACAGCGGAAACTAATAAACATCTAGCGAAGTCGATACAAGGATCCGTCTTGCCCACCAGATAAATCCTCCACACAAGAGATACTCCTTAAACTGCACCTGCAACAAGGGTAAATAAACCCTGAGTACACAATGTACTCGCAAGACTTATCCGACTAGTAATATATATATTTCCTGACTCTCAAGGACATGAAAGGTTGTATGGCTTGCTATTTTATTTATTTGCAGAAAAACATTACTAAGAGTATGTCCTTACTTTAGTAATATTAGCCGACTTTTAAGTTCATTATCCAACCATTCTATGTAAACACCTGTTCTACTTTCAAGCAAGAGCAATAAGAATCATTTTAATCCCATCGTCCATATTACACTTCTTACTCCAATGCAAAACCAAAGCCAAGTCGTACCGAAATAATCGGCGATTCGCGAATCAATGTAGCCCAGCTGGGTACCCCGAAACACACGCCTCGCCCATACCCGGCTTAGGCACAGGCAAGACTAACCCCTTCCGTCCCTGCCAAGGGTTCTAGGTCCCCACCCCAAACGTGGACTCCAAGCCCCCATACTTGAGGCCCGGCCTCAATATGGTGCAAGGACCTCCAACCTATCCCCACCTCCAAGCCGTCGACGTGGAAAGAGCTGGAAACCAAGGCATGAAAGAAACGGGTTTTCCCGCTCCCATAAGCAAGTATGTGCTCAGGATAATAAGTCTGTGACCTGACTACCATCCATAGCAGCGGTTGGTCCATTTTCCTTCCATTAGTTTATTATGGTAACATTATTTCTATCTGTTTGTAAGTAACGGCAGGTTACCTATGCTACCGATAAACCTAAGCATAGCAGCTATTCGAACCTATACTAGTAGGACTCATAGGATAGATACATATGCAAGTGGTTTCCATCAAGTTCCTGCATCATAAATGTACAACATATATATATATATATATATTATTGTAATATCAAAAATAAGGGTTATGCACCGGGGCTTGCCTTAGACAGGCGCGGTGTCAGCAACGACAATCACGGGCGGCTCCGGGAACTACTCTGATGCGAGAATCTCCTCCTCGTACTCCTGGTCGCCGACGGTCACGATCTCTGCCCACTCGTTCACTATATGAAAGCAATGATCATGATGCAACAATTTAGCATGTAGACAATATTAGCTCTAACATAAGAACGCACATGTTAAGCTACTCAGCTAGCTCTAATGACTAATACAGTAAGATATCTATCATCTTTACCCAACAGAGATATCAACTCATCATACGAACGCTTACGTTCCTAAAGCAATATACTTACATATTCATTTTAGTATTTAATAAATATTTAGCTACGTACATACCACGGCCTAGTTTAAGGCTACAACAGTCACCGCAAGCACACAATAATACAACGAAGCTACTGTAAAAGTTTCATGATTAAAGTATTCTCCGAATTATCAAAAAAATTCTAACAAGAATTAAACTAACAATATTAAAGATAGCTATAAATGATTTAACGGCCCTAAGCATCATTACAGATATACATAAACTAATTGAACCAACAGATAGATTATGATTTTAGGAAGCTAACAAAATTAGTTTCACAAATTTAGGACCACTACACGATTTACTACTGAATATACAAGCTCAAGTATATTTGGTCACTTTTAAAGAAAGCAGGAAGCTAAGCTAGCTAACACAGCTATCGTTCGTGGACACAAAACACACAGCGACGACTATACGTACTCCGCAAGCCAGCAGCTAAAGCATATCGACGGTGGTCAAGCATCAACAGCTCACAGTTTCACGTAGAAGTGATGGCCGAGTCGGAGGACGTCCGAACAGAGCTGGCCATGCGCGACCCAAAGGGTGCGGCGGCGCGGACGGGTCCGCAACGTCGTGGACGGCAGAGATACAGTATAGCAGGCGTGTGTCGAGCAGGAAGAGAGGTTTGGCAAAGCTAGTGATGCAGGCGATTGAGCTTCAGCTAGCTCAGACGAAGTCTCCCATGGGTGCATGCCGACATGGTCTTATAGACCCGGCGGCAGGTAAACCCTAAACTGGAGGTTGATCAATTTTGGTTCAGAACAGAGCAAAGACGGCGATTATAAAAGACTTAATTACGGAGCCCGAGACATGAAGAACCCATGCCTATATTATCGGATGGGGTCGACCGGTCAGAACCGCAGTGAACCATAGACTAGTCCTCGCATTGGAGGAACGCGGCTGGCTGATAGCTGGACGGCACACATGCTCGTACAGCGGACATCGGGGTCCCGAAGGACGTGCGTGTGCAGCTTCATAAATGGCAAAGCGACGGCGAGCTTGGCCGTATGGGTGCAGCAACGGCAGGATGCAGGTGGACGCGACGGTGAGGCGATAGTAGCTGCAGCGTCACGACGCGAGCAACGGCAGCTGGCCGGCAGTGCGACGTGCGAGCTATACGGCCATGCAGAAGCCGACGTGCGATGGTGAGAGGAGAAGACAGCAGCAGCACTCAGCGACAAACGGCGCAGGGAGACAGCAGCAGCAGTAGCAGCCAGCGGCAGCCAGGGCGCGACCGAGTCATGGCTAGCGGCCAGATGCAAAGCTAACTGGCCAAGCAAGGATGTGCTGAGAACAATTTCTAAAGCACGTATAATAACTGATCTAGCTTGATTCATGCTTCATCGTCCAGACCACGAGCAAGAGAACTATCGCTAGGAGCAAGAGCATGGCACAAGGCCTATCTATATTTTCCAGAACTAATTTGCAAACTTTAACTTTCATTCAACATTTCTATTATAGCATTTATGTGTTACGAAAAATTATTTACACATCCATCACATACATTAACACATAAATATGATGCTCATGACATAGTTTAGTAAGTAAATTAAGCGATAACACCGAGGGTGTTATAGAGGCTCGGTGGACAAAGGCGGCGCGACGGTCAAAGGACGAGCTCGGCGCGAAGATTGCGAGGTCGGCCCTCCGGCCATGGCGGCGCGGGGCAAGGTCGGCCTTAGGCGCGTGCTCTCTCTCTCCTCTGTCGCATGCTTGGTGGGCCCTCAAACGTTCGGTAAAGGATGGCCAGTACCTCCCCAAATATCCAGGACCCATGCGCCTTCGAGGACCGGGTACCGAACCCGCTGCACCACTTTTTTTTGATACGTGTTCCTGCAGGAACATGTACCGGACAAACTGCGGGTCGCGTTATACCCAGTCTTACAAAATTGAATAGTCAAAATTGTAAGCTACTCCCTCCATCAAGTAATATAATATATTTTATTGTCTTAAGTCAACTTAGTTTAAGTTTAACTAAATTTATAGCAAAGAATATTATCATTTAACACATGAAATAAGTCAATTATGAAAATATACATCATAATAAACTTAATTATGATCGTTTGACATTATAAACATTATTTTTTTTATAAATTTGGTTAAACTTAAGACCATTTAATTCAGGACAAAGCAAAATACATTATATTACGGGACAGTAGAGGGTAATAAAAACTTAAAAAGGCAAGTGCGCTACGGAACTCGATCCTCTGCAGTAATTAATAAAAAAAGAAATTCGAAATAATACAAGGCGAGTGAGCACACACGATGATTCCTTCACAGATCTCCACGTTTGTGCAATTGCAAAGGGCAAAAGATTCTCTGTACTACACATATGAAAGAGGGTACCTTGGGACTAATTATAAAACAACTAAACAAAAAATAAAGTGTACTTTGGGTTTCTTACCGAGCATTCATTCAAGGTCCTAGCTTACTGCTCTTTCATGTAAAAGATTAGTGATTATTTTTTAAGCTTGTGCGGACGTGCAAGGGGCACAGTGACTGAGGTGCTCCAGTGGAAGCCAGCCGGCCAGGGCCCGAACCCTAGGTTACGCATGCCTCCTTGAAGACAGTGGCTAAGGCCATCATTTAAAAAAAAATCTATAAATTGAAAGAAGTCTACAATAAATGCATCAAGAAATATATTGCAAGTTTTTAGTACAACTCTTATATTTTAAAGCAGAGTAATCTTCTTCTCAAGTGACCACTAGGTCAAACTCAAGAAATCCACCAGAAGCTAATATAATACAAACCTCTCAAAGCTAAGCTTCACAAGCGACGCACAGGTATCTAGGGGGGATATTCCAAGAGTAACAAATATAAACCTCTCAAAGCTAAGCTTCAAGTGATTAATTTGACTTCCTCTCTCAGTTGCCCTTCTTATTTCTCACTCCACCAAATCTCCTAAACGAACCTTGGAGAAGTTGGGGGGAGAAAAAAAAAATGATCGAATGAATGCTCGAAGGTGCTCTTGTCTAAATTTGTATTTGTATTGCAAATAATGGAGGACTAGTTGTTAGAGAAGAAGAGAGGTTGATATTTAACTCCTCGTCCATATAGTGATAGCTGCTCAGTCCAAAAGTGGTCAAACCTTCGAACATTGGCCTACTTTTTGAATTTTGGTCAGACTTTCCAAGTTTAGAACCTTTTGGAGCCAAAACTTGTGGCGGGAAATTGCACTATGTGATCTAACTTGAAATCATAGGTGCAAATGTCGTCCTCTAGTGTCTTGCTTAGGGTATGTTAAGTTTTTAAGCATTGTTTCTAATCTGTCTTACAGAATCGTACTGCATATATAGCATGACGTTTTCTAAACTAAAATAATTTAACATGGAGTATTAGTCGTTTTGAGGAAGAGACCTTTTACCACCGGTAATGAGCCTAAGGAAGTGGAACTTGGTTGGTTTACTTCTACTTTGTTATCCACAATTTCTCTTTACTTGCAGGTATCGATTAATAATCTTACTTAAAAAATCCCAAATGATATCGTCACCGCTAAACTAATGACCCCTCCTCCCGTAATCCCCCTCCCCGCTCCGTAACCTCCACCTCCCATGGTAATCCCTCCGCATGACCAATCGCCTCCCCCGTAAATCTCTACAACTAATACATTTCAAATGATTCCGTCCACAGGCTACACCAAACCACCTCCGCTCCCAGGCCCCGCCCGGCGATCTGCATGCGCGCCCTTGCTGCCAGCTCGGCGTCAATCATGATTCCACCGATCAAGGTCCTTCCGAGACAACAAAATTACCACTATAAATAGTTACCACTATAAATAGGACCTCGCTATGAATTAGGCAAGAATCTCCCGCACTCTCTTTCCTGGCCCACAACAACCACATCGCGATCTAGCGCTGCCTCCTCGTCCGATGTCGCTGCCGTCCTCGAGCCAGCCAACACGGCCACGGACCACGGTTTGGAAGCCACTCCAGTCCGACGTACGTGCTCTACGCGCCAACCAACCGCGGTCACGACTCACGACACCCTGCTACTTCGTCGTTGTCGACATTGGGGTGCTCTCCATGGCCGCGATCACCACCACAACTCCCGTGTGGTGTGTGCTTCTTGCTGCTGCTTCCCGGAACAGAGTTGAATAGAGATAGAATGGGTCGATTGACTTCTCTCCTGCGCTGGTAAATCCATACTGCTTCTCTTGGCTCGCATCGATTCGCCACTCCGATGTCATTGCTCTGCATCACGCGTTCGGCATCCTTCATGGCACCCTCGAACGCTCCAAACCTCAAAACCTCTCGTTGGGTGAGAGTGAGAGTCGCGCCCTGCCCTAGCGCCTAGGCTTCCTGGCGTCTGACCATGCCCTAGCGCCTCGGCTTCATGGCGTCTGACCATTTGTTCGAAGCCGCAGCCGTGCCTGTGCAATTAGCTCTGCTTCTTAGGGATGACATCATGATGTTTTCATATACACTTTTTTATTTTTATAGTAAAAAAACTACAAATACAAATCATATATGTTTATACATAACAGTAAACTGATTTTTTTAGGGAACCAGCTGCTCTCACCCCCTTTAATACAGGCCATTACCTCAACCTGCCATGCCTCCAGCACCCCTTCTGTACAAATTCCACCATCAACGTTGATCTTCATTACTGACTTCTTCTCCATTCTATTTATGTGGTGCCGGACACTGCTGCATTGGCCTTTTGAGAGTCTCCACCCTTACACTTGTCTCATGGTTAGTACAACAACATCATGTGGCTCATGATTAGCATATCCATCCCTCTTCTATTTGGTTCCCACCTCCAGTTACTCAGTAAGAAGTAGAGCAGTCGTGTCTGGTTTCATTTTTAGGATGGATGAATTCAGTGCATTGTTTCGTATCCGACAATAGGCTTTACTGAACTCTGACATTCTCCATCGCCAAATCCTAGCACAGCCTCTTTGCTTCATAGAACTTGAAAAACAGATGAGTGTCATCTTCATCCTCAGATTGAAATTGCAAAAACTACATGCAGATGCTACTTGTTCCCAAGCATAATTGATTACAAATGTTATTCCTATCTCCATTTTTTTTTCTATATACAACTGAAAATAGATGCTACTGCAAATTTGAGTTATGTAGAAAGGATGTCAGAGGACCAGGTTACCATGTGCCTTCGTGCCATACCTAGGTATTTTTAGAAACCGTGGTATTAATCCAAAACTCTAAAAAAAACTAAGTATCCAAACAGGCCCTTAGTTGCTTAGTTCTTATTCATTTAGTTTATGATAATTCATATTATTCTAGATTTACCCATTAATTATTTTAGGGCCATACTTTCATAAACAGTTATGCTTCAGTTGAGCGAGGTATCCTCTGATCTGCGTATAGTTTCCTGCTGTAGAAGCCGTACTACTAGGAGAGCAACAACGCTGCAATAGCTGGTACTGTTGTGGCGGTTCCCACGGTATGTAAACTTTTCATCGTTACCATTTTTCACTATAATTATCAATCTATCTATTTTAAGTAACTATGTAACAAACACTTCCCGTGACATTTATATATAGTAAAAAATAAAAAAACTAATCCCCTCCGCGCACGGCGTCCGGCTCGCCTCCGATCCGCCTCGCTCTACGCAGCTGACGACGCGCTCCACAGCGGCCAAGAGCGCCGCCGCCGGTTCCTCCACGATGTCCGTCTCTCGACCGGAGATGGTCCCGTTGCCCGAGCGCCCAAACTCACCCTCATGTGGTGCAGCGAGGAGCGGCCCTCCGGCCGATCTATCCCGGGGGAGGAGCAGCCTGCCAGTCTCCCTCTCGCAGATCTCCGGCAGGCACTGACGCTGTTTTCGCCGCGTCGCAGCGCTTCCATTCCACAGCCTCGACCCCTGCGCCCGTGTCCGCGAAGGCGACGGACGACCTCGCCAAGCCGCCGCCGTCGTGACGTAGTGAGGCGCTGGCCAGCATCTGTGCGGCTGCAGAAAGCCCGACGAAGGAGAAGGTGGGAGCACGGTGGACAGGGACCGCGACCAGCTGCCGTGTGTGCAACGACAAACTAGGTGGCGCCGTGTCGGAAGATAGGTGAACTTTCATTTTCCGTCTCTCTTCTCGTGTGGTTGCTGTTTTAATTGCAGTTTAATAAAAGTAATTTTGGTCCGATTTTAAGTTCCTTGGTAGCCGCTGGTCCTCTCCTGCTTCTTGGCAATTTGCCATGCATCACGGGCTGGATCCGTCCCCTGCCTCCTCGAGCTTTAGGTCCTGTGGCCCGACACCACCTCCTGATCCTACAAATTTCAGAGATGAGCACTCAGTTGAGGTTTTCTTTTTTCGTTGTGTATCTGGCCAAGGTTTCCTATTTTATATTGTCATGCTAAAGGAGTTCAATATGTTTGATAATTTGAAAGGGACTTTCTAATTTACAGTCACTGGTCCCACAGCGACAGCGTGTCTACTATGGAAGCTTAGTGGTTGTTCTAAACTCATGCTGATCAGTCCAATTATTTGGGCTTCTCGTCATGTACAACAGGTTTGGGTGAAGCAAGCCGTTCTCTCCTTTGCATTCTGTTTATAAGCTGGTAACCACAGCAGGTGTTGTGAGCAGTACAAAAACGTGGGTACAACTACTAGGTGTGTACGACATTACCTACAGACATGTTTTTGCAAGTTCTGCAGCCTTGCTAATATTGGACACTACTGAATAATTTTCATATATTGATCCTTGGCTGGTTTATTCTCATGATTCCAACATAAGTTCAGATCATTTTGTTACATAGGTATGTCAGGTCCGCTTCTACACTAGCATCATGTGGTTTGAGTAATTGCTCTGTGGTTGAGGATAATAACAGACATATGCTTCTGAGTTCTGATAATATTGTAATCTTGTTCCCCAAATTCAGTTTGTTAGCCTTAGGCATAGTGATTCACTTTGACATGAGATTTAGTGCTTTCTGGTCAGTGTTAGACTCAACATATATTGCTATGTTTGCAATGGCATCAGTACAATCTATTTCTCTGCCTTTTCATTTCTAGAGGGACAAATGTGTACTAGATACGACTTCTATTTTAGTTTTGAACTCACAGTTTTATGTGCAATTTTATCCATTGTTTGCATACCTACCTGTACTCAGTCTCGTAACAACTCTGAACCGGCATGCTAGACCACTAATAGTTTTCACCATATAAGTGAAACTGTGCACCTTGGAAATACAAGCCGTGAACTATAATTACCATATTATTTTTGTCCCATACGAATCAAGAGATCAAGCTCTGAAGGAAAAGAACAGGTATAGAGGGACACACTGATAAGCAACTTTGTACTGATTGCAGTGGCAAACAATTCTTTAGTAAACCATTAGATGATTGAGATATGTAGTCAAGGTTTTTTGCTTGATTTGGCTGTTTGTCATTGTATTTCTTTTTCCCTTGCTCTAAAATATTTCTGGGGATTGAGAATTTGAGGATACGCAACTTGATAAAATTAATACCGAGATGCATCAGTAACTCTGGAGTTTTTGTTTGATTGCCAAAGAGATAGAGCGGAACACATGTGCTGCTCCTGTGAATTTGGCATAAAGCTCATATGGGTGTGGTCTGATAGTGTCTATGTTTTTCTAAGGAACAGGTAGACTACAGACAACTGTGGATTATTTCAATGGAAAATAGGGGCTCTCCTGGCTCCTGCACCATTGGGTGACAAGACTAACACTAGTAATGAAGGTAAACAAGATACATGGGCATTTATATATTAAATTTATAATATATTTTAAATATAATTATTAATAATATAATCAATATTATATGGATGTAGCACTGCATGAAACGATGCTAAACAACGCAGGAGAGAGATAAGGCTCGATAGCATACAATTTCCCAAGAGAAAAAGGAAGAAAAATATAAAAAAACGTCGCGAAGCATATAAAAGAAAAAAGGAGCAACAACCACATACCGAAACTATCAATGATTGTATAGTAGAAATGTTGGTGAATAATAATATAGATATTACTATTAATATTTCTCATATGTGTTGTGTCACAATTGATAGACGATCAGGATGCATCAAACAAGGAAAACACGGATCCTAATGAAACAGATGATTGGTTGCAAGGAATGATTGACTCCATGCAAACAATATTGATGACATACTATCCGATAAGTTTATGGAATCAACGCCAACATTTATGTGATGGTGAATCTATACGTAGGTTTATACGGCAATAGGATGGTTGATGGATATATTTGTGGGTTCCATTTGTCTTGCTACTATTTTAACTTGAACACAACTATGTAGATGGTGATGATGGTGGTGTAAATACTGCTCGTAGCATACTTAATTAAGAACACATCAATTTTTTCTATACGTTGCATATCCGAAGCTACGCATGGGCACTTAACGAGTAAAAGAAACGAAGGAAAAATGGCATCCACCACGTGGGTCGCATGAAGTGGGTCATTTGCCCCGCGCAGGAACAGCGGGTGGTGATCGCATGAAGTGGGTCATTTGCCGTCCACCTCGTGGTTCTATGATTAGGCTGGTCCATCTTTAATGTAGTGACACGTGTCCTTGGACACCTAATCTCATCAATCGTAACTGAAAACAGTGTTCCTTCGTCCTCACATTCAGTCCACTTCAACATAACGAATGAACGTATTGGCATGTGGCCTATTCCGCCATTCGCGGACACGTACAGCGAACATCATCATCGCTCGCGCCTGATGGATCCGAGACGGACGATCGCAATCACGAAGAGGGCAGAAATCACGGCACCGTCCACCCAAAAAAAAAGTCACGGCACCGCCGCTGCGGTCAACGCGAGACCAGCAGCTGCAGCGTCGGACGTGGACACGCGTCTGATGGTTGCCTCGTGCCCTGCTGCCTCGTCATTCTCTTGCTTTTCCCTGCTGCGAAGGGAAGAGGGAAAAAGGAAGGTGGAAGCCGAGCCAGTGCTCGCGGACGCCGAATCCGCCTTGACCGTTGGCGGCTCCGCATCCCAAATCAGACGCCTTCCTCCCTCGCTGCACTGGCCGGGGTGCTGATCAGCCGAGCGGACAGCGGAGGGCGAGCATGGTGAGGGCCCTCGACCGCTACTCCTCCGGCAATGATGTCGCCTACAGGTTCGCCCCCGGCTGTCTGCTCTCTCTCTAGTATGGTCGGGCCAAGAACCAAACCCTTCCCATGGGCTTGTGCTTGTAGGATAGTTCTTTGATTAGCTCCTTGATAGTACTAGCTTCTTCCCATTCAGTAGGCGTTTTTCACTGATTTTTGGCCCCGAAGCGTATCTTTTGTAGGGCAAACATCGTTCCTGCTGGGTTTACATGGGGATTGAATCTGAGAATCAAGTTGCTGGGTTCAGGTGATGATAGTTCTAGTGCTCCTTTGGTTTTAGTTAGTGTTGCTTGCCAGCGGCAGCGATTGGTGGCCTTGCTTTCGAATTGAACTTGTCTCATCGATGAAAAGGCTTAGTTTGCTCTTTGCTGAATATATTCTCAGTAGGGGCGCACCCCTTGTGTTTTCCTAAAAAAATGAGCACACAAATTCGATCAACCACACTGATGAATCCATTGCCCGGTTCGTTATTCAAAAGATATCATCACCTATCTGCTGCGATAGGAACTAGAGCCCAAGTAATTGCAGTATACTATGACCTATTGAAGCACTAGAACCAGGGAAAGTAACTGAATGTGACAATGAGTGGAAACTAATGTGGCTAGAGTCCTGATGCTTAGTTCAGACAAACAAATGCTAGTGCTTAATTTAAGCATACAAGTGTGGTAGTGTAGTTTCAATTCCTAGAACATGTTGGTCAATTTGGTGATGATTTTTACTTTCTTTCTTACTGTCAGCTGTGGATACTGTGGCAATGCATTAAACTTGAGCTCCTCCACGCGGGACACGGCGAACATTGGATCCAAGTACGGCAAGCACATCAGGAAAGGCATTGTCTCATTCTCTGCAATCGACGAGAGCCGCTTTACACACACTGACGAGGTGAGCTGCACGCCATACTTCCATTCAAGCCGTTCATGGGGATTCTTCAGAAATAGGACGCGATTGCTCTGCCGGAAGTGCGGTGGCCATATTGGTAATGCTTATGAAGATGAGGATCCCACCATGTGCGAGGGTTCAGATGTGACTTGGACATGAGCTCCAAGGGCAGCAGCA
This sequence comes from Bothriochloa decipiens, assembly GCA_023333625.1. Classification (NCBI taxonomy): domain Eukaryota; kingdom Viridiplantae; phylum Streptophyta; class Magnoliopsida; order Poales; family Poaceae; genus Bothriochloa; species Bothriochloa decipiens. The sequence continues at coordinate 16,334,386 of CM041641.1, read as the reverse complement.
CATCCCCTCGGAAGAAATATATTATTAAGATCAATGCACTGCAGCCCTCATCAGATGATTCTGGTGCTCTCTTCTCCCCGCGACGATAATCTGAATTCTGAACTGTAGGCATGTCCACCTTTTCATGTCCACTATAATGCAAACAGAGCAAATGGGGAACCAACGAAAAAGAAGTGCTCAGTAGCGTCAAGACCTTTCTATATAGGAATTTGCTATGTTTGTTCTATTTGAATCGTCTTTCCGCACACTAAAAACGACGATCAGAGCAGGGGTGAATAAGAGCTTTAAGTTTTATTTTGAAATAATTAGGTCACTGTCCTAACTTCACTCTCAAATACAGAAAAGCAAACATCGTGATGTCCACGACCCAAGTAAATGAGTGGATATTCTCTAGGAACACAGCGGATAGCGGATACACCATAAAGCCAACTTAACTGACGAAAATCAAACCAGAGATCAAACGCGCAAGCCAAGGACAAATTAAAATCTCAAATCAGCGATCTAAGCTTAACCGAAAATTCTTGAAAACAAACGGATAGAGTAACAGTTAAAAGCGGAGCACTCTATTTTATCAGCGAGAATTGGATCCCTACAAAACAAATACTAAAAGATAACAGGATTTTGAAAGATAGCTAGATTTTGCAGAAGGTGCACGGCCTACCAACAGTTTGCTCAAAAAAAAAATAGGAACTTGTGCACTCTACACTTGCCGAGGGACAGAAACAACCAGCTGAACGCACTGCCAATCAACTTCCTGCAAGTATACACCAAACAAAAAGATAGCTAGCTCTCGGTCACTGCTTGAGCATGTAAATCAAAATGCGATACTAAATCCAGCAAGAAAAGAAACTACCGTGGATGCCATCTCAAGAAAAGAAGTAAATTAATACTTAAGAAAAGTAGTTGAAGGCAATTACGCAAGCAAGAAGCTAAAGTTACCGGCCAATCAAAATGAAGCTCACGTAAGGACAAAAAGATGCTGCTCTCGATGAACTAAACACTGATAAACCAAAAGTTCAGAAAGAGAGAAACTTGCAGGGCAGCTTGACTACTCGATGCTTGCTGTGCTGTAGCTGCCGGGGCTTCAAAGCCAAGGACGAGCGCTGCCAGGCGCTGGACCTGCTGTCCCGTCTTGCACGCAAGCACCTCCAGATGAACAACAAGCTGCTGCGAAGATCAAACACAGAGTGAGGGAATCGGACAGCTGGTGGCCAGACTGCTCACCACCGATTAAGAATCAGCAGCACGTTTAGATCGCGAAAAAAATAAACTCGATGAATAGTACCACTTTCGTCTTATTTGATAAATATTATCCGATCGTGGACCAACTAGGCTCAAAAGATTCATCTCGTGATTTTGAACTAAACTGTGTAATTAGTTATTTTTTTACCTATATTTAATGCTCCATGCAAACAGCTAAAGTATTGATATGATGGAGAGAGAGTGAAAAAATTATAACTTTTGGGGTAAACTAAACAAGACCCCAGTCGATCTTAAGGCAGTAGGAGGGCTATATTCAAGAAATCATTGCCCAAAGTTGGATCAGTCCCTTGGAAAATCACATCACGTGATGAGAAGAAGAAAAGGGGAAAATCACACGAAAATCATAGAGACAAAAACGTGAATCCCGGAAGTCACGAGGTGGTAAGGGCCACCATTCCCACTCTAAAAATCTCAGAAATACATGCTCGAATTTTTGTGTTCTTGGACCTCTGAACAAGAACAAAGGGAGAAATGGAAAACTACTGCAGGAAAAGAAAATGGAAATAGAGTTGGGGAGAGTTGGGGGCTCCTTTACCTATTTAACAGGCTATTACATATCCTCATTTTGCCCCTGCATATTTTGAAACGAACTAGCTAACCCTAGGGGCATTCTGGTCCAACTATTGATTTTCTTGATCCGACGGCCACCGCGCCTTCTCACCGGTAGTCTTGCTTCGACGTAATCTCCCCGATGCTGCCACGTGTCGTCCGTCCACATCGGGACTTCTGCCCGGGTTTTGAGACCCAAACCCGCGAAACGCGTCGTCGATGGTCTTGAGGCAATACCACCAAACCATCGTCGATGGTTTTAAGGGCAAACCACCAAAGCGCCCGCGAGTGGCGTACCGTGTACGCGTTCCCTGCCATGTACACTTGCGCTTGTCGATGTCCCAAGTGTCAGCCACCGCGGCTAGCCACCCGGCCGTCTGGTCCGTCGGTCCAAGCGTCGCGTTCGCCCTTCACCACACCCGGTCCGTCAGCACGGCACGCCCTACTTAACCTTCTCCCGACCGTTGCCACCGCCTCCGGATTCCACATCTGCACATCACGAGCCAAGAGACACGTTTTGACACATAACCCTGTGCCAGGGGATCAGAAGAACCACCGAACCAACCACACGCCAAAGTGTTGGCATGTTGACAATCGCTCATCACAACAACAACATGCTCCACAATGGTTATGTAAAAACCATGTGTTCGCACTCTGTTACGGAGTAGCCCCTATATTCGCTTGTGCAGCAGTGTAAATGTATACCTTGATAGGACTAGTGAAGTTTTATTGTGTTATTAATAGTTTAATACTACTATAAAATGACAGGGTTTTTGTCTACATTGTCTCTTGAGTGTCTGTAGTTTATTTTATTTGAAGTTCGTTGTCTTAGCAATTTTGAGACTTCGTTGTGATACGTGGAAGTGATTGCTTTAATCTACCTAGGTGAGATGCTCACGAGAAATTGTATACATAGCTGGATGTTTGGTAATGAGGTTTGGCTGGTTACGAGTGTAGCCTCCTCCTTTTATACAGGGGCTAGTTATAAAAGCCAACACTTAGCTCAACCTAACCCTATACCGCTAATTACGACGTATAAGTCTGTTGTAACCAATTAGTAGAAATAAATATTCAACATATTTCTAATAATCTCCACTTTGGCGAATATTTTACCATCTTGAAGTTTTGTCATGCGCGAACAACCATGTACTTCGGACTTGAGCCGTGGATTTTGCTGCTTCATGAAAAGCAGGCTCAGAAGTTTGAGTTAGCCTCAAACCCGCCGCCTCAGGAAACATAGTTACTATGCAACTTCATCCCAATGACTCCGCGCACAACTGTAGATGCCATCTTCTCCATCGGCGCTAGATATATTAATATCATTGTCTGCGCCATCCACTGATGCTACAACATTAGCACTTGCCTCCTTTTCTAGACGCTCTTTCTTGACATGTCCTCAATCTCCGCACTTGAAACACTGCACCTTCTTCTTTCTCTTGCTCTGGACCTCCACCTTTCTCACTCTAGATTTCTCACTGACCAACATAACCTTCAGCTTGAGGTGCTTCTACTGCATTGTTCGTCTTCCCGAGCAAGCAACGCTAGAGTAATGTCCTCAATCTTGATGGTTTCCTTGCCATATGTCAATATAGTAACCACATGCTCATAGAATAGTAGTAAAGAGCATAAAATAATTCTCGCCTAATCTTCATCATCGATAGTTACTTCTCTACGTGTCAGATCAATAGCCAATTGATTGAAGTTTTAGTACTCCATAAGATCTCACCCATCCTACATACAACGTGGTGGTCAGTGTCGTGGACATATACTGAGTGGCATCTTGTCCCATATTTCTTTTGGTGAGGTTAAATTCATGACATGGAACATGACTTGATCTAAGAGATAGAATTGTATGGTTGTGGCTGCTTGCAATTGCATCTCCTCCTAGTCTTCATCTTCCGTCTAGTTCGGTTTCTTTTCCTGTAAACCATTCAGGAACCTTTGTTGAGCTAGCAAATCCTTGACTATGTTTGTCATATAGCAAAGTTGTCGCTGCCATCAAACGTCCCTACCTCAAATCGGATGCCTGTCGGCGTCATCTTGTCGACGCATTGTTCGATCAAGCTTTTGACGATCTCATCACCCGAACCGCGCCTGCCTTGGCAACAAACATTGGTAGATTGACCTTCTCCAAGATCTCCCCGATGTCTGCTCTAGTGTCTCCTCGTTACTCACCAGACTACTTGCTGATGACCACCTCAAGCACTTCTGGTCACCACCGACAATTCTGGCCAATTCACATATGACATATGCATGGACTATAAATGGTGGCCAATGGCGATTCTGTATCAATTGTTTCGTATGATGCTTGGGAGTCTTTTTCTTGTGAACTTTTGGCCGCGGAGAGTGGTTCATCTGTTATCACAACTTTGTTGCTTTCATTCTCGATTGCTTTATTTATCTTTCTCAGACTGACTTCGGCTTCTTGTATATTTTGTTTGAGGGATTTCCCTCTTGTTCTTGCTCAACATGCTTCAACCTCTTTTCTTTTGTTGCTTTAGTATTCTCTCTTCACTTTCTCTATCGTCTAATGAGTTATGAATGTTTGGTGTTTCATCTTCGCCGGCTGGTGGTACTTCATTTTCATGGGTTCTAGTTTCTTAATTTGGGTTTTTATCTCCTAGGCTACTCACCACTATCCATTTTTCTCCCTGGATATGAACAAGCTCAATAGTAGCTATTATCAGCTAACGTCATCTATCGAGACAAAACTCAAGAAGATCCTGATCCAGGAATCTCTTCCAGACAAGAACGAGAAAAAACAACTTCAATTGATCAACATGAAGTTGTACATGCCTCAAGGTGGCTCATTTTTTGTTTAGTTGAAACATGGAATGAATAGAGACCCCCTCAGAATGGGTTACTCTGTCGTACCAGTGGAAGGATTTTTACTTTAAAGCAATTCACAGCAAAGATATGGTTTTGTTTGTATAATGGAAGTTAGAAAATAGGATTTAATAGTTGTTCTAGGCAGTTTACTTGAGTCCATGAATTGAAGCTATTGTACATTATAGAGATTTTATGTCAGGAAAGTCCATGACCCCGCCTGCTTTAAACCTTTTTAGTGAGAGAGGGCCAGAGAGGATAGAGGGTGGTTGTTGGGGTGAAAAATCACACAATCATCAAAGTTGAGAACCAAAACATGTTTGCATGTGTATTAATTTCACACCTTGTATTGTACATCACAAGGGGTATTTATAGGGAACCCCGACTTCACTAATTACACAAGATGACAATTATGCCCCTAAATGTTCCTATACACTAGTTCTAAGAAACAAGGGTTGAAGTGGTAATTTCCACATTGCAAAGCCTAAATCTAACAATCTTTGTATTAAGGAGTTCTTTTATGAATCATGTTTCGATCTTTGATTCACTCTTGAATTCTTTGTAGTCAGTCTTGGTCCCGAATGAAACTGAGAGTGGAGTCGGTCTTTTGTCTCCAGCTTTCATGGTGGACAACTTTTCATAGCGAAGCCGGACCTTTTTGTAATCTTAGTCCACCTTTTACTGCATCACAATTTTGTTAACATATGTAAAAATCATTTACCCAACTCCAAAGTTTGTGGAGATGTTTTTCTGGTGAAGTCAAATCCCAATAGTTGTGAATTCCATGTTTAGAGAGAAATAAGTTGTTTATAGAGTCAAAGAGAAACAAATCTTAGGCTTAGCCTCTTTTTGACATGGATGTGAAATTAACCTCTATACCATTGTTCCTGCCCTTTGCTCGGCATGTAGTTGATGATTACTTATAGAGAAACTATTAAAATACTTTGTGTTTGTATTAATTATTTGTTTCTATCTTTTGTTTAGAGAAGTGGTTTATGTTCGAGGATGCCGAGGAGCTACTCCCCTATGAATCAGCTGGCCTATGTAAAGAAGAAGCATTGGAGAAACCATGTTCATATTTTCAACTTCATTACGTCGCATAAGGACTTGGGTGGATTCGGTATCAAGATTGGACCTATATCAGTAGTCATTGCTTAATGCAGATTCTCCCATAGCAAAAGTACAGCTAAGTACCCTCAAATAAGGCCTATTATCTTTAGGAGCCATAGGAATGATACAAGTTATACTGATACCCAAAATTAATTCACCAAAGATGCTAAAAGATATGCGGCCAATTAGTTTATGCAATGTTTTATACAAGATTATCTCAAAGGTGCTTGCTAATAGTCTGAAGATTATTCTCCCTGATATTATCTTCCCTTCTTAGTGTGCTTTTGTCCTCAGAAGACAAGTAACAGATATGTTATGCTTGCTTATGAATTAACTCAAATTTTGAATTCTAGAAAAAGAGGGAGGGGAGGGTTCGCTACAATAAAATTGGATATGAGTAAAGTGTATGATAGAGTGAAGTGGATTTGTTTAGAGAAATAATGGGAAAGATGGGTTTTCATGATAGATGGGTGCATCTTATTATTGTAGAGGAGTATAGGAATCATTCACCACACACCCAACGTGGGGGGGTGGATATATATAGCCATAACCAGCAATAGAATACAAGGCAACTAGGCTATGGTTAGACCTGATGGATACTTAAAATCCAAATATACATGATCATGATGGATCCTTTCCTGATACAAATATTCCTAATGAATCCTTTCCTAATACCCGCCCATAGTCAAAGTGGTAGGAGGATCAAGGACCAGAGGTTGGACCAAAAATCAGGGAACAACTACACAGGAAGACCCTTGGTCATGATATCTGCGAACTGGTGAGCTAAAGGAACATGGAGGACGTGAAATATGCCCCAGGGCCACCTTATCCCAAACGAAGTGGATGTCGATCTCTATATGCTTGGTGTGACGGTGGTGGACAGGGTTAGTAGTCATGTAGATGGTGCTAACATTGTCACAGTAGACCACCGTAGCCAATGGAACCGAAATGTGGAGTTCCTGAAGAAGTTGCCGCAACCAACAACACTTAGCAACGACATGCGCAATTTGTCAGTATTCGGCCTCAGCGCTGGAGCGGGAGGCCGTGGTCTAGCGTTTGGAGGACCAAGACACCAGATTTTTGCCAAGGAAGACGCAAAAGCAGGAGGTGGAGCGACGGGTGTCCGGGTAGCCTACCCAGTCAGCTTCGGGTGTAGGCAGTGATTTGGTTGATGGGACCGGTGCCCAGGTGGAGGCCAGTAGAGAGTGTGCCCTTCACATACCGGAGGATACGCTTGATCAGCGCCATGTGCGTCTCACGTGGGTTATGCATGAACAAGCAAACCTTATGAACAACAAAGGCCAAGTCGGGCTATCATGCCCGGTTTTAAGAACAAAACTAGATACACACTATAAGTGAGTCTCTGAAGACAAACCTCATAAATAGCTACAATTATGGGGTAGTATCATCAAACAATGCTCAATTTATATAATGTACATAGTAAAAAAGATTTATACCCTTAAGTAGCTATCAACGGAAAGGCACTCCGATCTTCAGATGTAGACTCCACTCCACTGGATCTAACTGACTGGTTGACAACAAGCCTAAATCCTCCTGGGGTGTGGGGAGAATAGCAAGAGTGAGTCCATGTCAAACTCCGCAAGTATAGCAACAAGGTAGTATAGATCCCATAAACTCATGATCAATATGACAAATAATATAAAGCATAAAACGGTAAACAATGAGCATGTTAACAATCAAAGTCATCATCCTAAATGTAAGGATCCAAAGGCCGCTCGTGTCCTTGAGCAAGGCTAGTATACCAATTTAATAAACTCTGCGCAGAGGTGTACACTTTCACTATTAGTCGTGATTTACCCTTTCGCCCGAGGCGGCCAACCTCTTAGCCCACTACCAAGGAAGGCCGGCAGGGTTCACTATTAAGTTTTTCAAAGGTTCATCTAACAAGTTAGGGCCACTAGATTTTTCCATCAATAAGCATGAACCCTCCCCCAAGAGGTGACTAACAAAAGACAAGAACCACATTCCTGGCAGGTCGCAGGATCATACAGATCGGAGCCCCTTTTGCGCCCTTTCGGGTTACCACTAACAAGCTAGAAAAGGTCCTCGTACTAAGCTAAAGCCAGATCCATATAGCCCTCACAATTGTACTGTAAATCACGGAGGTTCTTTTACGGATAAATCATTAAGTTGTTAAAATTTCATTTTTATCGTTTATTGCTTAAACATTAATTAAGTCACACGATCATGGCCACAGAAATAAAAGCCAAGCTATACTTGCCTTAAACTTAGCTCCTTCTGCAAGTCAAAAAACCTTCAAAGATCTGCTCCTGGGTCTAACGGGGGGCACCATCAATTTTAGACAACTTGGTCTGTGCATCAGCTAGCGTGGTAGTGGGGTGGCATTCAGACATGCCAACCCATTGGAGAAGGCCGACGGCATACTGACACTGAGATAGGAATAGACCAAAGTGATCCCATGTCACAGCAATCCCGAGGAAGTGGTGAAGGTCGTCGAGGTCCGTGATGGCAAACTCTGAGTGGAGGCGAGCCATGACATGCTGGAGTAGCTATGAGGAGAACACGTAAGGATGATGTTGTCGATGTAGAGGAGCAGATAGGCAATGTCAGTGCTCTCTTTGTACATGAAGAGGGAGACATCATACTTAGATGCAGCGAAGCCGATGGTGAAGATGTAGCCAGCGAATTGCTGATTCCAAGCCCGGGGCGCCTGCTTGAGTCCATACAAGGACTTCTGTAGCAGACAGACGTAGTCGGGGTGGCCGGGTCGACAAAGCCAGAAGGTTGCTGGCAGTAGACTATCTCCTCGAAGTGCCCATGGAAGAAGATGTTCTTCACGACCAGTTGATGAATGAGCCAGGAACGCGAGGTGGCGATGATGAGGACGGCACAGATCATTGCCGGTTTAACAACTGGGTTGAAGGTCTCGTCGTAGTCGACGCCAGCCTGTTGGGAAAAGTCGCGGATGACCCAGTGCGCCTTGTGCTGAGCTAGTGTGCCATCGGAGTGCAACTTGTTCTTGAACAGGCACTTGTCGGTGACGATATTAGCCCCGGGGGGCCAAGGTATGAGGCGTCAAGTCCCGTTGGCGAGGAGAGCGTCGTATTCGGCCGACATCGCAGCCCGCCAGTTAGGGTCAGCAAGGGCATTGCGGTAGTTGGCCGGAACCAGGGAGGCCGTCATGGCGGAGAAGCCGTAGCGGTCGACCGAGCGCAGGCTGCCGGTCTGCAGCCGTGTCACCGGGAGTGAGAGTGGAGGTGGGGTGCAGCGGGAGGCATTGAAAACACCGTAGGGGGTGTTGTAGGTGTTGTAGGGGGCGCCATGGCGCTGCAGAGGGTGCTAGAAGATTAATACTGATGGTGCCTATGACCAAAATACAAGAAAAGGAGGCTGGGGTTTTGTTGTGAGAGATAAACATGGAGATGTATTAGCCTCGGGAGCTGAAAATATCAAATATGCATCATCTGCATTTCATGTTGAGGCGATGGTGGTGAACAGAGGTATTTTATATGCTTCACAATTGGGCATGACACGCATTATTTTGAGATGGACAATAATGTTTTGGCTTATGCCGTGAAAGGGAGTGAAATCGATGGTAGTGCTGTGGGATGTCTTATACATTAAGCTCGTGACGTAATGCACTTCGACTTTTCTTATTATAATGTCTCTATTTGTAACCAATGTTGTAATAAAATGACTGACTGTTTAGCTAGCCATGGTAGTTATGTCCTGATGACCGTCCAGAGTTTGTAAGTGACCTTGTTAAGGGCGATTTGTCTGGTTGTTGATCTTAATCAAGTTATGATATAGTTTCCAAAAAAACGTTCATGATAATGCTTATGAGGATGGGGGTCCCACCTTGTGTGAGGGGTCAGATGACCTGGACATGAGCTCCAACTCCAAGGGCAGCAGCACATCCCCTCGGAAGAAATATGTTATTAAGATCAATGCACTGCAGCCATCATTAGACGACTCTGGTGCTCTCTTCTCCCCGTGACGATAATCTGAATTCTGAACTGCAGCCATGTGAGCCTTTTTCAAGTCCACTCAGAGTAAATGCAGAACCAACAAACAAGAATGGGCAAATTGTATTTCTGCCCTCGTTTTCACCTCCAACTGTACCTTTGCCCCTCCTTTTTAGAGTTTGCAGATTTGCCCTCGTTATGTGAAATACAATCTTCCGTTTGCCCCTACTCACCACGACAGCCATCCAAATGGCCGAAATGCCTCTAATGCCCCTTATCTCTTCCTTTAGCCATCCATCTCTTCGTTCCTTGCACGAGCACTCGAGCAGGGCGGCCACCGGGTAGCGCGTGTGGAAGAGCTGGTCCGGCGTCGCGAGGGCCTGAGCGTGCGGCCGGCCGACACGAGGGCCTTCGCGGGCGGTTGGCTGGGGCGAGTGACGGAGCAGGTGGGCACCGGGCAGCCGGCGGCAACTGCCTGCGCGGGCAGATGGCGGACGATGCATGCGAGCGACGGGTGGCTAGGACGATAGCGGACTGAAAGCTGCACAGTGCGGGCAGCAGCAAGGGTCTGCGCGGGCGGGCGGGCGGCGGACTGCGCAGGCAGGTGGCGGGTGGCTGGGGCAACATCGGACTGTGAGCCGAGCAGGGCGGGCGGGCGGCGAGGGTCTGCGCGGTCGAGCGGGCGGCGACGGCGGCGGCGAGGACCTGCGCGCGCGGGTGGCCTGTGCGTTGACCAGCTCCGGCGGACGGCAAGCTGAGCAGGCGGGCGACTAGCGTGGTCGCAACAGTCTTCAACAATGGTGGATATGGCAATGGTGGAGGGCAAATATGTCTTCTACACTCATACACTCACGTTGTTTGTCCCAGTTGACAGAACGAGGGCAGTGCTAACATTCCAATTGGAAAAATGAGGGCAGATATGCAAAGTCTGGAAAAGAGGGGCAAAGGTGCAGTTGGAGGTCAAAACGAGGGCAGAAATATAATTGCCCCAACAAGAATTGCTCAATATCATCAAGTCCTTTCTATATAGGAATTTGTGATGTTTCAAGACATTTCTTTATAGCAACTAATTAAGTGCCCGTGCGTTGCGACGGGTATACAACATATAGAGAAAATCGATGTACGGCTCGACGTTGTGTGACAAAGAGGGTATGGATGTCGGATGCATAATGTTGCAATTTGGATGACTATTTGCTTGTTTTGTGTTGACATGATACCATGGAAACCGATGTATATGCGTGTTTTACAATGTTGATTGCAATCGGTATTTACATAAATCATAAAGAAGGATAAATATATAATATGTACATCAAATCGATAACATGTAAGTCATAACTACTTGTCTCTCATTTCTTTTTGCGACTTCCACTGTTACCTGAATTCAGATAGATACAACTAATGTAAAAAATATATATACATAAAAGTTAAAATATAACAGTTGTGCAAAACAGAAGACAATACCTTATCATTAAGTGACGACCTCCTTGTAGACAATATTTTTCGTGTATTTACCATTTATGTTTGTCTTCCTTTTCTTATTCTTCTAATCACTGGGTGGGATGGCAAGGATCTTAATGTTTGATCTGGCAGTGGCTCTGGATAGCGCAATGTACAGCTGACCATGGGAGAAAAGTGGTTCAGGCAAATACACACCAACATTGGGGATAGTCTGCCCCTGTGCCTTGTTAATTGTCATGGCAAAACTGAGTCTAATAGGAAACTGCTTTCTCTTGAACTTAAATGGGATCATCTCATCGTCTGAGGGGCATATCGTAATCCGTGGTAAGAAGATTCATTTTCTGGCATGGTCTCCAACCATAATTTCTGCATCTATGGTGTTTCTTTGGAACCCTCCAACGACCAGCCTGGTTTCATTACAAAGTCCACCTGCAGGATCGATGTTCCTTAGTAAAATGACCGGGCACCCAATCTTGAGCTTTAACACATGTGGAGGGAGACCGCTGGGGTTCAAATTGTTGAGGAACTCAGATGGATAGTAGTTGTTTGGATCATCATATCAACCCAGTCATTCCATGGTGATAATATTGCTCGTGATGTGATGTAGCTCTTATTTGACATATTGGCATTGAGGGCAGGGAATATGCAGTCAATTAGCGTATCAAGATGACTTTCTTCACCGATCTGCGGTATGCATATATCATCAGGCAGCCGGATTTCACCATCACTATTAGCCCCCTCAGAGCCTCCCCCGATACGTAGCAAGTATTCCTCAAACCATGGGTCGCTCTTTGCCCTCATGTTGCGCACCAGTTTGAGATGCCGCATGGAGTTCCAAAGGTATGACATCCGCAACGAGGCATCGACTATTTGAGCCCTTGACCCTTTCCTTACAACTGGGAGAACCTGCCTAAAATCGCCTCCAAACACGATAGTCTTCCCCCAAACGACAAGTTAGGACTATCCATGATATCACAAAGGCTATTGTCTAGTGCCTCGACACCTTGCCTCTTCATCATCGCCACCTCGTCCCAAATAATAAGAGATGTGGTCTTGCGAGTTCCACACTGTTTTTTGAAGGTGTAAAAGGTCCTATCTTCAAGGGTGAGGGGAACCTTCAAGCGTGAGTGGGTCGTTCTGCCACCAGGCAATATTGAGGCTACAACACCAGATGTTGTTGTTGCCATGGCAATCTTGTTCCGACTACGTATAGTAGCAAGCAAGGCTTTGTAGAGATATGTCTTTCCGGTGCCACCAGGTCCATCCACAAAGAACAGACCCCATGCCTGCTATCAACAGCAGCCATAATCTCATTGTAAGCAGCCTACTGCTTCTCGTTAAGGGTATTTGATAGTTCCAAGTCATCAGCGTTTACCCCAACACTAGCCTCATCAAAAATCTCTCTAGGAATATCGCCAGACGGATCATATGTGTCGTCGATACTAGGAAGTGGGTAGTCCTTTATTTCCTTGTTCATTGATTCTAAAAACTTTTGAATATCTATGAGGACCATCTATTCCACTACCAAGATAGACGGGTTTTTGCGCCTATAGTCCTCTGGCATTGCCTCGTTGTGCTTTTCCTAGAGTGCTAACACATCACTCGGCTCACAAAATACCAAGATTGTTGCAAAGAGCCTTCGTAGTGCATGTGGCATCGCCCACTGAGTAGCTTCAGCAAGAGACTCGTGCAATGTGTTGTCTTCTTCAATAAGGCCCCTTTTTTCTGCAGCTTCATGAAAAGTCGGTAGGAGTCTTCCAAAAACCGTCTTTATATCAGTGAAAGAGGTTGCATCAACAACATGGTTCAAAAGAACCCTAAGATATTAACGCTCCCCTTCGGCTAGATTAGCACATACAACTCTTCCCATCTGTCTTATACACTTCGTTTGTGTCCTCCTAACCCATGTTTAATCCTGTGAGTCCCACTTATAGTACTCAAAAAAGTCCCGATACAATATACCACGTGCATGTTTAGACATGTTGTTCTTCTCAAAGTAGGCAGTAAGCATCGACCTTTCAACACCTGGATGATTAAGCACTCGTCGAACACCCTCGTGTTGGTAGAATGACACCATGTGCATGCCAGGAAGATGGAGCTGCAAGGACAACACCAAAGGGGACCTATCACTTATATCAAAACCATATATCCTCCACAAGGCTTCTAGAGGAGTTACCCATCTAGCATCCCTATACATTTTGATCTCATCAATGTTTTCTTCATTATCCTAATTGTCAGCCGCTCTCACAGCAACAGACGCGCGGTCATGGCCCAAATACTTGACGGCCTTGATGCTCCCACATGCCTCAACATTGATGTGGATATTGAACAGTCATAGGAGGTACGGGTTGTAAGGCACAACCCATTTGTTGTCAAGGTCATGTTCGTGAACCTTTTCTTTTCTACCATCATCACGCCGTCTGTAAACCGGGTACGAATCCTTTCCCTGCAATGTGGCATCACAGAAAAGTCGCGGGTAATGGTTCTTACATGATTTATGACCTTTGTGCATGGGCAATTGCGATTAAGATCTCCACAAGGGCCATGCATCATATGCTTTGTGACCATTTTATATAGTTCTGGATACTTCTTTTTGTTTGGGAGCTCAGCTAAGATGAGAAGGTCATACTGCTCGGGGCATGTGATCTTGTACTTTCTCTCCATTATTAGCAGAAAATGTGCGTGTGGTAGACCCCTCTTATGAAACTCCACAACATACACATGTGCATGAACCTTTCCAAGGATACCCTTTTTAGCACCTTGTCCTTAAGCTCTTCCAGTTTTGCCCTATATACCCGATCAACAAGATCAGGACGATCTTGTGCTGTTTGTCTAGGGTACAACTCACGTGTGATCTCATCCCACTTTGGATTACATGTCATAGTTAGGAAGATGTCTGGTTTTCCAAACCTTCGCACCAGTGCCATGGCATCCAAGTACCTACGCCTCATGTCCCTTGGGCCTCCGATAAATGATGTAGGCATCACTGTCCGCTTTCCAATAGCTTCTGTTCTAGCCTCACCAGCATGCAAGCTATCAACCAATCCCTGGTAGAGGTCAGCCTTAATCTCTGTTTTATGATTGCGTATGTAATCCAATCGAGAACTCTCAATTTTCATGTACGTGTCCACCGCAAATTGTTGAAAAAGACGTTTGGACATAAAGTATGGGATTAAAGATTCCTTGGCGTATCTGGAACTTGTAGCAGTAGTAGTCATGCACGAAAACACATAAATTTCCTAGAGATTCTACAAAAAATTATGGTATTAGAGTTATTTCCAGGATAACAGTTTTGTATACATGAAAAGAATAAGGAGATGAACAAACTTGTTTCTTCTTCTTCTGAACCATTATGAGCCTTACACAGGGCACAAGTTGCATTCACTTCCTCCATAGTAACATTTTTCTTTGGGATATCCATATGCCATCCAAGCTCACCTTTAGGGAAGAAGAACGAGTATGAAAGAGCATCATAGCACCCATGGTATGATCGGATGCCATGCCTACTCCTATCTTTCCCATGCAGGATAACACTATTCTAAAACTGACCAAGGAGTTCACTACCCTCGACCCAAACAGCAGCCACCTCATCAGCCATCGGTATGTTGTATGTCCTTTGGTCCAATCGTTGATCAAGGTTAAGTTCAATACGATAGTCCTCGAGATGTTCAGCCTGCCCCATACTCCGCAATTTTTGTGAGTATGGGTTGTTACGAAGTATGGTCACCAATCTATCTATAACTTCTTTATCTTTTTCGTACTTCTCTTCACGACACTTTTGGTACCGGTACTCAAGGCTCGGATCGTCATCATAGAAGTAAAGCTCAAGATTCCTAGGCTGCACTCCATCTTCTCTCCCAAATGACCTTATGTTGTGATACATCATGCCATGTGCACAGAAGGTATATATGCTGGTGTTCCTCATGTTAGCAGTAGCACTGTCGAGGCGACAGTAGAGGGAAGTAAAAGAGAAGTGGCCATTGAAAAACCTAATATTGTTATGGAAGTGCCTGGCGTCCGCTTCGGAGCTCGTCCAAAGCCTCATGAGCTGGTCTGGTACGACTGGATCACTCAGCTTGACCTTTCCACTGCGGCAACAGAACCCAAATGGTTCTTTTGGGAATCTCTTCGCATTGCAGTGGTGGCAATCAGGGACATGTTGTATCATGTGTGTCTCCATAGGGATGTTATTGTACACCTTTTCATATGGGTCAGGTACTTCAGGGTTAGAAGCCGTGTCTTCCTCAGGAATTTCATTTTGTACATCATCATCTGATTTCTCTAATGAAATGACATTCAAACAAAAAATGAAGGTTAGAAAAAGGAGTGGATGTTTAGAAAGGTATTTGGTATTTGGTACAAATACCTTGCCCAGCAAACAGGTATCCCTCATCATCTTCAAATATGTCGCCCTCATCATCATCTGTGATCGTCAAAGTGCCATAAGACATCACAAGTTGGATAACAATAAAGGAAAGCATACAATGTATAGAATGTTAATAATAGTGCAAATTACCAGTGTCATCAAATAATGGTTCTGCAAGTGTAGCAGATGCATCTTGGTTGCTTGGTCCAAGGCTTTCTGTCAACAAAATAATGGACAAGGTTAGATAAACGCATGGATGTTAAAAAAGTTTTAAGGTATTGGTTACAAATACCATGCTCAGCATACATGTACGCCTCGCCATCTTCAAATATGTCGCCCTCATCATTGTTTGTTATTGTCATCGTGCCATGAGATATTATTATAGCTTGAGTAACAATAAAGGTAAGAAAATACTGTATAGAATGTTAAAAGATGTGCAAATTATCGGTGTCATCAAATAATGGTTGTTCAGGTGTAGCTGATGCATTTTGATTGCTTGGTCCAGCGGTTTCTATCAATCACATAATGGACAAGGTTGAGATAGGAATAAAGTTGTTTCATGTCAATGACAGGGGTAGTGAGGCCTCATTAATTATCGTTGTTGGTCACAGTTGACTGAGGTATGTATTTTCATACACATGGTCTCCAGTCATGCATTCATCATCATTGTTAGCTTCTCCTGTGTTCTGACTGATGCGGCGCTCAAACTCAGTATTACGACGGGCTAACAATGCATGTCTTTGCCCAGATGGAACTTTCCGTCTATATGTGATATGAGCAGGCAATTTATCACAGCATTCCTCATCGTCGTTATTTGTATCCTTAGTAGCTCGTGGGAGGCAAATAGGTGTTGCACTGGTTTCTGGGATAGCCCAATCAATGGGGCTTAATGTGGGTCCACGAGGCCCAGGTGAGTTTGAAGTGGGCCACTCCATCGTTGGATTAAAGAGTGGATTCTCCATCGCGATGGACTCACTGTTTAAAAGGTCTGTTTCTGCACTTCCCTAGAGCGAGTTTTAGCCATTTTCATTGCCTCCTTACGGGATGAAGTTTGATTGTAAAGCCTCTGTCGCTTGCGCCTTTGTTCCCATTGCTCAAGTGTCATGTTTGCATGGCCCTTCCTAGACGACGCACGATGAGCCAGGATTTGCTCTTGGGTGCGTTGTGACTGCATCTGATGATTCATAAGTATGTTGCGAGCGTTAATTACCTCACCACCTACATAGTTGTGTTTGAGTTAAAATAGTATCTTAACAACCAAAATACACCAGATATCCATCAACAATCCACGTGTTTGCAAGTAAAGTTGCTGAAGATTCACCAACACAAAAAAGTGGGCGGATGCCATATTGTCAACAATTAAATTACCTTTTATTGATTGGAAATAAGTTCATCGTCAATGTTGTTTGCATGGATTGAATCATTCCTATGCAACCAATCATCTGTTGCATTAGGATCCATATTTTCCTTGTCTGATGCATCCTCATCATCTACCAGTCACAACACATATAAGAAAAAACAATAACATTATATATATATATATATATATATATATATATATATATATATATATATATATACTGTTTTCCACCTCCCCCTGCTGACATCGGCTTGTTTGGGAAATCCCCAGGACCACACCATGCACAGCATGCCTTGGCGAGCGGCCAGCAGCACCTTCCTCCCACATCACTTTCTACCTCTGACACACAGCAGCAGCCAATGCCTCCTATTTCTCTCGCCTTTCTCTCCACGTATACATTCAATTCAACAAATGGCCGCGTGCACGCAAACTAGCAACTTTTTATTTAATCCATAATATTTCTTCAACGATAATCTTTTATTAGCAAATGGTTCTATAGTGAGGTCGAATCAGGCAAATGCAAAGTGTTTGGTCGTGTCTAGCAAATATTGAAAAAGAAATATCATGGTTGTACGTTCAGCTTTTATCATTTTTTTCTTCAATTAAATATGTCATGTTGGATCTATTTTTTTAAAAAAATATCATGGAGATCTTGTTTTATAGATAAAAATCACAAGAAATATTATAATGAAAACTAATCACAAATTAGGTATACGATTAAACAGATATTATGGTTTAAAGCTTGCTTATCGAAAAAAGTTAAACCTCTGTGCTCGCATGCAAATGCACTCCAATTCATTCCCATGGTCCCCCATGCAGCAGTGACTATTGGAATCACATGGAGCGCATGGTCCCCATGTGTTCCAAGGCACAGCGCATGTGGTCCACTCACCGAAATAACCCAGGTACGGTTTGGTCATGTACTTTGTTTGCCAAAAACAATCGCTATCATCTGACCGTCCACAGCGCCATGTGTCAACAATCTACGGTATGGACAGCTACCTGCCCTAGGGGGCAGCTACCACCGGTCGTAGAAAATCCATATATATATATATATATATATATTATTCACCAACATTTCTATTCTATTATACTACCATTGGTAGTTTCGATACGTAGGTGGTGCTCCTGCTCCTTTCTTCTTTTATATGCTTGCCGACGTTTTCTATTTGTTTCGTCTCTTTTCTCCTGAGACATTGCCCTCGCTCGAGCATTATCTCTGTCTCTTGCGTTCCCTAGCATTGATTCCTGTAGTAGTACATCCACATACAGATATACTGTTCATTAGCATTAATAATAATATTTAAACAGTACACTAAATGTAGGATAATAAATGCCTCTGTATCTTTGTTTACCTCCATTAGTAGTATTAGTCTGTATTAGTCTTGTCACCCAATGGTACAGGAGAGCCCATATTTTTTATTGAAATAACTCAACAATTGTCTGTAGTGCAATCTACCTGTTCCTTCAAAAAAAAAAGAGACTATCAGAGATCACCCAAATGGCCATATGAGCTTCATGCCAATTTAGGACGAAAACAATTGTTGTACTCTATCTCTGCCATCAAACAAAAACAGCAGAGTTACCTGATGCGTTCAGGTACTATGTTTTCCAAGTTACTTATTATCAAATTCCCATACCGAAGCAATAATTTGGAGCAAGGGAAAGTGAAATTTAATGACAAAAAGCCAAGCATGCAGAGAACCTTGACTAAATATCTCATTCATCTAAGCGCGACTAAATAATTTGTTAGGTCGTCTGAACATATGGTTAAGGCAAAGTCGTTTTTTATATGGCTGTCAGTACACAGTTTCTTAACAAACAGAAACAGTCACTGTGAAGGAAAGCACAAGGTATGGTCTTTGACTGATACCCAATCAGTACAGACAACCTTTATGTCTTTATAGATGTTGCCTTTACTTTTGATTATGTTGCACAGATGACTCAACGACACTGCCAGAAAACATGAAGGAAAGCTAAATGCAATGTGGAGGGGTGAAAACGAAGGATTTTGCAAACCTTGAATTCTGCAAAATGCAAACATTCGCTTGAGCATCTACTCCACTGGAAGCCTTTCCACATGATTCATACTATAGGTATTCACTGAGTGTGATACAATTTCCATTTGCTCGGCACCTGAAATGGGTGGAGTGAGTATAAGAATATTGCAATGCAAATGAAGTAACAATGAAAACTAAAAAATCATGGCACAGCGGCACAGGAAACTAAAAAAATGAATTTTTTGTTCATAATGGCAGAACAGGACCACAGGCACCATCTCTTAGCAAAAGCCAATTGAATTAAATCCCATACAGGCATGCCACAAACTAAAAATTGCTTGCGATGACTTCCAATATTATGCTAAGGCTGTTTCTGGTCAGCTGGATAATCTGAGTTTATATCTAAAGTTTGAAACTTGAGTGGTTTAGTGTCTGACCAAATAAGTTCTTTTATGTTTTTTCTTCGAAAATCTTAAGACCAAGATATATGTGAATTATTTCTATTTCTAACTGTATGCAAAGTCTCATGAAAGTTTGTCATTTATTTGTAGTGTGCAAGCCTAGTAACAGACTACCAAAGTTTGGGCTCTGAATTTTATTTTCAACATCAGTCACCTCAACTTAACAGTAGAAGATAATTGTGATGTATGACCTAACAGTAGAAGATAATTGTGATGTATGACCTGTCAGTAGCATGTTTATTTGATAAACTCTTGCAGCCTCCCAAATCTAAACCTATGGTGTTATAAGAATCCTTAGAGGATCAGAAACATATATGCAGAGTTTAGAAATTCATATATCAACCGTCTTCAATAAAGGATACAGATAAACTGATTAAAGGATGAGAACATTGCTAGTAAGGTGTTGTTTCATCTTAAGGGAGACATAAACTTGTAAGAAGGATCAGGTGAATTAATATAATATTTAAATAACCAGTATTTGTAGAGCTACCTGTTGGGCTTTCCCTTATTTCTGAAAAAGGGATTATTGTGGACCAAGCAAACACAAGCTAAACCAGTCTACCTGCAAACCAGAAGAACATAGAACAAATTATTCATAGTCCCTTCACATTTCAACTGTTCAGTTTGTCACTCTGGACTGAATATTTGAACTATTACCTCACCTATATAGGGACTGCTATATATAGGAAACTAATATTAAAACAGTTAGTCAATGTACGTGTAACACCCTGGTGTTAAGCAAGCATAATCATTTGCATTCTTAAGCATAAGCATCATTATGCATAGCATTAATGAAAAGAGTGATTGTCATTTCATGTATCATGCTTGATTATTCAAATTTTGCTTGCCTTTCACATAAAGTGCATATGTGGTATGAGTGTTTGGTGTTGGATGACCCCTAAGATAACCTAGACATGTTTAGGACACCAAATGAACCTAGGTTTATGTTCATGGTTTTGGCTAATTAAGCTTTGTTGTCATGGTTGACCAAGGTGGACCATTAAAGTAGTTTGGTTTGACTGAATTGGAAGTGGTAGCTAGAGTGCTTGCATGTGTGTGCACCCTAAATGAAGTTTGTAGAGAATTTTATAAGGAACAAAAGTTGTTTTTACCACTTTTTATGAAAATGCTTGGAAGGTGTTCAAAAATGTTGAAAAAGGGCAGAATTGGGGGCTGATTTTCCATTTTGGGAATTTTTAAAAGGTATTTTATTTGGATTTTTGTAATTCAAAATCTAGGCAGAATCTGGTAAAACTTCTTTAAGATGAAATGTTCTACTCTTCAAAAGCTATATTTCGTCTATTTTGAGTTTTTGCTAATTCGGCTTAGTGTAAGAGTTATTAAGCAGCAAAGTTTGTTTTATATTCATGAAAACAGCTTTTCGGTGACGGTTGGTTCCTGGCCGTCAGGGAAATCCCCGACTAGGAAAGCGCCGTGGCCGCCCGCGGCAGCATGCGTCGGCCGCGTGGCGCTCGGGGTCTGCCGAGGCCGGGCTGTTTTGGCCGCGTGGGGCGTCGTCCGAACGCGCCCACTCCTTCACTCGCCCGAGCCCTCACTCTCTCCCCCTCGTCCCCTCTCTTTTTCCTCTCTGCTCGCCGCCGCGTCTCCCGAGCTCGTCTCGCCGCCGCCTGAAAATTCATCGCCGGCAGCCGTGCATTCTCTCGATTGACCCCGCAATCGAACGCGCCCGAGTCCGCTCCACCTTCCTCTACCCTCGCCTCGGCCCATTCCGTCAAGGTTCGCCCGAATCGCTCCATTTTCTCCCCGGCCGCCATTGCCGCACCTCGGCTTCACCGTGGTCCCGCCGCTCTGGCCATCCTTCCTCGCCATTAGGGTGCTAATCAGATGTGTCGTGGTGGATAGCTGCTAGGACGATGGTCAATGGCATCGATTAGGGTTTCATGGGGTCGGATTTCCGTCGGGCTGCCGCGCGGAGTACCGCTGCTCCGCCGTGCTCGAGCTCCGACCACCTCCAGCCGCTCCCTCCCATCTTGAGTACCCTCGATAGATGTGCGTTGCTCTCCTCTCTCTTCTCCGCTGGTTGGTGACGCCGGAGCGCCGCCGGGACGGCCGGCCGAGCCTCACCGCCGACGAGGACCATCGGGTTAGAATGTAGGAAACCCTAAGGTCCTCGGTGTAAAGTTGCCAGACACAGGGATTTACCGGTTAGGGCTTGGTTAGTTTCTGAAAATGTCAGGGTCCCCGGTGTAAAGTGCCTTTTCCTTTTTCTTTTCCAGAATAGATTTCAGATTTTGTTTAAAGCTTTAGAAATTCATAACTTGCTCATTTTTCATCCAAATGAGTTGGTTCAACTTGCAGTATTTTTCTTATGAGATGATCTATGCATGAAAAATATGAAATGTGGAATTTGTGAAACTTTTCTGTATAGCTTTATTTATCTCTATTAATTGTATTTATCTTAGGAAATGCATAACTAATTCTCTGTTGCTCGGAAAAATATGAGACCAAGTTTGTTAGTCTTCTTATGTCATGCTCTATCTGTGAAAAATATTATTAGGCTATGTCATATGTAAATTTTGCTATGTCTAGTTATGGTGCCTATTTTCATGTGAGGATAAATAATTCATAATAAATAATGTATAAGGAATTTGTGCATGAAACTTTTTGGAGAGTGTTTTTATGTCAATCTAGAGCTAATTATGTTCTGAGATCTGTTGTTTGATATACTTTTATGTACAAAGTATTTTATGCCCCTGGAATTGTGCTGCTTTGTCATTTTTGTGCAGCCTTGTCATTTTTGTGCAGGATAAAGTACTTACTGTTTTGACTTAAAATTTTTATGGTAGTCTTTGTTTGGTATGATTAAGCTTCTGTAATTTTTACAGAATTTTCTGAGTAGTCTAAGGCCATGTTGTAGTTATACCCTGATTTCTTTCGTTATAAATAATGCTTTAGAGTTATCATTTCATGTGTGTAAAAATGCTTTTTGTGCTATTCATGATATGTATGATCTTCTATTGGTTGTGGTTCAGTAGAGTGTAGTGTACAAAACAATGGTTGTGTGGCAGAACCTCCTAAATCATATGGCCCACACGCATGATTATTGTCTAAACAGACTCCAAATAACCATGACTGTGTTCCATACGACTTAAAAAGTCTGTCGGGTAAATCCCGAATCATCCACGATTCTCCGAGCAGGATCAATCATTGTAGAGAGACATTACAGTATTACAACAGTTTCATATAAATGAACTACCATGGAGTAAAACAGCGGAAGACTTACAATAACATACATTTACAAACTCTGAGTTTTAAAATATTTACAATGATAGGTTTAAGTTATACAAACCATAATAGTAGTGGAGTAGCAGTAGATTGTAATATTACAAAAAAGCTCTGCCCAAGAGCTTAACATCTTTATTCGTCGTCGCTTTCCTCGACGACTGTCATGCAGCAGGATGCATAACACTCCTGCCCATGCAGCTCACCTGCAACAGGGGTTCAACAAACCCTGAGTACAACAGTACTCAACAAGACTGACCCGACGAAAGAGAAGGGTAGAGACTCAAGAGATGCAGGCTAGAGGGACAAGGTAAGGCTTGTAAGAGATAAGCAATTTTTGCAGAAAAGCTTTACAAAAAGAGAAGTTGCTAGGACTATCTCCCGTTATCAACCAACTTCATTATTGAACCTTAATTTTTGTTTGAGTTGTTACTACGATGATGATCAGTGATCGAGTCTTCTTCTCCGAGAAGCAACGGCGATTCGAATCCATTTTCATACCCAGCTGGGACCTAGGCGACTGAGCATACCGGAGACTTTAACTCCGAAGCACCCCAGATACACCGATATACCGGGATAACAACCTCAGCCGTATATCACCACATGATACACGTGAGCTCTGCGGCCCAGCCTACCGAGATACATGGGAACTTAAACCCCACAGTAAAACACACTATGACAGCAGATGGGATTCTCTGACCCCACGCTAGGTCACTCCATGGCATACACGGCTCCAACCATCCGTATACCACTTCATGCATGTGGATTTCTAAATTTCTCGATTATCGACAGGTCACCATCGGACGGGACCTAGGGCATCAACAGACGAGAACACTACAGAGGGACTCCATTCCCAGTGCAAGTTCGCCGTCCGGACTCGATTTATTACTAGCATCAAGATTCCAACAAAGAAACCATTCTCATCTTTTTCATTCTTTTGCCTTTGAACAAATAAATAAATAAGCAGGGCTAAGCATAACTACTTATCTTCCTAACAGGTAACAAGGAATAAGGAATAAGACAGGTAATGCGATTTATGGGTTTTCACTCAACTCCTATTACTTAATGCAACATATCAGAGCTGAAGCGGTAAAACTTTTATAAATAGAATAAGGTTTGAATGCATCCGGGGCTTGCCTTGATGTTCGGGGTAGAGGTTCTCAAACTCTGGATCAGCTTCCGATTCTTGAATCTGCTCGTCCTTAGGATCTGAGCGATAACGTTAACTTTCCATTAACGGAAACTACTCGATAATTAATATGCTTTACATGATGGAATAATAAATATGATGCTCGATGGATGCATGATTAGGTTAAGGGGTTGATAAATTATTTAAAAGCATTAAATAAAGACATAAAAATTATAGTTACCAAATTGATCTCAAAATTTTATTTTAGAAAGCTCTTAGACTAAATAGATGGCAAAACAATTTTCAGAATTAAAAGCCAATTATTTTAATTATTAAAAAATCATTGAAGGTCCATTTTTCAATTAAAAGGGCTAATTTTAACATATGCAAAAAGTACTCAATTTTGGCATTTCATATTTTTCCTATGTAGATGACATCATAAAGAACATTCACAAAAATTTTCAGAAGTTTTGGAGCTATATATGAATTATTATGAATTTTCAAAGAAAATAGCATTTAAATCATTTTCTGAAAATAGAAAAAGAAAATCGGCACAGTAACCCCGCGCTGACCGACGGCCGCGCGGCGGTTGACCGCCGATTCCTCGCCGTCGGTGAGGTCTCCGGCGACCTGGTCTGGTCCATCAGTCTCAGCACAACACGTGGAGTCCAACGAGCTAGCTAACGACGCTCGAGGGTTCGCAGGCTAAAGCATGCCGGGCTAACTCACGGACGGGCTATGACAGCTCGAAGCCAAGGCCTGCTCGAGGGTCTATCGATCGGTTAGGTACTGTACACTCGAGGTTACAATTCGGGCATCCTCTCGAAGACGGAACTCCGCTCGAGCGAATAGACCAGCCTCGAAGACGAAACTTCCCCCAGCGAACGAGCCTCCCCTCGAGGACGGAACTCTGCCCGACGAACGAGCCTCCCCTCGAGACCAGTGCACCCCTCGACTCGAACCCTTCGAGAACAGTACAACCCTCGACTCGACACCTTCGAGAACAGTGCACCCCTCGACTCGACACCTTCGAGAACAGTGCACCCCTCGACTCGACACCTTCGAGAACAGTGCACCCCTCGACTCGACACCTTCGAGAACAGTGCACCCCTCGACTTGATCCCTTGATTCGAGCCCTCGATTCGAGCCCGCACCTCGACCGTCACCCCCTCGACTTCGTCGACCGAGCCCTCGAGCAGGACTCCGACGACTTCGAACTGCACTACAACAACTCCCGATGCGAGATGGATGAAATTGATAATACGAATAGACGCAGGAGCTCACCACGGCGCTGATGCGCACGTTAGTAGAGGTCCGGAGTGGCTGGGTTGAGCTGCGGTCGATGGCGGTGATGGCGGCGGCGGCGCTCCGATGGCACAACGGCACGGTGACCTCCGGTAATGCGCTGCTCGAACCAAGGCGCACATCAGACGCAGGATAACATGGAGAGCACGATTAAGGGGTCGAAAGTAAAATATTTTCACCTCCGGCGACAGCAAACGGCGGAGATGGCGGCGGCGGCGCGACTGACTGGCCGCGAGGAAGAAGACTGCGTGCAGGCAGCTCGGGCGATGAAAGAAAACACGGACTGGCCCAAAAGGACCGTGAGGAAGTTGCGGAACTTTGGGCGAGGGCAATTGGACAGAGGTTGAGTGTCGACGGCGAATTTCGGCGGCGGAGGGAGATCGTCGGCGACGGTGGTGGGAGGAAGAAAGGAAAAGAACGGCGTCGTCCGATCGGTATTTATAGCTCGGAGCCGATGAAGGAGCAGGTGACACGACGACGGTGAACCTTCGCGCGTCTGTGAGTGCTCGGGCGGCTGAGAAGGCGCGGCGGTGGACGGCGGCGCGCGATGAGAAGCCGGCCATGGCGTTCGCCGATAGGGTTAGGTGCTGTTCAAGTTATTTACCGAATTGCCACTGGGTTTAAAATACAAATTACTCTAAAATTTGTATAAGAACTTGAAAATCTCCAAAAATATCATTTGCATAACTTTTCAAGAGCTACACTTTTCCTTTAATGGGCATCTTCAAATTCTGTTTAGATTTTAAAATTTGAATTCAGATTTGAAAAGGGGATTAACCCTAGAAATAAACTTTTGAAATTACTTTTGATTTTTAAATAAAACTTGAAAATCTTCAAAACTATGAAATATTGAGTTTGTCAAACCAAACATTTTTCATGTACAAAGTTTCCTCAAATTATGCATAATTTTTAAATTATGGTTTTAAATTCAAAAGGAGATAAATGCTAGAAACTGTATTTTCAAATTAATTTGAAATTCCTTTTGGAAACTTGAAAAACTTTCTATACCAACTTTGTATCTCTTGTCAAGATCTACAAACTATCTTTTTAGAGTATCTCCAAATTCCTTATAGAATTTGAATTAGAGAAAAGGGGATAAAACTAGGGTTGGAAATAAAGGGTTTTTGAAATGGGGTTTAAACTCAATTGGGTTTCTAACTTAATTGGTTGGTTATTAATGATCACAAACATCATCCAAAGACATTTTTAGGTCATTGACCCAATGACACCCTTGGTTGACCAAGTTGACTTTTGAAAAACTCTTTTATAGCACTTCCAATTTGAAATTAAATTTGAATTGCCAGGCTTATAAATAAGCTTTGGAATCCAAATTAAATTTCAAATATGGAAATCATTTTTAGGGTTGGACTTAGATTTATACACTATGCTTGATACTAATGTAAACACAGTTTACACCTCAAGTACATAGAGTATAAACTAAGTATTTGCAATGACATTCAAAAATAGGGTTTTATTATTTCATGTGACAATCATTACAGAAACTCAATCAACCTATGAAATGTAAATTTATTTTAGTTGATGCACATTAAGGTTGACTTAACCATGAATGCTTTGCAATGCATATGATGACATGGCAGGTTTTTAGTTAATTTAACACCAGAGGTGTTACAGGTTGTTTATAATTCTTTATAGTGTGCGAGTAAGTTGTAATGCGAGGCCTTTTTTGGAGATTTATCGGTAGAAGAGAATGCAGATGACATGTGCTTATCATACATGTTTTCAAATATCATATCATTCATCTTAGCTGATCATTCATTTACCATCACCATCAGCATTGTATTTATATGTATGCACGGTATCCATACGCACTATGCATCATACAGGATCGTCAGAGCTCGCGACGGTAGTTCCCGGAGCACCAGGAGAGGAAGGCCAACAGGAAGCTTTGGTGCGGGAAGCAGCAGCAGAAGAGGATCCCGAAGCTAATCTTTCGGAGTGTCCCGACCACCAGCCAAGCGCTTTCCTGAAAGGCAAGCCCCGGAGCATTCTCCCTGTGGTTTGCAAAATATCTAACTTGAGTCCTTTACTTGTTTGCTGCATTAAGTTATAGGCGTTGTTTTATACCGTTGCTGCATTACTTATATTCCTTGCCACTGTTTATACTTCAACCCTGTTAGGTTCAGGTACGATTATATGCTTAGCCCTGCTTAACTAGATCGGTAGAAGTCGGGTGATTTCCTGTCATCCGCGAGTTATAGGTGGTAACTCGGATGGTTGAATACATTGTTATCTTGGATAACCATGTGGAGATAATAAATCGAGACCGGGCGGGATTGGAGTTGAGAATGAACTGGAGGTTCAATGTGTTTTATCCCGTCTGTGTCGAACTAGGACCCCGTTCGTTGTACGTCCTCAAGTCATATTGAATTTATGCCTCACATTTAGCTGGAAGGATAAGTCGTTCCGACCGCGAAGCCTAATTTTGATTTAGGCCGGGAGTCGACCTGCTGTACGCATCGCATTGGTGAAGATGGGGGACCACGGGTTACGCGGTTGTAAGGCCTGAATATAGCATGGTGCGCCCTGCTGGCAGCCGGACGATGCCCGGATGTGATGGTACCTGTTGATCTCGCGTTTTTCCTGAATTGGATGTCGGTGACCTGTAGCTCACCGTGGCTGGTGAGTGTGGTTTGTGTGAGGAGTACCCGCCAGCTGGTTAGTAATCGATTATAATCGCCATCGTTCCTGGACAGTGAACACTTGACTTGAGCAGCGGCATCGTAGTAAGAATTTGGACAAGAGATGAGATGGTTGAGCTGTTGAGATTGAAAGATACTCAACCGGAAATTGGTTACTTTCTGTTGAATAATTATTACCATGCTTGTTTAGTACAGGTGCTAACGTAGCATGATAAGGATAATCAGATTAAAATACATTGCTAGAAGGTTCTTATTAATTGTTTCTTAATACAAGCTTTTCCGCAATTTAAATGAGTCAGCTATCCTACTTATACAGCCTTGCATACTCCTTGGAGTCTTTTATTTTAGTTTATGACGGGTAAGTCTAGCTGAGTATATCCTCGTACTCAGGGTTTTATTTCCCATATTTTTGCAGATGGTGAGATGCTTTATGGTTATTGTCAGAACTGTTTCTATCCCGCCTTGGGAGATGACTAGACCTTGGGCATGGTCACTCTTCTCGACTTGATGCTTTTGCTGGATGTGGACCAAGGACCTGGCACTGTATTTCAAATGTGTGTGTGTGGTATTTGAACTTAAATCGCTTCCGCTACTTTGAGTCTTTAAACTGGTTTGTAATAACTCTATTTCGTACTCCGATGATGTTTTAAACTATGTGCGAACTGTGTACTTGTGAATGGAATCGCTAAACTATTACGATCTTGGTCGTGCCGTAAAAGTTTGAAATCCTTCGAGATTTCACGGACTACCGGGTTTAATAGGTTTCAATCATATGATTTGCTGAATTAGTGGCGAATTGTGTGCTTGTGCTTTAATAAATTGGTCGATTCTGTCACAGTACGGGTCATTTACATGTCATTCCAATGCAGTCGACAGGGTATTTCTACAAGAATTTTTGGTACACTATCAGAGACTCATTACCATGCACTTAAGTTAAACAAGATCCAACATCCCAGAGGAAAGGATCACAAACTATGTATACACTCATCGCTGAACCTGAGCTTTAGCGCCCCCATGTTCAATTATTCCAACAAGTTGAAAGTATTTGAAAAGGGTACTTTTACACACCATCCCCAACGCACAATGGTATGGACACAAATAAATAGTACCTTGGAGAAAGTTTATAATTTTTTTTCTACAGGCATGAACATTTAAACATAATAATTCCTCATCCATAGGACTTAAATTGTACAAAGAAACTTACATGGATTGTACATTCATACATGAATGCCTTTCTTTTAACTGTTGCGCTGGCAATACTACAACCATCAGAATCAGCAACTGATTTCCAAACTCTTCTCATTTTCTCACAAATGGGTCAGAACGTTGGAGATTTCAGACGTGGAACAAAAAGTATGTTTGTCTACAGAATCAAACTTGCCTGAGATTCCAGCTAAATGAGAAGATAGAAGACAGGCACTAATTTTATACCACTTACTACTGCCTGAATCAACCAAAGGTTTTGAAATCTCTGATATTGACAAAATTGGCATTATCACCCAGAATGGGAAGGTCATAACTGACCTGAAGGTAGGCATCACATTGAGCAGAGGGATAGTTGTTCCAGAATTGCAGGCAAACAATATACATATACCACACAATAGCTGTCCCAGAATTGCAAACACACAATATACATATGGCAGCAAGAGAAGAGATCAATCACCTTTGCTAGTGTTGTGATAGAGTCAATGACGTACTTGTATGCAGGTGCACGAGAGCTGGCATAAAATTCAGAGATGCGGCAACGAAATCAAACACCAATAGCTGGAGAAAAATCAGTACGTAATACAACAGGAAGTAACCCCTACGTAATCCCTTGTGACAAGGCAACAGGGGCTCAAGAAAATCCAGATGCTATGGATATGGCCAGTATGTACTTCCAATAGTTTAAGATACATTTCATCAAACACAATTAGAGCATCCCTCAGCAGTTGCATCGAGCAAGAAACTGAAACAATCCTGAGTCGACTGGAGGGGGCGCACTGGGTTCGGCACTGGGACGGAACTGAAACGATCGTCGAGGAAGGTTGAAAGGGTTCAAACCTTATGCCACTGGGTTCGGCACTGGAGGGGGCGCACGGCGCGACGACGGAGCAGGTCGTGGAGGCGGCGGCACGTCCGGTGGCGTCGAGGTGGATGCCTCGCCTCCTCTGCCGCCGGCCGCCAGGAAGGTGTCGAGGTGGATGTCGCGCCGGCCGCCGGGAAGGTGTCCTTGCGGGGCCTGCGCCGCTCGGCCGCTGGGATGCCTCACCGCCTCCTGGGATGTCTCGATCGAGGGTGCAGAAGAAGCTGCTGGTGCTCGACGTGATGCGTCCCTCCGAGCTTTACCGGCGTCGGTCGCGGCAGCCTCGTCGTCGTTGGCGGCTGTCTCTGGGGAGCGTGCGGGCGCGTCGCGATGAACTGCGGCGAGATGGGGCGGCGTCGGTTGCTTTGACCGTGCGAGGCGGTCAGGCGGGTGCAGCGCGATGATCTGCGGCGAGGTGGGGCTGGGGAGTTCGGGAGCGAGGGAGCCGGTTGCTTTGACCGTGTGGGGAAGACGGGAGACTGGAGAGGCCGGGATCGGTGCTTTGACGGGGGAGACGGTTTGTCCCGCGTTTAGTAGAAAAGCGAAGCGATAGGGGGTAATCAGACGATGTCATTTGACTCCTTTTAGGAGTAGAGATTTGTGATGATGCGATCAATGATGTTTCAGCACATACTCTATTATGGAGTGGCCCCTATATTTCCCTTGTGCAGTAGTGAATGTATATCTTGACAAGACTAGTGAATTTCTATTGTGTTGTTAATACTACTGTAAAATTATAGGGTTTTTGTCTCTAGTGTACCTTGTCTCTGGAGTGTCTGCATTATTTTTTTTCTGAAGTTCACGCCTTTACAATTTTGAGACTTCTTGTATCACATGTTCCAGTGATATGTCTGTGGATGTGCATGGGTGTGGCATGCAATTGAAAATTTCAAAGTCAGTGCATTGGAATATTGTACTCTGTCTACTGAGTTTTGTCTGTCTAAATGATAGTGGTTCTCTTCAGTCATTGCGTGAGCAGATTTTTGGTTTATACTTCCTCCGTTTTAAATTATAGTTCACTTTGATTTTTTTTTGGTACATGCATTTTGTTATGTATCTAGACATATTATTTATTTAGGTACATAGCAAAATACATGTACCAAAAAAATCAAAACAAACTATAATTTAAAACGGAAGGAGTACTTTAGAAGCTACATCTATGAAAAGATTAATCGAAATGCATGTTATTTGTCTTGATATACATGTGCAGATTCATTTTGTAATAAGCTGTGGTTTGTGACACTTTCTTTATGATGGACTGTTCAATAGTATCCATTATGAAACTGGAGGGGTTTGCACCCTACAAGATATTTTATTAAAATTTAAACACAAATAAAAGTACAAGTAGCTACAAGAGAGCTGTTCCATCATAACAATCAGCTGTTCTGTGATTCAGTTGGACAAGAAAAACAATCAGCTATTCCATCATAACAACAGGATTCACAGAACAGAAAAGACAATTCATTTGCACCACGAGCTTTTCCAACATCAGATGCTCACATAATTTCGTTACTGGTTCATGATTCAGATAAACCTGATACAGTCTTACGATTCAGATAATCCTAATACAGCCAGACACAAACTACCCAGTTCCTGAAACATTCTTGACCGCAAGACTTCCAGACAACGTCGCAGCTGCAGAAGGGGGCCGAACAAACATCGAGGGGAAGCTCAGGCCATCGGCCGCCCGCCTAGCCGCCGAAGCCGTAGAGGGTGCGGCCCTGGCGCTTGAGTGCGTAGACGACGTCCATGGCGGTGACGGTCTTGCGGCGGGCGTGCTCGGTGTAGGTGACGGCGTCGCGGATGACGTTCTCGAGGAAGATCTTGAGCACGCCACGGGTCTCCTCGTAGATGAGCCCGGAGATGCGCTTCACGCCACCCCTCCTCGCCAGCCGCCGGATCGCCGGCTTGGTGATGCCCTGGATGTTGTCGCGCAGCACCTTCCGGTGGCGCTTCGCGCCGCCCTTGCCGAGCCCCTTGCCGCCCTTGCCGCGCCCAGACATGGCTTCTTCTTCTTCCGCTCGGGTGGGTGGTGGATTTCCTCGTCGGAGGAGTAGATTGCTGGTGAGATGCGGTGGTGATTGGAGTGCGGGTTGGGGGAAGGAGGGGGAGCGGTTTAAAAGGAGGCGAGCGGTGGGAGGAGGGCGGTGGCTGTCGTTCGATGCGGAGGGAATGGACGGGTGGGATGGGGAGGCCGGGTTGGATGCCGCGGATCGCTGACGTGGAGGGAGGCGCGGATCGGTGACTTGGCGGGGCGGGTCTGAAATTTTCGTCCGCGGAGGCGCGAGCTTGAAAGTTGAATTGGGGCAGCCGCCAGCCGGGCTCGGAAGGGATGCGCGGTTTTGTGGGCCCAAAGTTGATAACCAGTATTTTAGGATGACGGAGCGTCGCGCTAATTTACATTCTTTCCTTCACTTGCAGCAAATTTTACAAAAAATAGATTTCGTTTCCTTCTATATTTCCCAGTGGTAACACACTTAAGAGTATATATGGGCATGTCCCTTGCTGCTCGTCCTTATTTTCTAAAATAAATCTATAAAGTAGCTTTGCTATTGAGACCATGTTTGGAGCACATGGTTCTCAAAATGGAACGAATAAAAATGGGATTAGAATGCACATGTAATAAATCATATCAAAATCTAGAATGTATGGAAGTTACAAACAAAGATGTTTCAATGGTACATATGAAGAACACAGGATCCTAAGACATAACGGAAAATAAACAACATGTTTGTTTGGTTGTTTCTCGCTGACTGATTCTGGCAGATGCTGATTTGTTGTGAGAGAAAAAAATATTAAATGGCTTGCTGAAAGCACTAATACGACCAAATGAACATAGAAAAAATTGAGGTTGGGCCTCATGCTTATTTTCCTCCTAAATTCCTATGGGATATATAGCTTGTTCCATAGAAATTTATAGGATTCGATCATTTTCTCCGAAGGCTCTTATATTGGAAAATATATAGTAATTCAGTCATACAAAATTCTTCGACATTTCCTCCTATTCTAAAGGATGCATAAATGTGCCCATTAGGAAGTGTCCTCGTTGCTTTTAATTAGGACATAACAGACTTTTTCCTTTGTATTTCATTTGTCTTAAAATCATTGTATCCACGATCAAAAGGAGTGTATGCATGTGTTGGTGTTCCGTACCACCTGTAAATAAATTTGGTTTTAGGTGTGCGAACTTGTTGGGGGTACCACTCAAAACATAAAGATTTATATGGTACGAGCACCATGCCTTACACCGTTAGTGCTTCGAGTTCAAGTAGGGCCTAAGACTATCCGCACTAATGAAACTTTAAATCTAACCTCTAAAAGAAATATTCTGTTCTAGTGATTAAAATTCTCTCCTCTATACTTAATTCTCTCGCACTCATCATTCTCTATATTTCCTACTCTATACCAACTACTATATAACGGGATCCACATGTTTGTAAATAAATTTTACCTCAATATATCGACGTGAGATCTTGTTTCGAAGGATTTATTAAAACGGATTCAATGATGTAATCGGAATTTAATTTGATATTTTGCTTTGTGAGTTATAATTTTTTAATTAGTTAAAATGATGGGCCCACCTTTTTCCCTCCTTACAGGTCACACAAGCTTGCATGCACTCTCTCTCCACCTTTTTTCATCCTCTCTCTCGGTCACAGGACAGAGGACGAGCGCGGGCCCATGCTGCAGCATAGCGTGTACCTCCGTACCTCCGCGACAGTTACCGCATGGGAGCCGGTACGCGATTTTACCGCGCCTTTTACAGTGCAGCGCTGCAGGTGTTTTTCCTTTAAAATGGTACTCCAGGGTCCTTTACAGTTTTCCACTGCGAATAGCCTAAGGACCAAATAGCCTCAGAAGAGGTTAGGGTGGATTGAAGCTCTAAAAATTTATCATGACAAATCTTAGCTTATGGAAACTTTTACTCCCCACTATGCGATGCTTGGCCTAAGGACTAGAAAGAAAGCACAACAAGTTTGTAAGGTCATCACACTAAATATATCCTTAGCAAAGAGCACACTTAACACTGGCGGAGCTACATGTATGCCTGGGTATTCATTGGAATACCCAAGATTTTTGCAAAAGTTAATATATATACTAGTATACATGTATATGATATTGTTTAATTGGACCAAGAGACAAAAGCCCACAAACAAGCGTGTGCTTTGGTTAATATGGATGGATTTGATAAATGTCATGGTCATTATAACTTTTAATCCATTATATTGTATATTTGCTTCAAATTTTTATACACTTGTGAAAGCTCCATGTTTAGTTTTGGATAATTGATGAAACCTAGTTACTAACCTTTGACTCAAAAGTAGATATGAGATAGGTTGGTGACACTAAGTGATGGAGCATGATGGCTAGGTGGAGAAGGTCACAAGTTCATGATAATTGAGATGGTGCACATGTTTTGATAATCATGTGCTTCGCCTGTTGAAAATGAGAAAGACGAAGACAAAACCATGGATTTTAAGGCAAAGGTATTAATTGGGTTTTGTTTGACACTCAAGACACCGTAGAAGGTGTGAATGATTTAGGTTCGATAACCGTGCTATTAAGAGGGGAATATTATGATTGCTTTACTCAACTAGTGCCACTAAAATGTATTTCATTTTGCATATGTATTTGGGGTTTAGTGGCTTGGTGAAATGGTTGAGAATTTCCCTGAAAAAGCTTGGAGTAATGCTATCTCAAACGCTAAAGTGTTTTGGTAACTTTTTGTTTAGATGGTACATTATTTGGGATGAGAATGTTTCTCTCAGCTGGGCGCACCAGAAGTTCTGGTTGTGGACCAGAAGTTTCGGTAGTTTAAACTCTCGTGAGGGACCGCGTGCGTTCATTTGGTTCCGGTCTTCGACCGGAAGTTCCGGCTGTCACCGGAAGTTCTGGTACATGGACCGGAAGTTTCGGTAGTTGATTTTTTCACAAGCGACCACGTGCGTTCTTTTGGTTCTGATCTCCAGCCGAAAGTTCCAATTGTCACCGAAAGTTCCGGTACTCTGACCGGAAGTTCCGATCTACATAGTTTACAGCCCAACAGTCGGATCTCAAATTGACCGGAAGTTCCAGTGGGTTCCACCGGAAGTTCCAGTTGTCACCGAAAGTTTCGGTACTTTAACCGGAAGTTCCGGTTAGCCCGGTATTTTTTCAAGCCAAACGGTCGGATCTGAGATGGACCGGAAGTTTCGGTGAGTTTAACCGGAAGTTCCGGTAGTTCATCTGGACGTCGAGTATATAAGTTGGCTCACCCCCTCTTTCTCACTAGCTCATTCATTTGCACGAAAACGCAGAGAAGCTGCCTCCTCTCTCTTGTTCTTCTCTCTTGCATACCCTAGAATAAGAACAAGAAGCTCTCATCCTTCCCTCTCTTAATCTCTTGATTTGTGCTTCAATTAATTAAGAGAGCTTGCTCTAGAGATTGATTTGAGAGATCCAAGAGGATCCCCTCCCTCTCTCCATTCCATGGTTGGTTTCATTTGGTGAGAGGTTGGGAAACCCTAGGTGCATGCATTTATGATTCATATTTGTGGCACTAGGTGTGTGATTGCAATTGTGATATTCTTACTCTTGGTGATTGCCGTCACCTAGACGGTTGGAGTTGGATTGATTGGTGAGGGGATTTGGTGATTGTGTCCGCTCCCAATCAAGGTAAATTTGTGAGGGGTTGTTGTGCTTCTCCGGCGGAGGGCCTAATTGCAACTCTAGTGGATTGCTCGTGTCATTCAACTTCTCACCATTGGTAGGTTCTTGTGGTGCCTTGGAGAGGCTCGGTGTGTGATATCGATTAACCAACGAACCACGTACCACGTGGTGTAGGGGGACACAACGGGGACTAGCTTGCCGGCAAGCAAGTGAACCTCTGTAACAGAACCGACCAATTTATTAGAGCACAAGCACGTAATTCGCCATTAGATAGCAAACTTACATGATTGAGACCTAATAAACCCGGTAGTCATACCGAAATCTCGAGAGATTTCAAACTTTTCGGCATAGCCAAGATCGTAATAAGTTTAGCCGTCACCGTTCACAACATACATAGTTCGCAGTTCAAAACATCAGAGTTTGAAATAAGTTATTACAAACCAAGTTCAAATTCCAAAATAGCGGAAGCGATTAAGTTCCAATACATCAAATACTGTGCCAGGTCCTCAGTCAATATCCAACAAAAGCATAAGGTAGAGTAGAGTGACCATGCCCAAGGTCTAGTCATCTCCCAAGGCGGGATAGAAGCAGTGCTGACAATAGCCATAAAACATCTCACCATCTACAACAACATGGGAAATAAAACCCTGAGTACGAGAATATACTCAGCTAGACTTACCCGTCATAAACTAAAAATAAATTGACTCCAAGGAGCATGAAGGCTATATAAGAGGGATAGCTGACTCATTTAATTGTGGAAAAGCTGGCATTAAAGAAATAATTAATAAGAACCTTCTAGCAATGTATTTTAATCTGATTAACCTTATCATGCTACATTAGCACCTGTACTAAATAAGCATGGTAATAATTATTCAACAGGAAAAGTAACCAATTCCGGTTGAGTATCTTTCAATCTCGCTCAACCATCTCATCTCTTGTTCAAGTTCTTACTACGATGCCGCTGCTCAAGTCAAGTGTTCACTGTCCAGGAACGATGGCGATTATAATCGATTACTAACCAGCTGGCGGGTATTCCTCACACAAACCACACTCACCCGCTAAAGTGAGCTACAGATCACCGAAGATTCAATTCGGATAAGTCGCGGGATCCATCGTATCCAGGAACCGCCCGGCTGCCTTATTCAGGGCGACCCTGACCTCAAACTTACTCTCCGCGTAACCCGTGGTCTCCCATCTTCTCCAATACGATGCGTACAGCAGGTCGACTCCCGGTCCAAGTCAAACTCAGGCTTCGTGGTCGGAATGACTTATCCTTCCAGCTAAATGTGAGGCATAAATTCAATGACTTGAGGACGTACAACGGACGGGGTCCTAGTTCGACACAGACGGGATAACCTCACCGAACCTCCAGTTCAGTCTCAACACCAATCTCGCCCAGTCTCAATTTATTATCTTCACATGGTTATCCAAGATAACAATGTATTCAACCATTCTGAGTCACCACCTATAACCCGCGGATGACAGGAAATCACCCGACTTCTACCAATCCAGTTTAAGTAAGGCTAAACAGATAATCGCACCTGAACCTAACAGGGTTGAAGTATAAATAGTGGCAAGGAATATAAGTAATGCAGCAATGGTATAAAACAACGCCTATAACTTAATGCATCAAATAAGTAAAGGACTCAAGTTAGATATTTTGCAAATCACAGGGAGAATGCTCCGGGGCTTTCCTTTAAGGAAAGAGTTTGGCTGGTGGTCGGGACACTCGGGAAGATCAGCTTCGAGATCCTCTTCTGCTGCTATCTCCCGCACCAGAGCTTCCTGCTGGCCTTCCTCTTCTGGTGCTCCGGGAACTATCGTTTCGAGCTCTGATGATCCTGTATGATGCATAGTGCGTATGAATACCATGTATACATAGAAATACAATGCTGATGCTGATAGTAAATGAATGCTCAGCTAAGATAAATGATATGATTTTGAAACATGTAAGATAAGCACATGTCATCTGCATTCTCTTCTACCGACAAATATTAAACAAGCCTCGCATTACAATTTACTCGCATGCTATAAGGAATTATAAACAACCATTGTTTTGCATACTACCCTCTACTAAACCAAAACCAATAACACATCACACACATCATAAATATCATAAAAAGCATTTTTACACACATGAAATGATAGCTTTAAAGCATTATTACTTATTAAAAGAAATCAGGGTAGAACTGCAACATGACTTTAGACTACTCAGAAAATTCTGTAAAAATTATAGGAGCTTAACATATCTAATATGGACTACCATAAAAATTTTAGGTCAAAACAGTAAGTACTTTATCCTACACAAAAATGACAAGGCAGCATAATTTAATAGGCCTAAAATACTTTATACATAGAAATATGCCAAACAATAGATCTCAGAATATCATTAGCTCTAGATTA
The DNA here is from genome assembly GCA_023333625.1 of Bothriochloa decipiens. Lineage (NCBI taxonomy): Eukaryota > Viridiplantae > Streptophyta > Magnoliopsida > Poales > Poaceae > Bothriochloa > Bothriochloa decipiens. Next base: position 16,296,592 of record CM041641.1, on the reverse strand, counting down.
GCCTAAAAACATTCTCTAAAAAGTTTCATTCACAAATTCCTTATATATTATTTATTATGAATTATTTATCATCTAATGAAAGTAGGCACCATAACTAGACAGAGCAAACTTTCCACATGATATAACCTCATAACATTTTTCACAGATAGAGCATGACATAAGAAGACTAACAAACTTGGTCTCATATTTTTCTGAGCAACAGAGAATTACTTATGCATTTTCTAAGATAAAAGCGATTAATAGAGATAAATAAATCTATACAGAAAAGTATCACAGATTTCACATTTCATATTTTTTATGCATAGATCTTCTCACAAGAAAAATATTGCAAGTTGAACCAACTCATTTGGATGAAAAATGAAGAATTTATGATTTTTCAAAGATTTAACAAAAATCTGGAATCAGATTCTTTAAAAGAAAAAGGAAAACGCTTTTGCACCGAAGACCCTGAGTTTACCAGAAATCCACTAAGCCCGATAAAGAAATTCCCTGTGTCTGGCAGATATGCACGAAGCACCCTAGCTTTTGTCGTATTCAAGGATGAGGTCCTTACAGGCGGTTAGGGTAGGTCGACGGCGTCGGCGCGGCTTCGCCGGCCGTTGCCGTGGCTCCCCGACCAAATTGAACGGAGGGATAGCACGAGCAGGTCTAGGCGCATTGATTCGAGGTCCTAGCGCGGTCGGAGCGGGGCCGTGGCGGCTCGGCCGCGTGCGCAGGGCGGGCGGCGGCTTCCCGTCGGCGGCGCAGCCGAATTCCGGTGGAGACTGACCCGCAGCGGCTCCATTAACTAGGGTTACAGGTTCTACACGTCAAGGCACAACTAAAGCTCGAGTCAGAGAGAGAAGAGGACGGCCGAATCGATCGGAACGCGGCGGCGGCGGTCACCGGCTCGCCGGCCGCGGAGAAGAAGGGTCGATTGGGGGTCTTACCCTCGGCGAGGACGGCTGCTAGGGGGCGCATGAGCAAGCGCACTCAAGGCGAGTATAGTGGTGCGCTCAGGGAAGAAAATGAGCGGTGGCGATGGCTCGGCGATGGCAGCGCGTTCGGCGGCGGCGACGGCGAGCTCGCGGAGCGGGAGAAAGAGGCGGGGAGCGAGGGAAAATGAGTAGGGGACAGAACGGATGGAGCTGCCGCACTCGCTTTAACGCGGTCGGGACGGTCGCTGCCGTCCCGGACCGCCGATGTATGCGCGCCACGCGGAGCGCGCGGGCTGGGCGCGATGGGCGGTGGCCGGCCATTTCCCTGACGGCTTTGACCAACCGTCACTGAAATGCTATTTCCATGACCTCTAATACAAACTTTTCTGCCCAATAACTCCCAAACCAAGCCGAATTAGCCAAAACTTATATTGAAGAAAATGTAGCTCTAGAAGAGTAGAACATTTCATCTATACAAAGTATGGCAGATTCTGCATAGATTTTGAAATACAAAAATCCAAATAAAAATACCCCTAAAATCCCCTAAAATGGAAAAATAGCCCCCAAATCTGCCTTTTTTAACATTTTTGAACATCTTCTAAGCATTTTCATGAAAAGTGATAATAACAACTTTTGTTCCTTATGAAATTATATACAAACTTTATTTAGGGTGTACACACATGCAAATACTCTAGCTACCACTTTCAAATCAGTCAAACAAAATCACTTTCATGGTCCACCTTGGTCAACCATGACATCAAAGCTTAATTAACCAAAACCATGAACATAAACCTAGGTTTATTTGGTGTCCTAATCATGTATAGGTTACTTTCGAGGTCATCAAACACCAAACACTCATACCACTTATCCAATTCATGTGAAATGCAACCATAATTTGAATAATTCAAGCATCCACATAAAATAATAATTGCTCTTTTCATCAATGCTATGCATAATGATGCTTATGCTTAAGAATGCAAGTGATTATGCATGCTTAACACCAGAGTGTTACAACCTCGGGAGAAAAATAATTGTGTCATCTCTTGTCTCCCGGTGAATTGGATTAATTGATATATATATATATATATTTGGGATTAATCATTTGGAGATTGGAATCATCCTATGCTCATCGACGTTGGTATATAAATCAAATTCCTCTCTCTTTCATTTTTGAAATATATCTTGTGTAGTAGTAGTTGCATAGTTTATCTCTCTAGTGTTGCTTAGCTTCTTAGTTGTAATTACCTTGTTCACTAGAAGTAATTTAGCAACCTAGCCTTGTTGGTGTAACTAGAGATTTTAGTCTATCTTGCTAGAATTGTTTAGGGGGCTTGCATAATTTTAGTTGAGCTAGTGCTAGTGTTGCTTCGCTATCTTTCGTACTAACTCTTTGTCTTAGTGCTTTGCAAGAAAATTTTTATAGGCTATTCACCCTCCTCTAGCCATTTAGGACCTTACACATGGTATCAGAGTAGGGCACCATTTAATTGAGGCTTAACAACCTACGATGAAGAAATAGCCCAATTAACAATTCACATTAACAACACCAAGAGAGCACCTCCCTTTGATGGCACCAATTATGCATATTGGAAGGTAAAAATGATGGGCCATCTCAAGTCAATCAATAGAGAGGTTTGGAAGGTGACCGAAACAAAGTTTGAGGTTGCAAATCCGGAGGCACCTACTCCCATTGAAGAAAGAAAGCTTCAATGCAATGATATTGCTATTACTGCTATTCATGAAGCTTTTGATGACAAGACATTTGAGATAATCAAGAATCTTGAGGTTGCACATGATGTATGGGCAAAACTTGTAGAATCATTTGAGGGCACCAAGAGTGTGAAGACCGCAAGAGCATACATGCTCCAAGAGAAATTCTCAAGCTTCAAGATGAAGGATGATGAGAGTGTACTGGAGATGTTTCATAGGTTGCAAGTGATTGTCAATGAACTCAAAGCACTTGGTGAAGAAGTGAAGGACTCTCAATTCTCAACAAAGTTCTTAAGATGTCTACCTAAGAGGTTTGACATATTGATCACCGTGATGGTGAAGACCACTATGACGGAGAACCCAACTCCAAATCAAGTTCTTCAAGAAATCATGGCCAATGATGAATTTAGAGAAGATTATGAAAAGGAAGAGTTAGTCAACAAGATGAAGAAGAAAGATGATGATAAGAAAGATGATGACAAGAAGAAGAGTGTAGCATTCAAGGCTACATCATCCAAAAACAAGGGCAAAAAGAAGCAAGATTCATTAAGTGAAGAAGAGGACGCTAGCTCTAGAAATGAAGATGATGGTGATGAGTTGAGTGCTCTATTTGTCTAGGTCGGCAAACTCTTAAGAAAGAAGAGCTACCGGGGAAGAAGAAAAAAAACTTCATCCAAAAAGAATGAACATTCTATGAAGTGCTTTAGATGTCATATCAAAGATCATCTCATTGCCAAGTATCCATATGATAGAGATGATGAAGATGCTATCAAGAAGGAAAGGAAGAAGAAACAAGAAAAGGGTAAGGCTTCTCAAAAGAAGAAGAAGAATGAGTCTCATGTTGCTACATGGGATAGTGAGGCCTCCTCAAGTGATGAAGAAGAGGATGACAAGAAAAGCAAGAAGAAGGGGCATGCTAGCATTGCAATCCAAGAGAAGATCTCTCTTTTTGACACTCCATCGACATACTTCATGGCTAAGGCCAATAAGGTACATTCCGATGATGAGAGTGATCATGCTAATGATAGTGATAATGATAGTGATGATGATGAACCCACTAAAGATGAACTTATCACTATGCTTGAAGATTGCAAAGGTTCTTTTAAAGAATTAGAAAGGAATGCAAGGGCTTGCGTAAGGATAAACAAAACCTTATGCAAGAACTTGATGAGCTTAGAGCATCTTATGAGAGTTTAAAGGAAGACTATAAGAAGCTTCAAAAGGCTCACTCAAAGCTTGAAAAGGCTCATTCCTCTCTAAGTGAGAAATGTGATAACATGCCACCTCAAGTTGAAAAAGTTGAAACATGCAACATAGGCATATCTTGCAACATCATTAATGAATCTTTCGACAAGCCTATTGTTGTTTGTCCAACTAATCCTTCTTGTAGCACATCCACTTCTAGCTCATCTAGTAGTGATGGTTTCACTTGTGACTCCAAACTAATGTTTGAGAATGAGACACTCAAGGAGAAGGTAAGAAAGCTCAATCACACCTTAGCTAAGGCTTATGGCGGTGAGGACCACTTGCTTATGTGCTTAGGTAGCCAAAGGGCTTCTCTCTATAAAGAGGGATTGGGCTATACTCCCAAGAAAGGCAAGGCCATGTTTGCTCCTCACTAGTTTTGTGAAGAATAATGGTAGCTATTGCAAAAGTTGCAAGCAAGTTGGTCATATAGAGCAAGGTTGTATGAACAAGCAATCCCATATTTCTTCAATTAAGCTTAATTCATGCTATGTTCTTATCAAGAAGGCTAATGGTGTGAAGGCTAGATTCATTGGTACACCATGGATGGGCTCAAAGAAGAAAGCCATTTGGGTGCCAAAGAATTTGGTCACTAACCTTGTAGGACCCAAGCAAGTTTGGGTACCTAAAAGAGATTGATCTTGTCTTGTAGGTCAATTACAAAGCTGGAGGGAGGCATTGGGTGCTTGATAGTGGGTGCACTCAACACATGACCGGGGATTCTTGTATGTTCAAGTCAATTGATAGGAATGACAATGGTGGATTTGATTCTATCAATTTCGGCAACAACAAGAAAGGCAAGGTCAAGGGGCTTGGAAAGATTGCAATATCCAATCACAAGAGTATCTCCAATGTGTTGCTAGTTGAGAGCTTGGATTTCAATCTTATGTCGGTGTCACAATTGTGTGATCTTGGCCACAAGTGCATCTTTGGCAAGAATGATGTTGAAGTCATAAGTGAAGAGGATTCAAGTTTAATATTCAAAGGATTTTGGCATGGAAGCTTGTACTTGTTGGATTTCAATGCTAGTGAAACTCAACTCACATCTTGCTTGCTTAGCAAATCTAGCATGGGTTGGTTATGGCATAGAAGGCTTGGTCATGTTGGAATGAAGCAATTGAATAAACTAGTGAGGCATAACTTGGTTAGAGGCTTGAAGGATGTCACATTTGAGAAGGATAGACCATGTAGTGCATGTCAAGCTGGCAAGCAACATGGAAGCCCACATCCTAGTAAGAGTGAAATGAGCACATCTAAGGCATTTGAGCTATTACACATGGATTTGTTTGGGCTAACAACTTACACAAGCATTGGTGGCAACAAGTATGGTTTGGTTATTGTTGATGACTACACTAGATACACTTGGGTGTTCTTTCTCTATGACAAGAGTGAAGTCTTTGATCTATTTAAATCATTCATCAAGAGAGTTCAAAATAAGTTTGAGACCACCATCAAGAACATTAGAAGTGACAATGGGAGTGAGTTCAAGAACACAAGAATGGAAGAGTTGTGTGATGAGCTTGGAATTGGACATCAATTCTTACCAACCTACACCCCTCAATCCAATGGTGTAGTTGAGAGGAAGAATAGAACCTTGATTGATATGGCAAGAACAATGCTTTGTGAGTACAATGTGAGCCAAAGGTTTTAGAGTGATGCTATCAACACGGCTTGCTACTCTAGCAACCAACTCTATTGCCATGGAAAGCATGAGAAGACACCATATGAGCTATTGAATGGAAGAAAGCCCAACATCTCATACTTTAGAGTGTTTGGATACAAATGTTACATTCTAAGGAAAGGGACTAGACTTGGAAAGTTTGACAAGAAGTGTGATGAAGGGTTCCTACTTGGGTATTCCACCAATAGCAAGGCATATAGAGTGTGGAACTTGGCAAATGGTACCTTGGAGGAAGTTCATGATGTTGAGTTTGATGAAACCCAAGGATCTCAAAGTGACGTCCAAAATCAAGATGATGTGGGTGGAGATCAATTGACCAATGCAATGAGACACATGGACATTGGGGACATTCGGCCAAGATAAGTAGATAATGAAGATGAGGTGCAAATGACTAGTCAAGATGTGAACATTGATACAAATGAAGCAAGTACTAGTGGCACTCAAGATGAAGCTCAAGATCAAAGTCAAGCTAGCTTAAGAGATAAACTCCAAGTACTTCAACCAAATAGTGTTGTAAGAGATCATCCTCTAGATCAAATCATTGGTGAAATTAGAAGAGGAGTACAAACTAGAACAAGATTGGCAACTATTTGTGAGCATTACTCATTTGTATCATTTGAAGAGCCAACCAAGATACAAGATGTTTTAAAGGATGCCGATTAGGTCAATGCTATGCAAGAAGAGCTAAACAACTTCACAAGAAACAAAGTTTAGGAGCTTGTTGAGAGGCCTAAGAACTACAATGTGATTGGCACCAAGTGGGTTTTCAAGAACAAGCAAGATCAAGATGGTTTAGTTGTGAGAAACAAAGCAAGATTGGTTGCACAAGGATATACTCAAATAGAGGGTCTTGACTTTGGAGAAACTTATGCACCGATGGCAAGATTGGAGGCAATTAGAATCTTATTAGCCTATGCTTGTGCCCACAACATCAAGCTATATCAAATGGATGTAAAGAGTGCATTTCTTAATGGATACATCAATGAGTTGGTCTATGTTGAGCAACCTCCTAGTTTTGAAGATATCAAGAAGCCCAACCATATGTACAAGCTCAAGAAGGCATTGTATGGCTTGAAGCAAGCACCTAGAGCTTGGTATGAGAGGTTGAGATATTATCTCCTCTCTAAAGGTTTCAAAATGGGAAAGGTTGACACCACTCTTTTCACCAAGAGGATTGGCAAGGACTTATTCATATTGCAAATCTATGTGGATGATATCATTTTTGGTTCTACCAATAAAGACTTTTGCAAAGAGTTTGGTGAGATGATGGCTAGTGAGTTTGAGATGTCAATGCTTGGAGAGCTTAGTTACTTCCTTGGACTCCAAATCAAGCAAATAAAGAATGGCACATTTGTGAGTCAAGGCAAGTACATCAAGGATATGATCAGGAAATTCGGCTTGCAAGATGCTAAGTCAATTAGCACACCTATGGGCACCAATGGTGGATTGGATCTTGATGATAGTGGCAACATGGTTGACCAAAAGCTCTATAGATCAATCATTGGAAGCTTACTCTATGTCACCGCTTCTAGGCCGGATGTGATGTTTAGTGTGTGCATGTGTGAAAGATATCAAGCCTCACCTAGAGAAAGTCATTTGATGGCGGCTAAAAGAATTTTGAGGTATCTAAAGGGCACACAAGATGTTGGGTTATGGTATCCCAAGGGGTCAAGCTTTGAATTGGTTGGATATTCAGACTCCGACTATGCCTGTTGCAAGATTGATAGAAAGAGCACAAGTGGCACATGTCAATTGTTGGAAAGGTCTCTAGTGTCATGGTCTTCAAAGAAGTAAAATAGTGTGGCACTTTCCACCGTCGAAGCCGAATACATTAGTGCGGGGAATTGTTGTGCACAACTACTTTGGATGAAAGCCACCTTGAATGACTTTGGAGTCAAGTTCAAGCAAGTGCTTTTGTTTTGTGATAATGAGAGTGCTTTTAAAATGACCAATAATCCGGTCCAATATTCAAGAACAAAGCACATTGATGTGAGGCACCACTTCATAAGAGATCATCAACAAAAGGGTGATATAAGCATTGAGAGCATTGGTACCGAAGATCAGCTAGCTGACATATTCACCAAGCCACTTGATGAGAAGAAATTTTGCAAGTTGAGGAATGAATTGAATATACTTGATTTCTCAAACATGAGTTGATGCACCCCCCACATTTTTATATGATATGCCTCTCCTTCGATTAAAGCAAGGTAAAGTTGTTTGGTATGGCATTCATACTTGTCTAGGACTTGTTTTATATCATCTAGACATATGTGCATTTTTAGGATCATTCATGAAAATCAAATGAATTTGATGGATGTATGGTATCACTATTGTTTCTATTCTTGATATGGTCTAGTGGTAGAATATGACATGTTTGTGAGCTTACAAACCTAGTGTTGATTCTAGAAAATAAGCTCAAGATGTGTAATTCAACAAGGTCAAGATAACCCTTATTTTCATGAGGTGTGAAGAAGCTTGCCCTTGGTTCAAACTGAATTGCATATTCTCGGCAAATGATCTAGTTTTGACCACATATTGATTCTCACCATGGCTTGATTGACTTAATTCTCTCCACTACATACCCTTCTTGGTGATTGTTGACAAAGGGGGAGAAGTAAGTCACAAGAGCTATGTGGCAATGGTAAGGGATCAATTAAAATTTGGAGCTAACAAATGGGGGGAGCAAGCTTATGGACTATTTATTGCATTTATATGTGCATTAACATAATGAGATGTTGCATTGAAATTTTAAATTCAATATTTATGTTTGGATGGTGTATGCTAGTGATAGAACTTGAATGGTGAATTGAAGTACTAGTATGCATAGGTAGTAACTAGACATAGTGCTTATCACGAATTTCAAGATATTGTACTTCTAATATTGATCGCACAAGGTATCTTGAGTTTTGATCTATGTCTAGCTATAATGGTGCTAAGGATGGTTATTATCGCACTTCAATTGGTATCACGTTTCAAAGGTCCATTCTATATACCTTAGCATCATTTTGGTAGAAATAACTCTCCCACAATTTTTATCTGTGCATATGTGCAAAGCCTTCCAAATCCAAACTCTTGGCACGTATGTAGGGGGAGCTAATTCTACCAAAATCGAAGTTGAAATGTTTGTCCAACCTTGATTTATGATTAAAATGCTTTGGACAAGCAATTTAAGTTCGAATTGAATTTAATTTCACATCTTTGTAAAGGTTGTCATCAATTACCAAAAAGGGGGAGATTAAAATCTCCATGTTTGGTTTTGGATAATTGATGAAACCTAGTTACTAACCTTTGACTCAAAAGTGGATATGAGATAGGTTGGTGACACTAAGTGATGGAGCATGGTGGCTAGGTGGAGAAGGTCACAAGTTCATGATAATGGAGATGGTGGACATGTTTTGATGATCATGTGCTTCGCCTGTTAAAAATGATAAAGACGAAGACGAAACCATGGATTTTAAGGCAAATGTATTAATTAGGTTTTGTTTGACACTCAAGACACCATAGAGGGTGTGAGTGATTTAGGTTCGATAACTGTAACACCTATGGTGTTATATTAACTAGAACCTGCCATATCATCATATGCACTGCAAAGCATTCATGATTAGGTCAACCTTGATGTGCGTTAACTAAAACAAGTTTATATTTCATATGTTGATTGTGTTTCTGGAATGTGTTGTTACTTGAAATAATAAAACCCTATTTTCGAATGTCATCCCAAATGCTTAATTTATATTCTATGTACTTGAGGTGTAAACTGTGTTTACACTAGTGTCAAGCATAGTGTATAAATCTAAGTCCAACTCTAAAAATAATTTCCACATTTGAAGTTGAATTTAAATTCCAAAGCTTATTCCCAACTCTGGCAATTCAAATTTAAATTCAAATTGGAAAGCTATAAAAATGATTTTCAAAAGTCAACCTGGTCAACCAAGGATACTATTAGGTCATTGACCTAAACATGTCCTTGGATGATGTATGTGATCACTAATAACCAACCAATTAAATTAGAAACCAAATCGAGTTTGAATTCGGTTTCAAAAACCCTTTATTTCAAAACATAGTTTTATCCCCTTTTCTGTAATTCAAAATCTATAAAGAATTTGGGGATACTCTAAACAGATAGTTTGTAGATCTTGACAAGAGCTACAAAGTAGGTATTCAAAGTTTTTTAAGTTTCCAAAAAGAATTTCAAATAAATTTGAAAATACAGTTTTTCAGCATTTATCCCCTTTTGATTTTAAAATCATAATTCAAAAGTTATGCATAATTCAAAAGTCATGCTCGCTCTCCCCGCCCGAGCCGCCCGTACGACGTCGTCTTCCTCGCGACCGGTCGCCGAGCCGCCGCGAGCTTCCTCGCCGTCCACCGCCGCCAAGATGGAAAATATTTTACCTTTAACCCTCTCATCAGGTTCTCTGTGATTTGCTGCCCCTTATGCGCATCTTGGTCAGCCTGATGATGCACAGGAAGCGCCGGAACGCTGTCCTTGCCACCGGAGCGCCACCGCCGCCATCAGCGCCGCCGTCCACAGCTCGACTCAGCCACTCCGAGCTTTCATTAGCTTGTGCACTAGACCTGTGGTGAGCTCCTGCACCTGTCCATGCTCTCAATTTTACCTCCCTTGCACCGTAGGGTCCGGCCGCCGTGGCTCGCCGTCGGCATGGCATGCCAGCGCCGCCGCGCGCATAGCCGTTTGAGCTAGGGGCCAAGAATAGCTTCATTTTCTGGCCCAACGTCTTCGCATCGATGTCCTGCACCTGCCCGTGCCCTCGCCGGCGTCGAAAATCGCTCTGGTGAGCATTACTGCCACGCCCGAGCTCCGCCGCGCCGCCATGGCCGCCGGCGTGGGTGCCGCCGTCGCTCCGCCACCATGTTAGCTAGTCCAGGTTGCTCGCCGTGCCGAGATGAGCCTGTAGGACCAAACCTCGTCGCCGGAGACCTCGCCGCCGGCGAGAAATCGCCGGTCAACCGTCGTGCCACCGTCGGTCAGCGCGTGGACACTGTGCTGTTTTTCTTTTTCTTTTTCCAGAAAATAATTTAAATGCTATTTTCTTTAGAAAATCATAGTAATTCATATATAGCTCCAAAAATTTGAGTACATTTCATATATTACTATTTTGTGTGTGTTCTTTATGATGTCATCTACCTAAGAACAATACGACATGCCAAATTTGAGTACATTTTGCATATGTTAAAATTAGCTCTTTTAATTAAAAAATAGACCTTCAATGATTTTTTAATAAATAAAATAATTGGCTTTTAATTCTAAAATTTGTTTTGCCATCTAATTAGACCAAGAGCTTTTCAAAATAAAATTTTAAGCTTAATTAGACAACTTTAATTTTTATGCCTTTATTTTATGCTTTTGAATAATTAATTAACCCTTTTAATTAAGTTTAATCATTATAGGAATTGTTTGACTTTTGGGTTGATTGATGACCTTGGGTCATTAATCCTAATGACCTTTGGCACTTTAATTAATTGTTTGCGCTTACCTGGATCATGTCATTAGGGCTTAATTAACGTCATTTCATGTGTTTAATAATTTTCGCAAATAATGTAGTTAACCCTAATAAACTTAGTAAGTATGTTTTGGTTGGCCTACAACTTTGCCGTGTAGAAAAGTTGTATTCAAGCCATTAATCTGATCATGTATCCATCGAGCATCATGTTTACTATTCAATCATGTTGAAGCATATCATTGTATCGTATAGTTTCCGATAACGGAGAGTTTAACGTTGTCGCCCTAGATTCGAAGGAAGAGCAAACTCAGGGATTGGAGTTGATCCAGAGCTCGAGACCGTCTACCCCGACCATCAAGGCAAGCCCCAGATGCATTCAAACCCTATTCTATTTTATAAACGTTTTACCGCTTCAGTTATGATATGCTGCATTAAGTAATAGGAGTTGAGTGAAAACCCACCAACTGCATTACCTGTCTTATATCCATAATTCTTGTTACCTGTTCTAGAAGATGCGTAGTAATGCTTAGCCCTGCTTAATTAATTAAGTGTTCAGAAGTAAAAGAATGAAAAAGATAAGTTTGGTTTTATCTATTGAAATCATGATGATAGTTAATAAATCGAGTCCGGACGGTTAACTTGCATTGGGAATGGAGTCCCTCTGTAGTGTTTCCGTCTGTTGATGCCCTAGGTCCTGTGTCGATGGTGAACTGGTGACATCGAGAAACTAGAAAATCCACATGCATGAAGTGATATACTGATGGTTGGAGCCGGGTATATCATGGAGTGACTTATAGTGGGCCAGAGTCCCCACATATGTCATAGTGTGTTATACTATGAGTTTAAGTTCCCACGTATCTCGGTACACTGTGTCAAAGTGCTCACGTGTATCATGTGGTGATATATGGCTGCGGTTGTTATCCCGGTGTATCGGTTCACCTGCTATGCTTAGGAGTTAGAGTCTCCTGCATATCAGTAACCTAGGTCCCAGCTGGGTATGAAAATGGATTCGAATCACCGTTGTTTCTCGGATAAGAAGACTCGATCGGTGTTCATCGTCGTAGTAACAACTTGAATAATGAGTAAGGTTTAAGAAGGAAGTTGGTTGGTAATTTTGATTTTGAACAAGACCATTTTTCTTTCTTTTAAGCCTTTCTGCAAAATTTCTTATCGCCTGCAAGCCTTACCTTGTCCCTCTAGCCTGCATTTCCTGAGTCTTCACCCCTATTTTTTCTCGGGTCAGTCTTGTTAGTACTTTTATACTCAGGGTTTGTTGAACCCTTGTTGCAGGTGAGCCTCATGGGTAGGAATGCTTTGCATCCTGCTGCATGACCGTCGTTGAGGAAAGTGATGACGAATAGGATACCTTGCTCTTGGGCAGAGCATATAATCAAGGTTGATGTAGTAAGTTATATTGTATTCCACTGCTACTATGGTTGTAATAATGCAACTTATGATTTGTAAGGTTTGAACTAAACGGCTTGTAAACCTACGTTATTGTAATCCTTTCGCTCTTTTACTCTGATGTATATTATTTATATAAAACTATTGTAATACTGTAATATCTCTTTCTAATGATTGATCCTGCTCGGAGAATCGTGGATGATTCGGGATTTACCCGACAGAACTTTTAAGTTTTATGGAACACATTCATGGTTATTTGGGGTCTATTTAGACAATAATCATACGTGTGGGCCATAGGATATTTAGGAGGTTCTTCCACAGCTGGTATCAGAGCTGGATCGTTATTAAAAAGAGTTGTTGTAGTATTCTTTTGCGAAAATTTCAACAGTTTTGAGTCAAATAGTTTTAACATGACTATTTTGGGTCCAAATTGCTTAATTCCTTATCTATGATTCTTTCTATCGACCCTTATTTTTATTTAAAAGTGTGGTGGTGGAATAGCATATTATATTCCCTATTCTATAAAAGTTACCTTATTGTATGTGTTACCTTAAAAACCTTATATGCTTAGATCGTAAGTTCATTCATGCATCATGTTTAGTTAACTTGTTTAAGTATCTTCCCCTTAAAGTGATTTGGGTTAAGTAGTATCAATCCTTTTCATGCTAACCTTCAGATTTTTCCCTATCTATCTTCATTCTTTATGACCTACCTTTCTTCAGGATGGCCCTTACCAAGCAAACTCCTTGTAAGAGTACTGCACCGAAGGGGGTACCTCGACATCAACTAGCCCCCAGATACGAGATTTGCGAAAGCAGTAACAATCCCAATCCAGATCCGCAAGCTGAAATAGCAAGACTTAGGGCTGAGTTGGAGAGGGCTAAAACTGATAGGATCAAAGAGGCCGCTGAGATTACTCAGTTAAGACGATCTCGGAGATATATGAAGCATCAAAGGAATGATGCTTGGGCACGAGAAGATGCAGCGAATGGTCATGTGCAAGAACTTGAGGAATACGTGGAAGAGTTGGAAGAGTATGCTGAGGAAGCTGATGATGAGTGTGTGAGGCTGAATAACCTGTTGGATCCTGAATATCAACGACAGGCAGCCCAAGATGATCTTGGTCTTGTGATGGGTCAAGATAAGGAAGAGGAAGACCCTGAAGAAATGGAGTCAGTTGATGATGATGTCATCGATGAGGAAGAAGAAAACCAGATGGGAGTAGCAAATGAAAATGAAGAGGATCTTGTCGAAGAAGAAGATCCTGAGATAGTAGAAGAAGAACCTGAAGAGGAAGAGGATCCCGAAGAGGAGGAGTTAATCCCGGTGGAAGATAGTGAGGAGGAGGAGTAAAGAGTTTGAAAAGTGAGATGTGTAATAGATCTTTCCCCTGCTCTCTGAAACCTAGTAGGTGTGGGAAGTCTTGTCAGAGTGCAGACGGTTGTAACAAAAATAATGTATTATAAGTGTGTTGCACGTCTGTAATATCTGCTTATGAAATCCAATAAGGTTTTGTGAGTAAAGTATAGTTTGTTTATCAACAGATGTCTGCTCACACTCGATCCCGTGATGTTGCTGGTTCATCTCATGATGGAGGTGATATCCCAATTCCTCCACCAGTTCCGCCAACTCTGGCCGATGCAGTTGCGGCCTTAGTCAATGCAACCACCATGATGGCCTAGAATCAGAATATACATCAAGGGAATCATGGTCGGAATAATAGGATTGAGACCACCTATGTGGATTTTACCAACACACGTCCTCCTGTCTTTACCAGAGTGGATGAACCAATGGAGGCAGATGATTGGCTCCGTACTATGGAGCAAAAGTTTGGACTAATTGAGTGCACTAAATACCAGAAGCCCATGTTTGCAGCTCAGCAGTTGAGAGGTACTGCAGGAGCCTGGTGGGTAAACTTTGTCGCTGCTCAGCTTGAAGGTCACCGTATTACTTGGGCTGAGTTTCGCGAAGCTTTTCGTGCACATTTTATTCCTGAGGGAATTATGACCATAAAGCTTGAAGAGTTTCTTTCCCTACGACAAGGTGATATGTCAGTGATGTAGTACTTTGGCATATTCGACCACTTGTCCCAATATGCGTCAGACCATGTTGGTACTGACCGTAAGAAGAAAGAGTGTTTCCTCAGGGGTCTGAATAGCAAGATTCAGAGAATGATGACTGGGAATCCAAATGCTACCTTCCATGAGACGGTAAATATTGCTATATCTTATGAAGAAAAGAACCGTCAACACATGGAAGCTAAGAAGAAGAAAACGGTAACCTCGGGATTTTCTGGAGGCAATCAAAAGCGCCAGAAGATAATCTATCATCCCCAAAATCATTTCCATCCTTCTTACCGTCCACCCCAATACCAAGCCCAGCAACAAACATTCATTCGTCCTGCTGCTGCTCTTCCTTATCCAAGACAGCCGAATGCCCTTGGTATTCGTAACCCTACTTCTCAACCTCAAAGTTACCCATGTTACAATTGTGGGAAGACTGGTCATTTTGCAAGATACTGCCCGCATCCGAGGCAGTACAATTCCTATGTTCCCAGGGCCTTTGCACCACAACCTCCACAGAATCAGAATAAGGCAGGAAATCAGAAGGTGCAGAATAATAAGAATAAGAAGAAGGTTGGTAAGGTGTTCTACACTCAAGTTGGAGAAATTCCAGAAGGAGAACCTGTCATGATGGGTACGTTCCCTATTGCTGATCATCCTGCAATTCTGCTTTTTAATTCTGGTGCATCTCATACATTCATCAATGGTACATTTGTTAAGACACATGAAATACCAACAATGGGAAAAAATTCTTTATACAATCGCCTAGGGGGCGTATGTACTAAAGAAATGGTACACGATGTGTCTATAAGTTTGGATGGGTATATTTTTCCCACCGATATGATAATATTAAAGGATCAGGATATAGATGTGATCCTAGGTATGAATTGGATGAAACGGCATGGTGCTATGATAGACATTCTGAATAGAACTGTGAAAGTGAACATACCTAATTGCAAATCTCAACTTCTTATCCAACTCCCAACTCTTAAGAGGACTGTTGAAAAGGTATGTACAACTTCTGTGAAAGAGACCGAAGATATACCCATAGTCTGTGAGTTTCTGGATGTGTTTCCTGATGAATTACCGGGTTTACCTCCTGACAGAAAAATGGAGTTTAGAATTGATTTGAAACCTGGTACTGCTCCAATATCCAGAAGAGCTTATCGGATGGCACCACCTGAGTTAGCAGAACTCAAAACTCAATTACAAGAGTTACGGGATAAAGGTTTTATCCGACCCAGCTCATCACCTTGGGGATGTCCTGCCCTCTTTGTGAAAAAGAAACATAAAAGCTTGAGGTTATGTGTGGACTATCGTCCCTTGAATGAAGTAACCATCAAGAATAAGTATCCTCTACCCCGCATTGATCTGTTTTTTGATCAATTAGCGGAGGCCAAGGTATTTTCCAAAATTGATCTTCGATCCGGGTATCATCAAATTAAGATTCACCCAGAAGACATTCCAAAGACTGCCTTTACTACTCGATATGGTCTGTATGAATATTTGGTTATGTCTTTTGGACTTACCAATGCACTAGCATATTTCATGTATTTGATGAACTCAGTGTTTATGCCAGAACTTGATAAGTTCATGGTAGTCTTCATTGATGATATTTTAATATATTCCAAGAGTGAAGAAGAACATACTGAACACCTCAGAATTGTTCTGCATCGTCTAAGAGAACATCAATTATATGCTAAGTTTAGCAAATGTGAGTTTTGGCTGAAAGAAGTGAAATTTCTTGGACATGTTTTATCAGATAAAGGTGTTGCTGTTGACCCCAGCAAGGTACAAGATATACTTGATTGGGAACCACCGAAAACAGTGCATCAAGTTCGAAGTTTTCTTGGAATGGCGGGTTATTACCGTCGTTTCATACCAGATTTCTCAAAGATATCCAAGCCCATAACCGAGTTGTTAAAGAATGATGTCAAGTTTGTTTGGTCACCTGAATGTGAAAAGGCATTTCAGAAATTGAAGGAATTAATGACCACTGCTCCAGTCTTAGCACAGTCGAATATTGAGAAACCTTTTGACGTTTATTGTGATGCTTCTGGCATTGGTATTGGATGTGTGTTGATGCAATAAGGGAGAGTTGTTGCTTATGCTTCTCGACAATTAAAGAAACATGAGGAACATTATCCAACACATGATTTAGAGTTAGCAGCTGTTGTCCATACATTGAAGATATGGTGACATTATCTATGGGGTAATAAATGTAATATCTACAGTGATCACAAGAGTTTGAAATACATTTTTACTCAAGATGAGTTGAATATGAGATAGAGGAGGTGGTTAGAACTAATCAATGATTATGATTTAAAAATATATTACCATCCTGGTAAAGCAAATGTAGTTGCTGATGCTCTTAGTCGAAAGAGTCATTGCCATTGCTTGACAGTAAAACCTCTCGATATTTCTCTATGTCATGAAATAGAAAAGTTGGGTATAGTAATGGTGCAACATGGTAGTTTGTCCAATATTACGGTTGAATCAACACTCAAAGATCAAATTATTGCTGCTCAGAGAAGTAATAAAGGAATTAAGCATATCAAGAAGAAAGTTAGAAAAGAGAAGGTTTCTTGTTTCACAATTGATGAAGCAGATATCCTATGGTATAAGGATCAGCTGGTCATACCAAAGGTTCCTGAGTTACGCCAAAAGATTCTTGATGAAGCACACCTCTTAAAATTTTCTATTCATCCAGGAAGTAATAAGATGTATCATGATTTGAAACAGAAATTTTGGTGGATTAAGATGAAGATAGAAATTGCTAAGTATGTGGCTCAATGTGATACCTGTCAGAAAGTTAAGGCTGTACATTTGAAATCAGCAGAAGAACTTCAGCCATTGCCTATTCCAACTTGGAAATGGGAAGATATCAGTATGGACTATATAGTGGGTCTACCTAGGACCGCAAGAGGTTTCGATTCTATTTGGGTCATAGTGGATCGACTCACAAAGTCCGCACATTTCCTTCCAGTTTGAAGTACAAATTCAGCATTCTAATATGCTAAATTGTATTTTGAGCATATCATTAATCTTCATGGTGTACCAAAGACTATTGTATCGGACCAAGGCACGCAGTTCATCAGCAAATTCTGGAAACGATTGCATAATTCATTAGGTACTGATCTTTTGCACAGTACAGCTTACCATCCACAAACAGGAGGTCAGACTGAAAGAGTGAACCAAATACTTAAAGATATGTTGAGAGCATGTGTTCTTAATTTTTCAGAAAAGTGGGATGAATGTTTGCCTTTAGCAGAGTTTACTTATAACAATAGTTATCAAGAAAGTATCAAAATGGCACCATTTGAAGCACTATATGGTCGCAGATGTAGAACTCCATTAAGTTGGTCTGAACCTGGAGAAAGAAGATTTTTCGGGGTTGATCTAGTGAAAGAAACAGAAGAAAAAGTTAGACAGATACAACAAAACTTGAAAGTGGCACAGTCTCATCAAAAGAGTTATGCCGACAAAAGGCGTCAACCATTATGTTTTAATAAAGGAGATTATGTGTATCTAAAGGTGTCACGCACGAAGGGAGTTACTCGATTTGGAGTTAAAGGCAAGTTAGCACCTCGTTATATTGGACCATTTCAGATCTTGGCACCAATTAGAAAAGTATCATATCATCTGCAACTGCCTTAACAGTTATCGGTTGTACACAATGTGTTCCATATGTCCCAACTTAAGAGGTGTCTTCGAGTGCCGGATAAGGTTGTTGATGTGGAAGGAATTGAACTTGAGCCTCATTTGACTTACTCTGAGTATCCAATTCGAGTATTGGATCAGAAAGACCGTATCATAAGAAGCAGAACTATTAAGTGGTACAAGATACAATGGGATCAACATTCAGAAGAAGAAGCTACTTGGGAATCAGAAGATTACCTGTTGGAGAATTTTCCAGAGTTCTATGCTTCTATCTAAGTTATAATTCCCTCTATGAGTTGTAACTTCATTAATGTGAGTTGTAAAGACCCTTTACTCTTATATACTTAGTTGAAGTGTGTTTTCTCTGACACATTTCCTTTTCCATTACTTTACCTACATCTTTAAATCTCGGGACGAGATTTCTTTAAGGGGGAAAGGCTGTAACACCTCTGGTGTTATATTAACTAAAACCTACCATGTCATCATATGCACTGCAAAGCATTCATGATTAGGTCAACCTTGATGTGCATTAACTAAAACAAGTTTACATTTCATAGGTTGATTGTGTTTCTGGAATGTGTTGTTACATGAAATAATAAAACCCTACTTTCGAATGTCATCCCAAATGCTTGATTTATATTCTATGTACTTGAGGTGTAAACTGTGTTTACACTAGTGTCAAGCATAGTAAGTCCAACTATAAAAATAATTTCCACATTTGAAGTTGAATTTAAATTCCAAAGCTTATTCCCAAGTCTGGCAATTCAAATTTAAATTCAAATTGGAAAGCTATAAAAATGATTTTCAAAAGTCAACCTGGTCAACCAAGGATACTATTAGGTCATTGAACTAAACATGTCCTTGGATGATGTATGTGATCACTAATAACCAACAAATTAAATTAGAAACCAAATCAAGTTTGAATTCGGTTTCAAAAACCCTTTATTTCAAAACCTAGTTTTATCCCCTTTTTTGTAATTCAAAATCTATAAGGAATTTGGGGATACTCTAAAAAGATAGTTTGTAGATCTTGATAAGAGCTACAAAGTTGGTATTCAAAGTTTTTTAAGTTTCCAAAAAGAATTTCAAATAAATTTGAAAATACAGTTTTCCAGCATTTATCCCCTTTTGATTTTAAAATCATAATTCAAAATTTATGCATAATTTGGGAAAACCTTGTATATGAAAAAGGTTTGGTTGAAGATTTAAACATTTCATAGTTTTGAATATTTTCAAGTTTTATTGAAGAATCAAAAGTAATTTTAAATGTTTGTTTCTAGGGTTTTATTCTCCTTTTGAATTTGAATTCATATTTCAAAAAGTATGCAGAATTTGAAAATATTTGTTAAATTAAAAGTGTAGCTCTTGAGAAGTTATGCAAATAATATTTTTGGAGATTTTTAAGTTCTTATGTAAATTTTGGAGTAATTTGTAATTTCAAATGAGTGGCAATTCTGTAATTTTTATGAACAGCACTGAGACCTATCGACGGCCGCCATCGCCGGCTTCTCAAGCCGCGCCGCCGTCCACCGCCGCACATGCTCGGCCACCAGCGTGCTCCTGGACGCACGAAGCTTCGCCATCGCCGTGTCGCTCGTCCATACCTCGCCCCTGCCCTATAAATAGGTCAGCCGCCGTCACTTTCCTTCTTCTTTCTTCCTGCTGCCGCCGCCGATGACCTTGCTCCGCCGGCAAAATTCGCCACCGTCATTTCATCTCTGCCCGCTTCATCTTGCCTGAAGCTCCTCTTTGACCTTACGCTTCGATTGAGCTAGCTTGTGCTCGCTCTCCCCGCCCGAGCCGCCCGCACGACGTCGTCTTCCTCGCGACCGGTCGCCGAGCCACCGCGAGCTTCCTCGCCGTCCACCGCCGCCAAGGTGGAAAATATTTTACCTTTAACCCTCTCATCAGGTTCTCCGTGCTTTGCTGCCCCATATGCGCATCTTGGTCGGCCTGATGATGCACAGGAAGCGCCGGAACGCTGTCCTTGCCACCGGAGCGCCACCGCCGCCATCAGCGCCGCCGTCCACAGCTCGACTCAGCCACTCCGAGCTTTCATTAGCGTGTGCACTAGACCCATGGTGAGCTCCTGCACCTGTCCATGCTCTCAATTTTACCTCCCTTGCGCCGTAGGGTCCGACCGCCGTGGCTCGCCGCTGGCATGGCTTGCCAGCGTCGCCGCGCGCATAGCCGTTTGAGCTAGGGACCAGGAATAGCTTTATTTTTTGGCCCAACGTCTTCACATCGATGTCCTGCACCTGCCTGTACCCTCGCCGTCGCAAGAAATCGCTTCGGTGAGCGTTACCACCACGCTCGAGCTCCGCCGCGCTGCCATGGCCGCCGGCGTGGGTGCCACCGTCGGTCCGCCACCACGTTAGCTAGTCCAGGTTGCTCGCTATGCCGAGATGAGCCTGTAGGACCAAACCTCATCGCCGGAGACCTCGCCGCCGATGAGAAATCGCCGGTCAACCGTCGCGCCACCGTCGGTCAGCGCGGGGACACTGTGCTGTTTTTCTTTTTCTTTTTCCAGAAAATTATTTAAATGCTATTTTCTTTAGAAAATCATAGTAATTCATATATAGCTCCAAAAATTCTGAAAATTTTTTTGTGTGTTCTTTATGATGTCATCTACCTAGGAAAATATGACATTCCAAATTTGAGTACTTTTTGCATATGTTAAAATTAGATCTTTTAATTAAAAATGGACCTTCAATGATATTTTAATAAATAAAATAATTGGCTTTTAATTCTAAAATTTGTTTTGCCATCTAATTAGACCAAGAGCTTTTCAAAATAAAATTTTGAGCTTAATTAGACAACTTTAATTTTTATGCCTTTATTTTATGCTTTTAAATAATTAATTAACCCCTTTAATTAAGTTTAATCATTATAGGAATTGTTTGACTTTTGGGTTGATTGATGACCTTGGGTCATTAACCCTAATGACCTTTGGCACTTTAATTAATTGTTTGCGCTTACTTGGATCATGTCATTAGGGCTTAATTAACGTTATTTCATGTGTTTAATAATTTTAACAAATAATGTAGTTAACCCTAATAAACTTAGTAAATATGTTTTGGTTGGCTTACAACTTTGCCGTGTAGAAAAGTTGTACTCAAGCCATTAATCTGATCATGTATCCATCGAGCATCATGTTTACTATTTAATCATGTTGAAGCATATCATTGTATTGTATAGTTTCCGATAACGAAGAGTTTAACGTTGTCGTCTCAGATTCGAAGGAAGAGCAAACTCAGGAGATTGGAGTTGATCCAGAGCTCGAGACCGTCTACCTCGACCATCAAGGCAAGCCCCGGATGCATTCGAACCCTATTCTATTTTATAAACGTTTTACCGCTTCAGTTATGATATGGTGCATTAAGTAATAGGAGTTGAGTGAAAACCCACCAACTGCATTACCTGTCTTATATCCATAATTCCTTGTTACCTGTTCTAGAAGATACGTAGTAATGCTTAGCCCTGCTTAATTAATTAAGTGTTTAGAAGTAAAAGAATGAAAAAGATAAGTTTGGTTTTATCTATTGAAATCATGATGATAGTTAATAAATCGAGTCCGGACGGTTAACTTGTATTGGGAATGGAGTCCCTCTGTAGTGTTTCCTTCTGTTGATGCCCTAGGTCCTGTGTCGATGGTGAACTGGTGACATCGAGAAACTAGAAAATCCACATGCATGAAGTGATATACTGATGGTTGGAGCCGGGTATATCATGGAGTGACTTATAGTGGGCCAGAGTCCCCATATATGTCATAGTGTGTTATACTATGGGTTTAAGTTCCCACGTATCTCGGTACACTGGGTCAAAGTGCTCACGTGTATCATGTGGTGATATATGGCTGCGGTTGTTATCTCGGTATATCGGTTCACCTGCTATGCTTAGGAGTTAGAGTCTCCTGCATATCAGTAACCTAGGTCCCAGCTGGGTATAAAAATGGATTCGAATCACCGTTGTTTCTCGGAGAAGAAGACTCGATCGGTGTTCATCGTCGTAGTAGCAACTTGAATAATGAGTAAGGTTTAAGAAGGAAGTTGGTTGGTAATTTTGATTTTGAACAAGACCGTTTTTCTTTCTTTCAAGCCTTTCTGCAAAATTTCTTATCCCCTGCAAGCCTTACCTTGTCCCTCTAGCCTGCATTTCCTGAGTCTTCACCCCTCTTTCTCATCGGGTCAGTCTTGTTAGTACTTTTATACTCAGGGTTTGTTGAACCCTTGTTGCAGGTGAGCCTCATGGTAGGAATGCTTTGCATCCTGCTGCATGACCGTCGTTGAGGAAAGTGACGACGAATAGGATACCTTGCTCTTGGGCAGAGCATATAATCAAGGTTGATGTAGTAAGTTATATTGTATTCCACTGCTACTATGGTTGTAATAATGCAACTTATGATTTGTAAGGTTTGAACTAAACGGCTTATAAACCTATGTTATTGTAATCCTTTCGCTCTTTTACTCTGATGTATATTATTTATATAAAACTATTGTAATACTGCAATATCTCTTTGTAATGATTGATCCTGCTCGGAGAATCATGGATGATTCGGGATTTACCCGACAGACCGTTTAAGTTTTATGGAACACATTCATGGTTATTTAGAGTCTATTTAGACAATAATCATGCGTGTGGGCCATAGGATTTAGGTGGTTCTACCACAATAACGTGTGGGCCATAGGATTTAGGAGGTTCTACCACAATGACCGTACTATTAAGAGGGGAATATTATGATTGCTTTACTCAACTAGTGCCACTAAATGTATTTCATTTTGCATATGCATTTGGGGTTTAGTGGCTTGGTGAAATGGTTGAGAATTTCCCTGAAAAAGCTTGGAGTAATGCTATCTCAAACGCTAAAGTGTTTTGGTAACTTTTTGTTGAGATGGTACATTATTTGGGATGAGAATGTTTCTCTCAGCTGGGCGCACCAGAAGTTCTGGTTGTGGACCAGAAGTTTTGGTAGTTCAAACTCTTGCGAGGGACCGTGTGCGTTCATTTGGTTCCGGTCTTCAACCGGAAGTTCTGGCTGCCACCGGAAGTTCTGGTACATGGACCGGAAGTTCCAGTAGTTGATTTTTTCGCGAGCGACCACGTGCGTTCTTTTGGTTCCGATCTCCGGCCGAAAGTTTCAGTTGTCACCGGAAGTTCTGGTACTCTGACCGGAAGTTTCGATCTACGTAGTTTACAGCCCAACGGTCGGATCTCAAATTGACTGGAAGTTCCGATGGGTTCCACCGGAAGTTCTGGTACTTTAACCGGAAGTTTCGGTTAGCCCGGTATTTTTCCAAGCCAAACGGTCGGATCTGAGATGGATCGAAAGTTTTGGTGAGTTTAACCAGAAGTTCCGGTAGTTCATCTGGACGTCGAGTATATAAGCTGGCTCACCCCCTCTTTCTCACTAGCTCATTCATTTCCAATGAAAACGCAGAGAAGCTGCCTCCTCTCTCTTGTTCTTCACTCTTGCAAACCCTAGAACAAGAATAAGAAGCTTTCATCCTTCCCTTTCTCAATCTCTTGATTTGTGCTTCAATTAATTAAGAGAGCTTGCTCTAGAGATCGATTTGAGAGCTCCAAGAGGATCCACTCCCTCTCTTCTCCATTCCATGGTTGGTTTCATGTGGTGAGAGGTTGGAAAACCTTAGGTGCATGCATTTGTGATTCATATTTGTGAAACTAGGTGTGTGATTGCAATTGTGATATTCTTACTCTTGGTGATTGCCGTCACCTAGACGGTTGGAGTTGGATTAATTGGTGAGGGGATTTGGTGATTGTGTCCGTCCCCAATCAAGGTGAATTTGTGAGGGGTTGTTGTGCTTCCCCGGCGGAGGGCCTAATTGCAACTCTAGTGGATTGCTCGTGTCATTCAACTTCTCACCATTAGTAGGTTCTTGTGGTGCCTTGGAGAGGCTCGGTGTGTGATACCGATTAACCACCGAACCACATGGTGTACGGGGACACAGCGGGGACTAGCTTGCCGGCAAGCAAGTGAACCTCGAAAGAAAATAATTGTGTCATCTCTTATTTCCCGGTGAATTGGATTAATTGATATATATATATTTTTGGGATTAATCATTTGGAGATTGGAATCATCCTATACTCATCGACGTTGGTATATAAATCAAATTCCTCTCTCTTTCATTCTTGAAATATATCTTGTGTAGTAGTAGTTGCATAGTTTATCTCTCTAGTGTTGCTTAGCTTCTTAGTTGTAATTACCTTATTCACTAGAAATAATTTAGCAACCTAGCCTTGTTGGTGTAACTAGAGATTTTAGTCTATCTTGCTAGAATTGTTTAGGGGGCTTGCATAATTTTAGTTGAGCTAGTGCTAGTGTTGCTTCGCTATCTTTCGTACTAACTCTTTGTCTTAGTGCTTTGCAAGAAAATTTTTATAGGCTATTCACCCCCCTCTAGCCATTTAGGACCTTACAACTTGGCATGCCCAACCATAAATTCCTAGCTCCACCGGTGACACTTAAGATCCTTAGTTGTGAAATGAGAATATGAGATCCATCGATAAGCACACTCTAGCATGTAATCCTAATTGTAGACTCATGGTTTGTGCACACAACACTTAGAACAAAGTAAGTAATATAAGATATAAAATAGGGCAAAGAGAATTGAGAATTGCATTTGTCACGTCACGTGGTATTGGTTGCCAAAACGAAACTTCTAATCCTTGTTGGAGCTTTGCCAAACTACGCTCCCGGTCACTATGTCTCTTTAAGTCATGGTATTTGCTTCTAGCTAAAGGCAATGGATCGTACACGCTCTCCCTATGTCAATCCGACCATTCTAATCTTGATGTTAGTCTACACCTAACGGAAAACACTTTTATGAGTCACTAAGCCTCACAATCGACATCAATGTATCATTGTCACCCAAGATGGCCATGGTATTGGATCACAGGCGAAAGAATGTGTGAGCCACTAGGCATGTGTAGAATGTGTGAGTCACTAGGCGTGTTGGGATAGGGGGTTTAACTCTTTTAATTTTATGTTTTTCTGTTAAATTAAACTGATTCCTATGATTTTTTTGTCAAGTTAAATTGATTTTAAGATTCTTGTATCTATGATTCCTATGGTTTTTTTGGTGTAAAAAAAAGTTAAATTGATTTTAAAATTCTTCTATCATTTCTGTAAAATTTATGAGCTCTCGAATCATTTGAATCGTATTGCGTGTTTTTTTTGACAAGTGAATCGTATTGCGTGCTGTGCAGTTTATGAGCTCACGTCGACTCGACTGACAGCACCGTGCGACGCCGCCCCCTTCCCTCTGGCAGATCGGGCCACCTGCTGAGCCCGCCGCAGGCGCGGCGGCGAGAAAACACGGCCGGTCCAGCACCACCGTGCCGCCCGCCTCGTGCGCCGGCTTCCAGCCACGTGCGTCGTGCGGCAACACAGCCGACCGCACCCGCCGGGCCACGCTCGGAAACCCCCACAAACCAGCCATGCCGCCCGCTTCTAGCGCCCGGCCATCCGCACCGCCGGCCGCGGGCGTCGCGCTCAGCCACCCGCCCTTGAACCACCGCCAGCTCGCCCGGCCACGGCAGCCGCACGAAAGGAACCACCTCAGCCCCCTCCCTATTTTGCCATGCCGCTCCCCGCCACCGACGCTACCACCTCCCCCTCTTCTCTCCCCCAAGCCCCCCGCGGCTCGGCCCGACGACGCCACCACGATTTTCGCCGCACGGCGCACCCTCGCCACGTCTCGGCTCCACCCACCACGTAGCGGCAAGGGTGCGGCCTACGACGCGGAGTGGCTTGGAAGAGGAGGGTGGAGCGGGCCGGCTATGCTGCAACGCGCGGCGAGCAACGCCTACTCCTGGTGGTGGGCGTCGCACATCCGCACCACCCAGTCCAAGTGGCTTGAAACAACTGTCGGCGGTAAGCGGCGCCATTGTATCCCTGTCGCATGACGAGTTCGTATTGCACATTGCTCAATGATTGTGTCTTTTCCTTTCTTTTTGCTGCGCAGAGATGGAGGACAGGGTGAAGTCCATGCTCAAGCTCATTGGGGCCGACGGCGATTCGTTCGGCAAGAAGGCAGAGCTCTACTTCAGAAGCCGGCCAGAGCTCATCAATC
This sequence comes from Bothriochloa decipiens, assembly GCA_023333625.1. Taxonomy (NCBI): domain Eukaryota; kingdom Viridiplantae; phylum Streptophyta; class Magnoliopsida; order Poales; family Poaceae; genus Bothriochloa; species Bothriochloa decipiens. The sequence goes on along the minus strand of CM041641.1, from coordinate 16,270,357 downwards.
ACGTGGAGGAGATGTTCAGATCCTATCAGGCCCTCGCAGACAGGTTTGATCGGATATCCAGTGAGCTGCACAAGGCCAACCACACCATTGCCACTGTGTTTCCAGACCATGTGCAGTTATCGATGCAAGAGGGGGATGGTGAGGGTTTCCCGAAGGCAATCGGTGGGATTGATCTCAGCAACTTCAAATTCCCTGCGCTGGAAGGCTTGTCCATGGGCTTGCAGAGCGCGAGCAGGGGCACCAGTCCGGTCCCCAAGAGGGGCCAGGCACAACGGAGGGTCACCTCCAACATGACGAAGGAGAAGGCACAAGAGGAGATAGACAAGCTGCAGAAACAAATCCTGGCACTACAGACTGAGAAAGAGTTCTTGAAGACCTCATACGACAGCGCACTAGGCAAGTATCTAGACATTGAGAAACAGGTGGCCGAGTTGCAGGATGAGGTCTGCAATTTGCAAGATGCTTTCAGCACTGGTGTAGCCATTGAAGACAATGAAGCTCGGGCATTGATGGCTGCACAAGCCATTATGTCGTGTGAGGATACGTTGGTGAACTTGCAGGACCAGAAAAACAGATCGACTGAAGAGGCGAAGGTGGAGCTCCGACGAGCCAATGAGGCAATTGAAAAGCTGAAAACATTCAAGAAGGAATGTGGGTTGCCTCATGCGCAAATGGATGGGCATGAACACCATGAAATAGAACTGGGCAATGCACTGGAGGACGCTGATGATTCTGCTCTGAATGAGGGCAGACTTGATCTCCAGGAAATATGTCGAAGAGTCAAAGAAATAATTGAATCTTACCCTGAGCTATCAGTTGCAGAATTAGCGGATAAGGTTGATCGACTTGTGGAAAAGGTGATTAACCTTGAACTTGCTACTACTTCACAGCATGCTCAGATCGATAGAATGAAGACTGAGATAGATGGCCTTCATGAGCGCCTACATGCTTTGGAGCAAGACAAGGTGGCTTTGGTTGTTGATTCTAGTAACTTGGCTGACAGGTTGAGTAAAGCTGAAGAAATGGTGCAAGAAGTACAGCAAATTTGGAAGTCCGTACAAAATGGGTCCAAGAACATTTGTAAACAAATGACTGAAGCCACCCATGAACTTACTGAATTTGTCGAAACATTACATGCTCCTGAGGAAGAAATCAGTGACTTTGTGGATTCATTGCGAGACTCCAAAGGCGATGCTTCTCTGGAAGATGACTCAGGACTATCAAGTCTGTCTGTGCAAAAGGGGCCGTCCAGATCTTTACATGACACTACAAGTGAAATTGAGAAACATGAAGAAACCTCAGGTCTTGTAGACCAGAAACAGCTAGTCCCAAAAGAATCTGAAGGTGATGGTAAGATTCAATTAGAAGATTATGCATCTGTACTTCAAAGCTACAAAAATACAGAGGAAAAGCTTTCAGAAATTGAGAAGAGAAATCAAGAGTACCATCTTGAGGCAATGTCAGAGCTGAAGGAACTTAAGAGTGCCAATGCAACAAAAGATGAGGAGATCCACTCGCTTAGGTGCATGCTAAGTTCTTTGCAGAAAAAGATGAGTGCTTCTATTATTGAAAGTATAGAGAAGTCAGAAGAAACATCCAAGATAAGCACCAGTCTTACTACAGAAGACAAAGAGATTGCTAAGTCAGAAGAAACATCCAAGATAAGCACCAGTCCTACAGAAGACAAAGATATTGCTGAGATAGAGGAGTACATTAAGCAATGGCAAGTTGATGACTCGCTAGCTTCTTCGGTCGCAAAGGAGAAATTTAGAGTAGAAATTGACAGGGTGTTAGGGGAGAACTTGAATTTCTGGTTGAGGTTTAGCACATCATATCATCAAATACGGAATTTCCAAATATCCTTTGACATGTTAAAAACTGAGATGCACAGATTGACTGATGAACAGGAAGACGGGGGCACTTATGGCTTTGCTGGTAGTTATCAGGTAGCAAAGCTGGAATCAGCAGTACTAGAAAAGAAATTCAGGGATCTAAATACAGATCTTCAAGTTTGGATTGAAAAGAACGTGCTATTGAAGGGAGAGGTAGAGAACAGATTTTCATCACTATGCAGCATACAAGAAGATATATCAAAGATCACAACTCTGGATAAATGTGATGAAGTTCACTTCAACCCTTTTCAAGCTGCAAAATTCCAAGGAGAGGTGCTTAATATGAAACAAGAGAATTACAAAGTTGCTAAGGAGCTAGAAGCTGGGCTCGACCATGTAAGAGGCCTTCAAGTGGAGGTCGGAAGGGTGCTTTTGAAGCTCAGAGAGAATCTCGAGGTATCTATAGCAAGGAGCCACCGAGCCCAACAAAACTTCCGGAACCTGTCAACAAAAGCTGGGGTGCCCCTTAGAACTTTTCTGTTTGGCTCAAAGCCAAAGAGACCATCACTCTTTTCATGCATGGGTCCTGGGGTGCATAAGCATCACAGTGGTTCAAAGGCTGGGCGTAGATGAGTACTGGTAATTTGTTTTTTGACATTTAATCCTAAAGAGATCTCAGTGTACATGACGATTCATATGTGACAAATGCTCTTAGGCCTTAAATGTAAAAGACCCTCATCTCCTATACCAAATTTGGTTTGTGATTGTCCATTCATTCCTGCTTTGGTATGTTGTCTAAAAGATATTCATTTCAAAACTGAATTTGATTGAAGTATATATTGTATTAATATGAAATTGTTGTGCTCAAGCCGCTGGAAGAATCTCTGTTTGTGCCCCTGTTTCTCAGTATCTTCAGTTGACGAAACTACTGAACTGGTGTTGCATTAGTGATGAGTACTCAGTTACAAAAATGGTGCTGCAACTGTTTAGTTGACCTACTAAGACAAAGTTACCCCTTGTCGTTTGAACCTTTTGGGATCTTAAATGATAGGGTGGGAGAGAACATAACTAACAATGTTATGGATAAAATCAAACTTCATGTTGTTTGTTCTGGAGCAAAACCTCAACCTTTTTAAAATAATAACTGCTTGTATGCACAATATTGTTACATTTTTCAGTTGGTGAGATTCTTTTCAATAGACATAGATGCCTTTTCAAGCAGTACAATCTTGGAGAAGCATAATGGTCCCAACAGCAATCTTACTTTCAGATTGCATTGCATTTTTTCTGTGCATGGTGACAATAGAATGGCAAGTTGCAAGAGGTGTTGGTTCCAATTTCCATTGAGTTTTTATGATTTTATCTCTCTGGCGTCTGCTAACAAAATTGATATGATACTTGGTTAATTTAATAAAAAGATGAGCCAAGTCTCTTATCAAGTCAGGGCATTACTATTTCCTTGAAGAAGGCGGGGCATGACATGGGAGCATGGTACAGGTGGTGAAGTTTCTCCACTTGTAGCATGGAGCTTTCAACACTGGAAATACTCTTTTTAAGACGAGAAAGATGTAGGACTGCTGCCGCCAGGGCTTCCGTGGAAGGAGGTTGACAATATCTTACAATAGATGGACTTGATCAGGCATGTTTTATATCAATGTTTTAGAAAGAAATAAAATACAAGTACTTTTGCTGTTTTTTAATTTTACAAGTAATTTCTAGGAGATGACATATGAGCTGTCAGTTATCAGATATGACTAATCCTGTTCTATCCGCAAAGTACTTCCTGTTATCAGCTCCATGCATTGTTTGCTTTATGAGGAACAGTTTGTTCATTCTGATCTACCCATAGGCTTTCTCAAAAGCTCTTATTTTTCCTGAAGTGCTTGATTCCTATTTCCTACCTTTTTGAAGTCAAACTCAAATTAGGGCTTCAAATGGTGCACACCTTCTATATGGAGCTCAGGAGCTGCCTTGCAAACATCTATATGAACTATTAACTCCCTACTGACTTAAGCAATACCTGTAATGATTCATGAGTTACTTAATTTTTTTGCTACAGATCTGGAACCTCATTATACAAGAATGAAGATTGACCATCCCCGGATGCTAGAGGCTGGAACTTAGTTCCCTTATCTAAGAAAAATACAGAAATAAGATAATGCCTACCTGTTAACTCCGGATTCTAGTTGAGGCTCAGTTGCACAAAGCTCTAGAAGCCAAGAAAGGAGGGTTTGAGTTTTTGAGTTTCCTCCTGACAAGAGTATCAGTATCGAACCACAGTATGTTTGTCTTCTACTCTCTTTTCCTTCTCCATACTGTACTTACTAGTCCTTTTGTGTTTGTAAGTGGATCCATACCTGTTTGGGAAGTCGGGTGTGTGGGCCCCCCCCCCCCCCCCCGGGCGGCAGCATACTTGTTTACACTAGAAACATAAAAAAATGTACAAATGCCTTTGAATGCATAATTTCAGGTGTTAGATTTGCACCGGTTGTGAAAGAAAGGTTATAAACAGATCAAAACAAAGGAAATTGCAGCCTAAGATGAGCAAACAAATGAGTTTCAACTTCTGAGTTTATCTTAGAGCATACAGATTTGGCAATGTATGATAAGATCATGGTGTAATATCTTCTGCAGCCTTTTTTTCTCGAATACGGAGGATAACTGCGTATCATTGCATTAAGAAGAGTTGTAAAATAGCTCCTGCAGCCTGTCCTCCATTTTTGTGCCTATCTCTTTATCAAATTTCTTCTTATTTCTTTGTATGGTTACAGAGACCATTTCTTATGCAATTTTCTCTTACCCAATCCTACACAGTTCATTTTTTTTCTGATTTCTTGCTAGCCAAATGTTGCAAGTGGATCCTGATGACAATGTAGATGTGAATTACACATTTGTTTCTTAGCTCATTCTAATTTTGTTCTTGTCCTTTGTAAGTGGCTTCATTGTCAAACCCAAAAGCAAATTCAGAACTGCAATCGAAAAGATAGGTTGCATGTGCAGCATAAGTCCCAAAAATCTAGTCACTTATGTTTAGTGGGTTCTTTTCCTTTCAAAAATAAAGAAGTGTTCTCAAGCTTTTGAAGAAGCGCCACATCATTCTCTTAGTGGATTTCTTCAGAAAAGGAAAGCTAAAATTTCTTATTCATCTCTTGCAGAGAATTCAGTCTTAATCGCGTTCGATTAAGAAAATGTTATATGCATCGAGTAAGGAATGCTTGATGTATCTGCTCTTGGAAAGGCCCATACATATATAAAGTATAAGGGTATAAACATGTCCAGTAAGATGTATTTTTATACCTTCTTCATTTCTTATGCGGAAATGTCACTGGAAGTCTGGAATCGACTTTTTTGTGTTTATATTAATGCATATTTGGTTGGAGCATATTCCTATCTGCAAGTCTGACACCTGTTCATTTTTCTTTCTTTTTTTGTGAAAGGATGCCTGTTCATTCTTGAAAGGTGTTAGATTCAGCATAAACTTTAATCTTTCATCAAAGGCAATATATTTTGAACTTCTTTTGCCTTTTTTTCTATGGTTTTGCTAGATAAAAAGAGGGACAACTTTTTTATGAGCTATGTATGTGCCTTGCCAGAATTCTCTAGCTATGAATATTTTCATAAGACAATCTGACTGTCGCATAGGCGGATAGAGTTTACATGTAGTAAACGAGACACCTAAAGTATTCAGTATGTATCAGATGACATCTTTGACAAGGCGTTTGTCAGCTTAGTAGTGTAGTTAGCATGTTGAGCTGGTATATTAGTAATTTTATTAATATGCATTGTTAATGGAGTGGCCCTACAAACCTTTGGTTTATACTATTAAACTATGCATCAAATCTTCTCTTTTTATACCAACCCTCCTTCACTTGCACTGACTCCCCAAACACATCTGAGGGATTCACGCCCAAAAGCCATGTTCCATCCTTCGTCCTCGTCGCCACCCAACTACAGTGACCTCTCCATGCACCATGCAGTGAGCTTCTCATCTGCTGTGCCCACAGCTCCGACTGAGATTCCTCGCGGGGGTTTCTTCCACGGCAACGGTGGCTTGCTAGCACTTCCCAATGTTGCTGCATCAGCGCCGCCTCCCTACCCCTCTTCCCTGCCTTACTACTACATGCATAGCAACATCAACTCGCATTTCCTCCCTCTTCATCTCCAGTTGTCTGAACAGCTCAGCTGTAATGCCACCTTGTCTTGCTCGTCTCCTTCAGCTTCAGCATGCCAGTTGCCTCCTCCCCATGTTCCTTCTTCGCCGTCATCTTCTGGTGACCTTTTGGAGTTCAGCACTGGAGCGATGCGGCGTGTCTTTAGTACTGGTGACCTCCAGGTAATCCAACAGACTTCAAGCTGGTCTTATAGCTGATCATAAACAAGTTCTAATCATTTCTCACCCATGTTGATACAAAGCAGGTGATGAATGTCGCGGCATCACCACCACCACCTCCTCCACTTTCGGGTGACCTACACGGCCAAGATGCAGGGGGGCCTTTCACTCAAAAAGTTGGCCGTTACAGCGCTGAAGAACGCAAGGAGAAGATTGAGCGTTACCGTACCAAGCGTAACCAGAGGAATTTCCACAAGAAGATCACTGTAATGATTTCCCACACCACACAATCTGCAAATGCAATCCCAATACATGTCCTCTAATCCATCTGTTGCTCCAATCCGGACCTCTTCAGTATGCCTGCAGGAAGACGCTGGCGGACAGCAGGCCCAGGGTGCAGGGCCGCTTCGCGAGGAATGCCGAGACAGAGGCCGAGGCTGTTGCAGGCCTCGAGAGGGAGGCCTCAGACAATAACAGCTACGAGCACTGCCACTACAGCGACCTCACCACCAACAGCAGCAGTAGCAACTGCTGCTACGACACCCAGTGCAGGGGAAGTGGCAAAGCCACAACATTTGACGACGGCAAGTGGCGGTGGGAGGCGCCGGTGGCCGCCCCAGCTGCAGCCAATGGGCACCATCAGTACCAGCAGCAGCTTCTTGATTTTAATATCGACATGGACATGAACGGAGATGATCTGTGGGCCAGCCTGGCTGACATGTGCTCTGGGACCTGATCGACCTGGGCCATGCCAGGGGCGTCCTGAATCCTGATTGGCGCTGTCTGGTGCGAGGAAGGCAGGGAGCACCAAGAGGCGGCTGGCTGCCGGTGCCCGTTGCCGAGGCAGTGCGGTGGTCAGAGTGGCGTTGCTGACCTTCTTGTGTCGTAGTGGTGCATCCTAGTAGTATTTATTAGGAGTAGTAAAAAAAAACAAGACACATAGATGGAAAATGAAAACCCCGTCTCATCTCATGCATGTAAGAACAGATTGTTGTTCCCTGGTTTTGCTTGTTACCCTATTTTGCAATGCAATCTTCCACAAAGTTTGGCGCTTTTCTACGTGTCTGAATCGTTAAACCTCTGAGTGCTGCAGCTTTAGGACCATAATTTTTTGTCTAGTGTTGAGCTGTTTTGATTTGTCTTGCTGGCGATTTGCAGTTGATAGTGCTGGTGCATGTATTTGGCTGCTGTTAGTGGCATTCTTTGGTTTAACAGATTTTGTCGCTGGCATGACAAGCTGACAACGAGCTGATCTGCGAGACCACTGAACCTATGCTGTGTGCCGTCTCCGAAGGTTCCCAGGTGTGGGTGGTGACTGTCACTGTCACTGATAACAGTTACAGAGGTGTCACTAAACAATATGGAGGTGCGGCATAGAACATGGCTGAAGTGTGGCTCGATATTATGCAGAAGCGAGCCTGATACATAGTTCTTTCCGAGGGTTAAGAAAGAGTGGCAAGAAGTGATTGTGACACTAAACGGAGCACATTGTAAACAAAGTGTGTTAAAGGCAAGGGTGGGCGTTAGATAGTTAGGCTTCAAGCTACAGACCGCATACGTGCACTATGACACTTGCAATTGTACTTATATACTCTCCAAAACTAAAGGCCATTCTGATTGTATTTTTTTTCTATCAGGGCTTTTGGAAGATTCCAATTCGTTGGTACTTGTTTTTTCCCGCAATGTGCTTGTATGGCTTGTGCTACACGGTAACCTAACTCATAAGAATTGTGCAGGGAATAGTATAATAATCAGAGACATATGGTACTGCAAAAATTCTTCATTTTTATGGAAACGATTCGTAGCTCACCTGCTCAAATTGTGTCGACTCACGGACGTCTCCTTTTGAGTGAAAGAAAATTCGTTCATCTTTCAAGAAGCATACTTTCCTCCTTCATTTTCTAAGAAGAATTGATGGAAGACGAAAAAGAGCGTACCCAGCGCCGTAGGTTTTCGCACTGCAGGATCTGGGGAAGGAAAAATAGTCAGTCATAAATGTGCAGAGGCTGAGGCTTGAACGTGTACCTCTTGGTAACAGACAGTAAAGCTCTACCGCTTGTACCAGGACCGCCCTTCAATTAATGGAAGACGAAAAATAAAAAATGCAAACTACGGAATCTGGTCATGGGAACAACTTTTGCCTTGATTTGATCGACAAAAGTTGCAATATTACCCTAAATGTAGAACAGGACGGTCGTCTGGATGCTGAAGGTATCTTGTTTGCTTGAAGCCATAACTCCCTAGCCTACCGCAAACATGAGTCAAGTCAAGAACAGTTTCACGTTTCAGTTCACGGTGAAAAATCTCAGAGAAAATTCTAGCTACACTATCCCAGACTAACATCGTGATCGATCTTTCGGAAGCAACAAGCCGATTCCTTGCTCATACCCCAAACACAGGCCAATGTTCAGTACCTGACCTTTTTGACCATCCCAATTCCCAAACCGCCCAAAATGCATGCGGTACTTCAAACAGGCATCGTCGGATCCGAGAATAAAGCAGCAATTGTTACTAGCTCGACAGAAATTCGAAGTGGAGCAGCACAAAACACCCAATGAAAGAGAGTTCCGAGTGCCCTTTGGAACAACCGTCAGTGGAGCAACAGACGCCAAATTGTCTCTGCATCTGGCAATTAAAAGTGCAGCAACAGAGGCCAGGATATCAGCTCAAGATCGGTCAAAGGGGAATCAGAACCCCAATGCACGGTATTGCAACTCAGTGATAAGAGGGGCAATGAGTAAGCCTTTTTACCCTTAGTCTCCTACAGTCCTATGCATTGGTTATAGTCACTAGCTGGCCAAGTGATTCCTTATAATGCTTACATACATACACTGTTAATTATATCAACCACTCAAACTCAATGGTTCAAACCTTATCACATAATAATGAACCGCTCAAATAAACTTGAATTAATTCGACAATTAGATGCACAAGTTTAGCTGTCTGGCATCGAATTCCATACGTATGAATACCTGAAGAAGACACCGCGATAAATCCTTTAACTAAGTTCAGGTAAAGCAGGGAAAATTGATAGATTTTTTTTTTTTGAACATGATTCCATATTCCAACCTCTATAAATTGTAGGACTCGTTAGCAATGCTTGAAGGGCTAAACAAACCTGCATTACGCTTCTCTGAGTCTCTGGAATTTCTAGCTTTAGCCAAAAGGCTAGGCCGCTGCGTTGTAGCGCTAGAGCGAAGGAACACTTGACCGCCTCTGGATCACCTCCCCTAGAGGTGGGGAGTGTGGCAGCCTGATTCTCTGTCGGCCGCTAATGCCAAGATAACTTTGTTAATCTCACTATGATTACAAGTCTAACTACTATTTGGTACTGCTGCAGACTTTTGTGTAGTTGAAGTTTGCATTGCAAATAGTAGTATGTGCTTGTGATCACTGATCAGTGAACCTAATGCAAAAACTGCTGGCTGACATGCCGGTTAGTAGTTCAGCATTCAAGAAGATGTATGTAGCTAACTGCTGGGAACATCAGTTGCAAGTGTAAACAATTTGGTATTCTTTTAGCAAGAAAGATGGTGTGATTGTGAATGCTTTGCTTTTGTTCTAGACGACATAAATAATGACGTAGAACAGTCCAGTAAACAGCATGGTCAACAAGGCATTTCAGATTAGAGGGACCAATAACTTTGTGTCGAGTGGAGTGAGAAAAAGGCTGGAATCATGTGAATGAGGTGTTTCACTCACATTTTTCGTCGCATTACTTATACCAGAAACCGGCAAGAACAAGAACCCCCCCGAAAAAAATGATGGCCCGGGCACCCGGCCGGCCTTTTCGCGCGGTATCAGTCATACAGGGAAGAACACATGGCAGGGGCAAAAGGCGCCTGTCCTGGATGCTAATTTTGACCCTGAATAAAAAACAAGATTTGCGCACTAAACCCCGTGGCCAATTACAATTCTCGATTCTCGATCAGAGGGTACGGTAAAAGCTTATCGCGATCTTGGCGCACTCGAGGGAATTTCGTTTGATTGGTCCGGTTGAATTCCAATTGGCGCGAGAGAAATTTGTATTTGGGAACAATTAAGGTCAGAGCAAGTTCCTACTGACTACAGAAATTCCACCGAGCCAGGAGTGGGGAGGAGACACAGACGCTGCGTGTGCGTGTAAAAAGCGGCCGGAATATTCACCAACGTGCAAATTTAGTAATCGTCGCCGGTGACAGCATACATAAAAAGGGGGGCGCCACTGAGCCACTGAGGAAATGGTAAATGATGCGCACTTTTGCGAGATCCTCCTAAGTCGCCATCGCATACGAAGGCCAGGGGCCAGGGCCAGGCCAAGGCGAAACAGAAAACATATATGCGTGCGTGCGTGCTTTGCGGTGACGAAGCCCAAAGGATCGTGCAATCTGATGTGAAGCTGATGCTTAAACAGTTAAGCTTAACATGATGTCTGATGTGGCTTATAATATGTGAGCAGTTAGGCTCGACATACGTAGCTTAACCGTCCCAAAAAGCATATTTCTGTGAATGAGAAAGTAATCAGTCGTTTGTTTGCACATATAGGAATCATTTCCCCTTTTCTCGGTACTGTTTCTGTGCAGCTAGAAACGGTTTCAATTTCAACAATCATTTTTAAGATTTTTTTTCGGCCTTTCGGCACTTGGCAAGTTGGCAGAAGCTGAGCTGATTCATACCGGCTCGAAGTGACCCGGTACGCCGTGGGCAGCCATGGCCGCTATCGTGCCCACAGACGAGGCGGCGCGTGCGCCGTGGCCGTCGTATGGCGACGGCCGTACCGGGCGCTGGCGGCCGGCCGGCCGATAGCTTTTCTGGATGCTTTGGGCCACCGCCCACCAGCGGAAGGCCGGCGGCAACCGAGCGGGCTCGTCCCGGCCTGCTGGACCTGGAAACGCGGCCTTGTGCAGGCGTGCAGGTGCAGCGCCATACCACCATGTCCTCGACAAAATGCCCCGAGCTGATTGCATCTCGGTCAGTTGGACACGATCAAACAACTCAGGCTTTGTTGTTGTTTTTTCCGGAGGAAAAGGTCTCCTTGCCGTTCCGCCCTCGTGTCTCGTGTGCAAACGTCGTGCCAACTGCCAACTTTAAGTTTTCTACAATTCCCACTCTGAAACGCTACGAAGCAACATCCGTTGTAGTCTAGCTGGTTAGGATACTCGGCTCTCACCCGAGAGACCCGGGTTCGAGTCCCGGCAACGGAAATTTTTTTTCTTTTGCAGCGTTTTTTGTGTAGCAACTTTGGAGCCGCCCTGGGCCCACCTGTCATCCTCGAAGTTGTTTCCTTTCCCTATTTATTGACTAGCCACCATGCACAGCAATTTACCGGCTCAGTTGGGGCCCTCACAATTCGAACCACCTCAATGAGGTAAACTGGCAAAATAAGCCCGTCTTTTCTTGGTTGGTTTCTTTCTTCTTCGATTTCCTCCTCTTCTTTTTTGCCCATTGCTGCGTGCATTGCTAGACTCCATTCTGTTCGCGTCGTGATATCTGCATCTGCAACTAGCTGAATTAATCATCAGCAAATCGGATCCACGACAGAAAAGAATTACGTCCATCGCAGATCCTAATATGGCCGTTAATCTCGATCCGGTTCCATCCTCAGGGACTCCAATTGAGCCGGGGCAGGCCGACAGATCGAGACGGCAACGGCAGCACCATCTTTTATCCAGGCAGGGGACCGCCGATCGACCGGGGCCGGCGCCATGGCTCTGAGCCAGAGCACGCAGCTCGGCCTCGCCACCGCGCTGTTCGGCGTGCTCTCCTTCGTCCTCGCCGTCCTCGCAGAGCTCAAGAAAGTAATTAATACGCGTCTTCCGCTTTGTTTGCATTGCCTTCTACAGAGACAGTGATGCCGTTCGTTGCCTGGTGAAATTTTAACGAGATGCTTTCTCTCGCTCTCTCTCCATCTTTAGCCCCCGTACGGGACGCCGATCAAGGGCCGGGACGTCGTGGTCTGCCGGTTCCCGCACGACCCGACGGTGGCGCTGGCCGCGGCGTGCAGCGCGGCGCTGGGCGCGCTCGCCGTCTTCTTCCCCTACGGGGGCAGGCGCGTCCCGAGGACGGCGCTCTTCGCGCACACCCCGCTCTACGTCTTCTTCCACGTCGCCGTGTAAGGAGCCAGACCACAGAGCGAGAAGGATGCATGGTCACCGCGTGTGCGCTGAGGAGTCTCGTGTTTTTATTCATGTCCCGTGCAGAGGCGTCACGGTGGCCGGCGCCGGCACGACGGTGTGGGCGACCGTGACGGAGGCGATGCACCACGTCCGGAACGTGCACCGCGACCTGGCCTACGCCAGCCCGACCGCCAAGACCGGGGTGCTCGGCGGCGCGGCGTTCCTCAACCTGGACGCCATGCTCTTCTGGATCGTCTGCCTCATGCTCGCCCGCAACGTCAGGGAGGACTACTTCGACGACGACCATGGCGGCGGGGACGGGGACGGGGACGACGACGACGCCGGCACAAGGATCGAAGAGAAGCACTGGCGGAGCCTCATAGAGGCGATACTGGGCACCTGCCCCCCCTTAGTCTGGCAAAACATCAATACATGTCTGAATCTCTGAGCATCCATGACTGATTTCGTAAGGCTGAGCATTGGCAAGTGATCCATCTTTGTCTTCTTCCTCCCTGTCTAATGAAAGCATGCACTCAACTTCATCCTATTAGTAGTAACTTTTGGATAGCATTCTAGCTTTTTTAACTGGACTAGTGCGTTTCTTGAAAGAACAACAAAAACGCCTTGCATGTATGTAATTTGGAGGTAATCTTTTTTTATCAGACAAGAAATCTACTGTAGCTGCCCCCCCTTGATTATACCTCACGCTCCGCCACTGAAGAGAAGTGACCTGTTCGTGCACGTGCGTACGTGGTTCGCAGCATGTAGCGTCGGCATGTGTAACAACAGCATATCACGTCGCTTGTATATGTGTATTTCGCCGTGTCTTCTATAGTATTGTGCATATATAAAGCTTCGCCGTTCGTAGACACATCGTCAGAAAACAAAAACATCCATTCCGTTCCACAAAAAAAAAAACGTAATTCATCATGCAAGTAATGTTTCCTCTTTAAGTTAGAACACTCCAAATTTCTCGCCGTCGATTGACTTGTCCAAACTCCATCCAGAAAGAAAAAGGATCATCCCAAAGCCTCCAACCTCGCCCCACTTTTCTAACCATAAATGGATTATTTATGATTTCACAAACTCCTTGTTCTTTCTTCCTCGCATTGTTGTTGCTTCCTCCTCGTGTAGAAATAGAGATAATTGGGGAAGACACATTACGCCTTTCAGGGTCTAAGTGACGTTCCGTATATACAGCCGGGAACAATTTGCATTACAAATCAAGATGTGTTACCTCAAATACCTCCCAAATTACCCCATCATCTGCAATTTGTGTTACAAGTCAGGATATGTAACAACAGCATATCACAAGGTTATAATTGGTATGGTTATCCGATAATCCGAATGCATATACTGGTTTTGCTTACCTGAATTCATGTATTCGGCTTGGTTAGCTAAATACCAGTAGCAATTGAATAGAGACGACGAAGGCCCGTGGCGCTCGACGAGCTATAGCATTGCAACTGCATGGAAATAGGTGGAACAAAGGGGGAAGAGATCGAGGCAGGCGTGTGCAGCGTTGATTGCTTTGCTGCGGTAGTACTCCGTTCGTGTCTGTGCTCGGGACGGCATAATAAAAGCAGCCGGCGAGCACCGGTCACAGATGTCTCGGCGCTCCCGCTGGGCGCTGGCCCACGGATCCCGCTGCAGCGTTGCTGGAAGCACGGTTCACTCATTTGCCTCGCCAACGGAGGCCCTGATCCTGTGTGGCGCGATCTCTGCGACCGTGTGCCGACAAGAGTTGTCGGTGAGTATGGGATTAGCTATGTGTTTTGCAGGAGCGTTGGTGGTGCACCGGTACCAGCAAAGATTTAATTCGGTGCGTGGATGTTGATTTCTCATAGTGGTTATGCAATTCTTTAGTTGTAAATATACCACAACTAGTGTATCCTACTTTGAAAGGAATAACTCGTATTTGCCGTGCTCAACCGTGAGCACCAGCTAGCATGAAATAGACAACAAAGACCGATTGTAGGAGGATCTCCAACAGCTATAGCCGAAAGTAGCACTTCTTCCAATTGGATTGATTATCCATCACAAGAATAATAAGACATGCAAAATCAATGTCTTTTACTACCATTTCGAGAATAATAGAAGTATTTTTCATCGGAGAAAAGAATCTCTTCTATAAGATCTACAGCACTAAAAAATCATATCATTTGCTAACACAAGCTTTTTTTTTTAGTTTGACTAGCTTAGTAAATATAAAGTCTATAAAACCCAAGTTATTTTTCATATATGTATGCTTATTGTTCTGGGATGAAGAATGTTGATACAAAAAGATTAACATTGAATCTTATATGATCTACTAAAATATCATCCACTTGGCTTTTGCTTTTTGGGTTGCACAAAACAACAATCCTGTCGCCTTGTATCAACCCAAATCATTAATGAGTCTAATTTAACACTTTGAAATTTGGAACATCAAACCTACGCTTAGATGGTCTAGATGTACGCCCACGTACTCATGGCCTCAACCAATTTGATTTGAGTTAGGTTCAAATTTCTACCGCGAACCATAAAACATAAAATATAAGTCTAATTTTAGCTCCCATATGTCTGTCAGCAATTATTTATTGCAGCTTACCTATTTCAGACTTTCAGCCTGTTCGTTTGAACTTATCAGCCAAACCAGCCAGCCATTCAACAGTATTTTTCTCTCATAAAAAATCAGCAGCAGCCAAAACCAGCCAGTCAGAAACGACCAAGCGAACAAGGTGTTTGTTTGCCACAAGAAAACTTGTTCTAGGTACCGTTGCATTCATCACGGAGACAAAAGTCCTTATCATTGAATTTCACTACTACTTTGGCTAAGATCGGCTCCATCAAGAAGACACTGGGCACCGGACCGGCGACGGCCCAACCGCCGGAAGGCCCGCCCGGGAGCAACAACAACACGAGGTGGCATCATCACGCCGTGCACGGAGGATCGGGATCTCGGTCTCGCGGAGGACACAAGTCACGGAACCCGCACTGCTGCGTGCGACTGGATCGACCAACGCCCGTCCCCCTTCCTTCCCTTCTCCGTGTGTGTGTCAGCCAGGCCAGGAAAAGACCGCGCGGCGCGAGCCACGAGGGCGGTCACTGGTCAGGCGTCAGGGTCATCCCCATTTCTCCTCCAGTCCCCACACACCCAGGTACGGACACTCTCCTACTCCGCCCTCGGCCCTCCCCCGCGCACGCCGGTCCAGCCGGAGGAGGCCAGCCAGATCAAAGTAGCGCCACCGCCACGCTGCACTCTACTCTAGCTAATCCCGCCGCCGCCGCTCCGGTGTCATCGCGAGGAGGAGGAGGAGGAGATGAAGCCCAAGAGCCTCCCGTTCATCGCCTTCGAGCACAAGCGGTGCGTTCCCTCCTCCACCTACCCGGACAGTCGGCCAACCCCCGCTCCCGCCTCGCCGCTTCGATAGCTTCCGACGAGTTCGGGCTCCTTCCCTCCGTTCCTCCCGGTTCCCGCTCCGCGTCCGCGGGTTTTGGCGTACTGCGAGTAGTTGTTCTCGCTTCCCGGGGATCTCGGCCCGTTGCGGCGCTGGGATTTTTTTTGCTGTTCTTTTTTCTGCAAATGCGGCGGGAAATTCCGCGCGCTTGTACGCGCCCGCTGGCAATCTGCCCCCTCCACGAATCGGAGGAAGTCGGTGTTTAGCTTAGTAGTATGAATTTGTTGGTGGAATTGCCCGAATCGGGAGCTCTGCTGTGCACTGCCGTTTGTCTTTTCGAAAAGATCTGGAGTTTCTGTGGCCGTTTCCTGCACTAGGACGGGCTCGGTTTAGGTGTCTTTTTGGCAGGACAGCGGGTTCTGGAATCATGTGGTGTAGTCATCAAATCAAATTCGGAGTGAAAAAAATATGACTAACTATAGTTAATACCTCTCGCTGCTTCGAATCTGGGGAGGGATGCACGTGCAGAACCCTCGAAGTTTCAAGCGCTAGGTAGCTGCATTTTGGTTGGAGACACTCCGTTTTGATGCTGTGTGATTGAATCAGGGATGCATACGGCTTTGCTGTGCGGCCGCAACACCTGCAGCGGTACAAGGAGTATGCTGGCATCTACAAGGTAGAAGACATGCCCTCAATTTTCATCTGCATTGCTTGATCTTGACATGCTGCACACCTTGCTGGTGCTGTACTTGTAGGAGGAAGAGGAGGAGAGATCTGATAGATGGAAGAATTTTCTGGAGAGGCAGCCTGAGTCATCTGGGCAGGACGCTGGTAATAACGCTAAGGGTGATGGTTCTGAATCGCTGCATGAGAAGACGGTAGCTGGGCCACGGAAGATCGAGATATGGACGCCAATTAGATCGTCCCTGGGCAACATCGAGCAGATGATGAACCTGCGCATCGAGAAGAAGCAATCTTCTGCTGGCAAGCAGCAAGGAAAGGACGGAACCCATCCGGTGAAAGTTGAAGAGGGCAAGTTGTCAGAGGATTCAGATGATGAATTCTATGATGTAGATAAGGTTGATCCAAGCCAAGAAGTGCAGTCGAGTGATACTGGGAATGCTGATGCCGGAAGCAGGAGTCAGGAAGAAAGTTACATTTCAAAGGAAGAGTTGGAGTGTCTGGTCCATGGTGGACTACCAATGGCTTTGAGGGGAGAGGTGCAGCCTGATCACTGGAGCATTTTGTTTCTTTCTTTTAGTTTTGATTTGTTCAGTTCATTCAGCAGCTCTGTGCTTTTCTGGTGACAGCTATGGCAAGCTTTTGTTGGTACTGGAGCTCGTAGGGTAGAAGGTTATTATGATAGTCTTGCAGCAGAGGGTGAATTAGATAATAAACGTTCAGATTCTCCAACTTCAGAAGGTGTCCACGAGAAGTGGATTGGGCAAATAGATAAGGTAGCTGTTTATGTATTGTATTTTTTAAGATAAAATATACTACTGTGCTGGAAAGTCTAACAGAGTCCAATATGTACCTTGGTCTTATAGGATTTGCCCAGAACTTTTCCTGGTCATCCTGCTTTAGATGAGGATGGAAGAAATGCTTTGAGACGCTTGCTTATAGCTTATGCGAAACACAACCCATCAGTTGGTTACTGCCAGGTAAATCTACCCTTCAAACATTGATCCTCATTATTGCCTTTTATCTCACCAAAAGTCAGTTGCTTCTTTGGATCTCCAAAAAGGCAGGCCAATATATATATATTTTAGTTCTCATCTCACTCTACAAAAGTGAATCTAAAACCTAACATTCAATGCTTACAACAAATATGAAACAATTACAGTCTTTCTCAATCAATATCCTGTTTGTACTTTATTGTTTACCAGCATTTTATCTCAGAAATCCAACATTCTCTCAAAATAGATTTGTCGATTAATACCTCATCTCACTCCACACAAGTAAATCTGAAACCTAACATTCAATGCTTCCAACAAATATGAAATAATTACAGTCTTCCTCAATCAATATTCTGTGTGTACTTTATTGTTTATCTCAGAAATCCAACATTTCTCTCAGCATAGATTCGTTGATTGAATACCTAATCTTACTCCACACAAGTGAACCTAGAACCTAACATTCAATACTTCCAACAAATATGAAATAATTACAGCCTTTCTCAATCTATATTCTGTTTCTACTTTATTGCTTATCAACATTTTACCTCAGAAATCCAACATTTCTCTCAGCATAGATTTTTTCTATTGAATATTGTAGGCAATGAACTTTTTTGCGGGTCTTTTGCTTCTATTGATGCCAGAGGAGAATGCATTTTGGTATGCCCCAGGACAATTTGTTGTATTTTATGTTGTTAGATTAAAAAATCAGTTAAATTATCACTGGTGTATGTTACAGGACATTGGTTGGGATTATGGATGACTATTTTGATGGCTACTTTTCTGAAGAAATGATCGAGTCACAGGTATCATGGATTGTCTATTTCTCAGTCAGTAATGTTTGTTTTGCATGATAGGGGTGCTTGAAGCCCCTAATTCAATTCATTCTCATGAGGCCAAATTTTGGTTGTAATTCAGGTGGACCAGCTTGTTTTAGAGGAGTTAGTTCGAGAGAAGTTCCCTAAATTAGGTTAGCAACCTATCATGAATAAATTGTAATATTGGTGGCATGTGACTCTTTCTTCCCTAATGTGCAAGCATTAGGATTTAACATACTTTCTTGATGCAGCAAATCACCTGGATTACCTTGGACTTCAAGTTGCATGGGTTACTGGGCCATGGTTCTTATCCATCTTCACAAATGTGCTTCCCTGGGAAAGCGGTTAGACTTTATTTTACATTGTTTCCATTACCGAGTACTTGTAGAAGAACATTATCAATAAGTATAGTTTAGCTAACACGATGGGGTTACTTCACCAAGCACATCGACTTTTCTAAGTTTGGGCTCAGCATTGCTTCTAATGGACACATGAACAACCTGATCTCATGCAAGAAAATAGTGATCAAAACCTCTATCTAAGAAAAGGAAACTAGATGATTCTGATCTAGGTATTTATAAGGAGAGACTGAGAGTGAATTAGAAGTGGTAAAGTGAGCATTCATTGGAAGGTGTGAAAGATAACATATATATTATTGGCAGTTATAGGGTACCCAGGAAGACCATATAAAACACACTAACTCTGTAAGCAATGAAACCTGCTTGTAGTGATCCCAGACAAAACTTCACATCATGTTTACTTCTGAATTTTACATTTCAGTTCTCCGTGTCTGGGATGTGCTTTTGTTTGATGGAAACAGAGTAATGCTGTTCCGGACAGCTCTTGCGCTACTGGAGTTCTATGGTACTGGAAATGCATTTGCTTCATTTCAATTTCCAAAAAAAATGTAGCCAGATACACAGAATTCTTGTAAGCATGTCTGTAGACTCATGCTTGTGTTAATTGCAGGCCCTGCACTTGTGACTACAAAAGATGCCGGTGATGCAGTTACCCTTTTGCAGTCTTTAGCTGGTTCCACTTTTGACAGCAGCCAGCTTGTCTTGACAGCTCGTATGGGATATCAATCCGTAAATGAAACAATATTGCAAGAACTGAGTAATAAACATCGCCCACCTGTCATATCTGCAATGGAAGAAAGAGCGAAAGGTCTAGGTGTTTGGACGGATACCAATGGTCTTGCATCAAAACTGTATAACTTTAAACGTGACCCTGAACCGCTGGTTTCTTTAAGCGATTCAGCAGACCAGTTGAGTGATGTGGGAGATGGGGATGCCAATCAAGAAAGTGATCCTGGAAACATGGATGATGAGTATGGTGGTGTGACAGTGAATTCCGAGATTGATTCTTTGCCTGATCCAAAGGACCAGGTAGCATTCTCAATCATAGTCTCTAACACCTGTTATCTATATACTCGAAGGATTGTAATCTTGCCACTGCCATCTTCTTTTTCTTATGCTTGATCAATCTAAGAATTTTCTGTAATGTATCATCCCATGGTAGTAATGCTTAATTTTCCGTTTCAAAAAAAGTAATGCTTAATTTCAACACCACAGGTTGCTTGGCTGAAGTTGGAGTTGTGCCGACTCCTAGAGGAGAGAAGATCAGCTGTTCTCAGGTTTGCTTATTCCTTTCCAAGTTCCCGTCACTTATTTTGTCATAAGATGCTGGAACAGTTTTACATGTGATTACAGTTATAACCGGCAGTTAAAGTTATAATTGATGCATTGGTATGGGTAGTTTTCTCCTTTTCTTTTCATGTGCTTCATGGGGATTAGTTTTCTGCAGTAATATGAACTAAAGCTGCTATTTTTTCGTTCACCTCATAAATCCACCATCATCGCTGGAAATATATCCGAAATCCTGACTTGGTTGACCACACACACTGTATGAGATATAAAAAACGAATCGACTGTTTTCGGAAGCAAGCATGATCAAACCATTTACTGATGTTGTGAAACTGTTAAACATGAGATATTTTTAAACAGCATGAGCATTCCCTTTCAGCTGAGTATTTTCTTTTCGGCCGAACTGTTCTTTACCTTTTTCTTTCTTCCTTTTGCTTTTGCAGAGCTGATGAACTAGAAACAGCACTTATGGAAATGGTTAAGCAAGACAATAGGCGCCAATTAAGTGCAAAGGTATAGAGTACTTAACTGTTATTTACAGAGAAAATATTCAGTTATGGAAATACCCAGAATCTAAGATTGCACCGCACTATCTTCATATCTCATTCAAGCCCACGACGGTCATGCTCATACACATAGGAACAAAAGAAAAGTTAATGAGAAATGACGACACATGCGAACGGGCCCCTATCAACTGGCAATACATGCTACATAATGAAACCTCTTTGACATATTAAATTAGAGGTGGAGGTTGGAGATGTTGCTAGACCTGCAGTCTTGCTTTCATTAATGAACATAATAAGAACATTTAGTTTTGAATCTCCTGAGCAAAAGGTCTATGTTGTAACGTAGGGAATACTATTTAGTTTGTTGCAAAAATTGCTTATAACTATGTTTATTTAGCTTGTATTCATAGTATAACAGCATAAGTATGAATCTATTATTATTAGACATTGCACCACATTAAATGATGTAAAAGTTATGGAGTATAAATTACCATATGATTTTTAAAGATAATTTAGCAAATTTATCAAAATTTTATTGGTAAGCTAACGACCTTTTGCGTTCTTAGAGCAATGGATCTGAACATATTTACGCTCTTTTCTTTCAGGTTGAGCAGTTGGAACAAGAAATATCTGAACTAAGACAGGCCCTGTCAGACAAGCAGGAACAAGAGCAAGCAATGTTTCAGGTAAAGTTGCTCTCTGTCCATTCTCTATATGCATTTCTGTACTACATATATATACACTAACCTGGAGTCTTGTTAAAGGTCCTGATGCGTGTCGAACAAGAACTGAAAATTGCAGAGGAAGCTCGCATCTCAGCTGAGCAGGATGCTGCTGCTCAGAGATATGCAGCAAATGTTCTACAGGTTAATCAATGACTTGATCTATTTTGAACATCAGCTCTCTTGTTTTATCGATAAGCTATTTCCATTTGAAAGCATAAGTGGCTTGTAAACAATGAAAGTATCCTATTTTTTTCCTTTTTTCATTGTTCAAACTAGTAGTGCCTTTATTAATTACTGAAGAGCTGGGTACTGGTTCTTCAATTATACTGTTGGCACTACTTATTATCATTTTTATCAGAAGTAGCGAAATTAGTATGTCTTCTTTGAGTTCTTTCTACTCTTCTTTTACCCTAGCTTGTTCCACACTTACAAGATCATGACATATGTGCAGGAAAAGTACGAGGAAGCCATGGCTTCACTTGCCCAAATGGAGAACAGAGCTGTAATGGCAGAAACAATGTTAGAGGCTACACTGCAGTACCAATCTAGCCAGCAGAAAGCACTGTCCCCTTGCCCTTCTCCAAGGTATCTCAATCTTATCTATTCCCACAATTCTTAGTGTGAGATGAGACAGCTCTTAAAACTAGCAATAAGGCAGTGCTAATATACCAGTCATTTTTCAATTGTTAACTTCTCATTGTCGGCAATTGAACTTTGTTTCATGCCGCTTCTGTCCTCCTATGGTTTTCAACTGAAAACTAACATAGTGTAACATCATGATGATTAATTTTATTTACGTAGCTTCCTGGCACTTTATTGACATAATTTTCTAATGTTGATATTTTTGCTGCATCTGTTCCCCTTTAGACCATCAATGCTTGATGGATCCCCTACTCAGGCAAGCCAGAATTCATCGCAGGAGTTCCAGCCAAGAAGGAAAAACTTGCTTGGCCCATTTTCCCTGAGTTGGCGTGAAAAGAACAAGGTAACTGAACGATAACAACTCTGAGACATAAGAAACATGTATGTGGTTGGTTGCTGTTGCCACTTAAAACTGCTTATATAAAAATTAAGTTAAATATTTTTAGTATGGAATTCCATCCTTTTAGTAAAAAATATTGGATTTATTTTAACTAACATAAATGGTAAAGCTCTGTCCCAAATTCCATATGAATATGTTTTACACCAATTTATAGGGTGTATATTCTACCTGTTTCCTTCAAGGATCATTGATCACCTTATTTTCATTTCTTCTAATGTGAGAGCCTCTGATTATTGTTGTGACTTGAATTCTTTTAGCATACATAGCATTTTTCCATTCTTGGTTTAGATATATGCAAAATCACGCTGTTGCTTTCTACTCACCTTTAGTTTTCCCCATGGATTCTTCACAGGAAAAGCAGAACAATGCTGATGACTCCGCGAACACAAAGTTTACCAATAATGATGAAATGGTAGAAACCTCCAACAGAGATGATGAGAAGCAGAGAGAAACACTGGACCTAGATAATGAACAGAGAGCAGAATCACCCAAAGAAGATGGCAAGATGAGAGCAGAGACGCCTGTGAAAGACAACGATCTACCAGGGGTCCAACTAGCCACGGACGATTTGAATGGGCACCATGAACAAATGCAAGAAATAAAACTGGATTGATAAGCCCATTGCCACCCAGTCCAAATATCTTCGCCACTAATCAGTGTATTTATGATCTGATCACACGGTGCCAGTTAGTGGCAGCACTGAGGGTTTTGAAATACTCCGGTTCCCCCCCCCCCCCCCACCCACTTTCCCTTTGTGGTTTCCTGAATT
The DNA here is from genome assembly GCA_023333625.1 of Bothriochloa decipiens. NCBI lineage: Eukaryota > Viridiplantae > Streptophyta > Magnoliopsida > Poales > Poaceae > Bothriochloa > Bothriochloa decipiens. The sequence goes on along the minus strand of CM041641.1, from coordinate 16,247,541 downwards.
CTTTTTGCTACCACTTCTAGGTTTACATGTTGTTTCTTCTCTCCATTTTTATAATTTGAGAAGAGAAAAAGAGCAGGTTATATGGTTGTCCATTGGTCGATACCTTCCAATGTAAATGCATGGGAAGAACTGTAAGAAAAGATGAGAATTATGGGCAATTATGACATGCTTATTCTTGTAAATTATCATATTATTTAGAGTTTATGGTGTTTTCAATTGAAGATGTCTGTGTTGGCGTTAACAATACCACTGAACCCCTTGCACAGCTTATTTCTCAGCTTCTCCGAGGATTCTACTTCTACAGCGGCTTAAGTAAGCGGATTCTCAGCAGTGAGAAGCAGAAGCTACCTTCCACTAGATTTTTAAATCTTTTGGAAACAAACTGCCAGGGAAGCTGCCGATTATAGCAACGCGACCACAGAGGGTCGATATCATAACAGCTGATTACAAGAGCCGTCGCGCTTATTGTTTTTTGTTCTCCAGTGAAGTTGGTCAGCATCAGGTCCAGTAATGAGCTGTAGGGCACTCGCTTCCTTTTCTACATTCAGTAGTTCATCTGCAGTTCTGCACTCGATCTGAAACAATATGCACAACAGCTTCCTCATAATATAGGCCCCTGGCTGCCATGGTTCATCACACCCGCGAAGACGAGAATTGTGGTTGACTGGCAGGGGAAGTGGAGAGCTTCAGTGGCCTTTGAGGCTGGGACTGTGAGAAGCAACTTCAGCCTCGGGATGATGATGGTGAAAATTTTGCTCCTCAGCCGCTTTTGGGCCGTCTGCAGGCTGGGCAACATCACTACATCAGGGAGTCGGCACGAAAGCTCAACAAACAAACACATGAGAACAAATGCTGCGACGCGGTGGTTTCCGCCGCGAGTTCAGCCGATTTCTACCGTTTTTCCCCCATGAACCATGACGCTCTCTTTGACGTAACAAGCAGCTTTCATTCCACAAGACAAGATGAAAATATTATACAAGGAATTTTACATGACCTCTCCACCTCTCTATTTCCTCACACAAGCTACGAAGCTAAGAATACGCTTATGCCTTATGGAGCAAAACCCTATCATCAACCATCTAAAAGCCTAAAAGTTTTGTACAGCAAGGGAACTAGGACGAACTATTACTAAACTCTAAGAAGAACACTTAACAGAAGCACCTTCTCCTGCTTTTGCATCGGCTAGTAGTACATACAAACCTCAGTGATGCTGTAAATCTGATACAGATCACGCTCCTTTGAGATCCATCAGTTGTAACTCGGTCCTCGGCTGAATTTCTCCGTTGATCCAGCACCAGCAGCGGCGTTCCTCGGCACCACGAGGTTGCTGATGGTCCTCACGATCTGCCGCTTGAGCTGCCCCCTCTTCAGTGGCGGCCTCTTCTCCTTTGAGCTGCTGTTGCCGTGCTGGTAGGCGTAGTACTCCATGGATGGCTGCCTGACTGATTAGTGACTCTCCCACTCTAGGTGTTCTTTTCGATCGGTGCTTGAAAACCAGGTGGGCAGGTGGTGCTCACTTTTGTGTTTTGTGTGTGTTTAGAGGATAGGAGATGGTGTGGAAGGTATTTATAAAGGCCAAGCACATATCACATCGGGGCGCTATGCGTTGCCTATTTGCCATGCCGCATGTTGTTGATGTGCGTTTGTTTTTAACTCAAAAAACTGAAAAAGTCACATCGGTGTGTCTATTTACCGTTCTTTGAAGGAACAAATTGACTACTTCTGGGCCACGGTGCCTAATTCTAGCGTGAACGTGGGATCGACGCACTAATCAGGGAATCTATGCTGGCCACGAAAGTGACAGCAACTGTAAACTATTATAGGGCGAGTTTTAGCGCGCGTGGAGCAGTAAAACTAATCAGAGGTGCATCTTTGAAGCATCCGTAGACCGGTCAGACTGGTCATGGTCAGTTCAGCACGAATTCGAGCTCGTGGCAACTCATCGACGTAGCTGAACGTTCTCTCGAGTCGTCGACGTTTCTAGAGGTTGTCTCGTCGATTCGCCGTTGCGTCTGCACCGTCAAACTTCTGATGAACTGAACCTGTCATCTGAGTAGTACTGCCGTAGCACATCAAGCCAAGCCTGGCCCACTAATTAATCCCTGATGACTACGGACCTAAAACACGATTAATGAGCACGTGGTGGAGACTGACGTCATCTTGTCAGTGAGATCGTGACTAAATATATACACAATCCACTAGACGACAAACATTTCACGGACGAAGGAGAAAATGGTGCCGTGCATTCAAGAGGTTCAGTGTATCTCTCTCTGAGACTGATAGCCTCAGTAGCAGGCAGTAGGCTCTATCAGATAAGCCTCCACAGGAAGGCTTGAGGTGTCAGATCAGGTGCCCGTCGCCGCAGCGTGCACCGGCTCACCGAGAGACACCTCCGCCCGGCCGTCCGCCGATTGAGAGACACCTCTGCCCGGCCGTCCGCCGATTGGTCCAGATTGCTAGCAGTAGCCGCCGCCATTGACCTTATTATCTCACGAGTCACGAAGGCACTCCTGAGTCCTGACCGCCTATATATCCATTTGCCATGTGACTGCACATGCGTTTTATCATGTTATTTTTGTAGTATTAGGAATGAACATCGATCTGCAACGCCACTCGATGTGATGCTGTCCATCCACAAGGCTCAGCAGGTTGGTTTTCCTCCGTGCGTTTCCTTTAACTTGCAACTATCTAATTCTACCTCGTGTTATTATACTCTAATGGAGTCAGCACCACCTAACTGAGCTGAAAAGATATGGCCAGTTGCTAAGCAAAAGGAAGCGCCGGTCTCTGGAAAGAGCGACAGCCGGGACACCACAAGCATATAGCGTACACAGTACTGGTACATGAACTCGGGCCGTGATCGATGTGACCGCTGGCCGTTGATTGGTCCAATCGTGGATGCTTCACAAACCCGCACGTCGGTCTAGCTCGCCACCCGGTTAAACAAATCCGGGGCCTCCGCGTGGTTTACCGGTTTTTAGGCGCATAAATTCCGTGACTACTTGATTAATTAGTAGACTAGTATTTAGAGTACTCTGATCTCGTTCACACGGCACAGTATGGCCATATGGGGCTCGTGAGACCCCCGGTTCCGGCCGCCTGCAGCTGAAGGCGGTCAAGGGTCAACTTATTCCAGCAAACAAAATAGTAGTAGCCTGAACGAGCACACCAGCTGCACTGATGCATACATGGAACTAGTGTAGCTATCGAAAAGAAAGTGTGTCCCTGCCCTGCCTATAAAATCCCCTGTCCACCAAAGCTTCCGGCACCATCGCATCCTCATCAAGCTACTGAAGTGAGCACTCGACTTGAAAAAAACCGAAACACACACAAACCAGAGAAGGGAAGCAAGAGAAGAAGGCAAGAAGAAAGGAGATAGGACAGAGGAGCCATGGAGTTCTACTACCAGTACTTGAGCAACGGCGGCTACAGCAGCACCAAGGAGAAGAGGCCCCCGCTGAAGAGGGGGCAACTGAAGCGCCAGATCGTGAGGACCATCAGCAAGCTCGTGGCGCCGGGCGGCGATAATGGTGGCGGCCGAAACCAAGTCCAAGCCGCGACGGCAAGTTTTGAGAGGGAACTGAGCAACATCGGAGGTTGCGAAGTTGCAAAACTCATTCATGTATGCTTAACTAGTTAGCTCTGCTCTGACTCTGTGTGTGTATATAAATATAGCATGTTTTGGTTAGATCTCCTTTTTCCATTTTGGTTCGTGCGAGGGTTTTTCGGCATCGATGGAGTGTGAGTCCTGTGCAGCTTCACTTCACATGTAATTAGAGAGGTTTCTCTACGCACGAGTGTTTTGACAAATGATCCTTGAATCCAAAGTCTGCTCTCATCTTCAGTAGCTGTCTGACATTGCTCATAGATCATGATGACATGAGGAGGAAGCCTCTGAAGCCACGTCGTCCCGAAGCGCCACCCAACGCGCGCTGTTTCCAAGCCGCTTGCGGGAGCGAACAGCTGAGCTAAGCAAAGCGTACGCACATGGATGGACGTGGACCGTTCCTCTCCTGCCAAGAATTGGCCCACTAGCCGTCAACCACGGACGGGCCGATCCATTTCTCGCGTCTAGATTTGGCCCACTACATATCGTTTCCCGTGTCTAGTTTGGTCCATCCATTTCCTCTGCCTAAGTTCGGCCGTTTCTGCTTCTCTTGTCCACACCGACATTCTTAAGCCCAGACTTGTTTCAGCATGCTTATTCATTATTAACCTAATTTTATTCAATTAAAATCACATAAATACATAAATCATAAGTTCAAAAAGAATCAAGTAAACCATAAGACCCAGATATGTACAAGCTTATCACAAATATCTTTATACATTTTTTTTAAAGGACGACAGGAGCTTTGCTATAATTTTATAAACAAAAGGACAAAATTAAAAATATGTCTTTGTCTAATTTTTTAGTAGAAATCGGGTCTGAAAAAAACACAATTAGAGAGGGTGCGCAACACCTCACAACTCCGGCACAACCCGATCAACTAACTACCCAAACTTTCAGTGCTCGCCAAAAAAAATGAGTCAACGTGATTGAAAAACCCAAGTAACAACTCGACTAAACATATGCACAAGCTTATACAACCCGACTAAACTTCAGAATATTTTCTTTTACAGCAACTAGTAAATGACATATTCACAAGCTTATACAAAATATCTTTATATTTTTTCAGAAGATGAGCTTCGCTGTGATTTTATTAGAAGGAGAAAAATAAAAATATGCCTTGGTCTGGTTTTTTTAATCAAAACCCGATGAGACAACAGAGACTAGAGTCATCTCAAATAAAAAAAAACACGACTAGAGCAGAGGGTGTGAAGCACCTCACGACTTCCATACCACTCAATCAACTAACCACTCAAACTCCACTACTCGCTCAAGAGCCAACTCGGTTCACAAAACCCAAGTAAACAACTCCACTAAACAACTAATAATTCGACACAGTGATCCACTGGGGGTTATTTTCCAGCCCTAACCTCCAACAAAACGAAAGACCACAAATGAAGCCCTTAGCCCCATAGCTCTTTATTTATATATGTATTTCTAGATTAAAATGTGCCTAAATTTATCTAAATATCCGGCACTACATTGCTCGGTGATATGCTGTCACACCCTGATTTCAGAGGAATGAAACCGGGCCCAAAATTCATGTGCACCAGGAACAATTTACACACATGAACGACAAATTACATGGTTCAAAAGCACAATGTTCGAATAAAATATAGTATAACGATTAAATCGTACCATTATTACA
>CM041641.1:16189972-16242186 GCA_023333625.1 Bothriochloa decipiens | reverse complement strand
ATCAAATTCATTTAAATTTTAAAGTTCAAAAAAATCTGGGTGTTATATATGCTTGGCTTTTTTTTCGAGCTGAGGGCATTCCCCATTTCCATTATTTTCATAAAGGAAATACAAGCATTTAGTTAGAGTTTAAAGGTTTACAGACCAGAAAAGGATGATCTTTCACAGCGTACTACGGGCTCTAAAAGACTATAAATCTGAAAAGCTACTGAAGAAAAGTGTAAAGTTTACTACTGAGAAAATGGCCATAAGGGACTCCACCCCACAGTAGCACAGAGAGGAAAGTTTGAGGTAACGAAACAACATGAAAAACAACTATTTTTGTTATCCGGCATTCCAGAGCAATATATTGGCATCTCAAAAGCTCTTCAGCATTCTTCAAGTGTACAGCCTCAGTCGTCAGTATGATTTACAGAGTTGTCCTTTAGTAACATCACCTCCTCCTTCCTCGCCTTCTTGTTGAGCAGCTTGAGAGCGATTCCCATCATTGCGTTGACACCAACCACCACCTCTTCATTATCAATAGTAGCATAAAGACATGCCTAACGCATTAGGGTGCACATGTGACGTACAATAACAATGGGATTATGAATAGTTTTTCCCTCAAAATAGACATTGTTCCGAGATTTTCATATAGCTCAGCATATTGCTGCAATACCCAATGTGTGTGAAATTTATGGTAACCAGGAATCCATCTTTCGCACCATGCCCAATTTGATTCAAATGAATTTGGAACATCAGTGGCACCAAAAAGGTAGCCACAATTGCCCACACAGCTTTAGGACTGTTGCATTGAAAGAACAAATGTTGTATATTCTCATCAGAGTGACAAAAGTAACAAGCCGGGTCACCTTGTCACTTCCTTTTAATCATGTTATCTTTAGTGAGGATTGCCTTGTAAGCTAATAACCATAGAAAGATCTTGATTTTAGCAGGTACCCTTCCTTTCCATATTTTCTTAAGATAAGGACCACAATCATCTTTAGTAAGAATGTCATACATAGATTTCACGGAGAAAAGTTTTTTTTACTACCAAATCGCCATATTACTATGTCATTAGTGTGATATGCGTGGGTATCCGATAGAAAAGCAAGAGTGTAGGAATATCCGAAGAATCTTTCGCCGTTATGGCATCTAGCTGTGTCGTGCAAATATCTCAAACGATGTTGATCATGGATATAGGATGTGCTTCAGCAAAGCACCGAGCGTCCGCTGTTTGCACCGAGAGATAATTCGAGAAGACAACGCTAACAAATCAGCCTAGTACCAAACTTGACTCACTCTAGCCCTTTTTGTGCAGCGACGATCAAGTGGCGCGCACGACATGCTCAGCATGTTATTATTGCTCCAAAAAGGAGGAATCAGTTCTAGGAGCACTGGTTTGCAGCAATAATAATCACCATAAGCTTTGATGCGTGCTCGTCTGACCCGTCGCTGGTCTAAGAACTCCAAGAGCTTGCGTAAATTTGGATATCTAAATGACTATCCAAATCTATTTAGCCACTGAAAATTGACATTGTCCACAACAGTCTTTTTATAGTTGGCTTTCTATTTTAAAAAGTTTCCACATCAATGGTAATTAAAGGAATGTTTTCTAGCTTTTCTGCTTTTTTGTTGGATCGGCAGCCAATGGTTTGCGCCGATGCTGGCGAAGCACGCTCGGGGTGGTTGCATGCCTGCATGCAAGCCGAGATGGCTAGCGAGCATCGCTCGCCTTTTCTTCCGAACGGAAATCACGGGATACAAAAAATGAAAAATTGGAGAGGCTGATAGAAAGACTGTTGAAGAAGTTTTTGGCTGAAAAATAGCTAAATCAGGTTTTACGTAAAAATTTAGAATATCTCCTAGAGATGCTCTAAGGACGCTTTCAAGGTGGTCGACTTGTGTGTTTTGGCCATATATTATTCCCCTCGTATCATCGCTACCTATTGTTCGAAAAGAAAGATTCCCTGATTTTTTTCTTGATCTTGTTCACACTGGGCCACTGGGGAGGACAGACGGGATAGTGATCCCGGCCATGACTATTGACTAGTCCTAGTCAATTTATTCCCAGCATTTTTTTTCCTTGAAAAAAAGAAGAAGATACGTACACACCATGACTCGGATCATTTTGCTTGCATCGATCGAGGAGTCCATGGTACCGAGCTTACAGCATTCCCATATACTGAAGCACTAGCACGCGTCGCCTATAAATACTTGTAGCTCCCGCATCCCTTCGGCAAGCACTTGGCCTCTCAAATCTCAACAGCCACAGCGCACAGCGCGCGCTCATAGCAACAAGGGATAGGGTACTAGACCGGAGCTTTGTCAGTCAAGGCACACCTACAAGACAGGAGAGATGGAGTACTGCTACCAGTACAAGAGTGTGAGCAACGTGGAGAAGGAGAAGAGGCCGCCGCTGAGGAGGGGCAGCGTCAAGCTCCAGATCGTCAAGACACTCAGCAACCTCGTGGCGCCTAGCAACGGCAACGACGACTCCAAGCAAGTGGCGGGTGGCAACAGCTTCACAATCACAAGGGAACGAAGCTACAACTGAAATAAACTGTATCTTTAGATAGATGTCGCCCTTGAACTTTGCTTCGAGAGGTTTTCTTAGCTTGGATCGACTTGCTTGCTTGTTTGGTCCACTGGTGAATGAAATGGAACTGTACGATAAGTATCTGACAAGTGCACTTTAATCTTAAGGCACCTCTCTGTCTACCCTATTCGTTGTTGAATAGTTTCTGCGACTGATAAATTGGTTGGTGTTGTTTTTTTTTAAGACTGACCTCTTTTTTTAAAGACCGACCAACGAAATTCAAGCTCATAGCGAGCATCCACACCGGCCTGCCGCTACCTGCTAGACCACGATCCCTGCTGCAGCTCTCAGTGATCTATGGCTTGTGGGCTGTCTCCAACAAAAAGACTAATAAATAGGTATTGAACCCTTGTAGCGCACGTTGTTGAAGTAAATCAGCCTAATTCAGCTTTCGATCATGTGTTGGACAAAAAAGAAGGCTAAGCTCTATGCTTCCTGCACCGTTGCCACGTTGGCATACATATCCGTTTATAGGTTTAACGAAGAAACATTCGACAGTGCCCAAGATGCTGCTTTACACGCGTGACTGGGCCGATTTTTTGGCGCATGAGTTATCGGATTAGGTGGGCATCCTTCTCACGGGTTGTGTACACAAGCTGCCAAGTATTGTTACGACGTTCCTCGTGTCTGCAACTGTGAAAATTAAAGCAGCGAGGATATATACGATAGTGAAATTATTCTTCTCCGTGGTGCGGGGTACATTTATATGCGATTCATTACGAACTTAATCATTATTACCGTAGCACCGTGACAACGATGTCTTATATTTCGAGAACAAAACATGCATGATCATCGTAGTATGAACGGAACAACTACGAGTTCATGCTTTTTTATGTAACATAGTAGAGATTGTATATGACTGATTTTCTTATCTTCCTTTTGCTATGGGACAGCAAAGAAATAATGCAAATCTTTATGCATCTTTTATGCGTTCGATGTCTATCTGATATATAGTTGGCTTTTGCATCGTTTCTCTTTTTTCCATGCTTTAGATCTGCAGTACATAAATTACAGAAGGTACAATCATACATACACCCTCACACACCACTAGACGTAGAATCTTATATACTACCACACACGGGCATTACGTGAAACGCGGACTTCGCCAAGTGCCAGCGGCTTTGTCGAGTAATAAAGCACGTGCACTTGGCAAAGACCTTTTTTGCCGAGTGCCAACCAGAGAACTCGGCAAAGAAAGTTTTACCGAGGCCTGGCTCTCGGCGAAGCCAGGCACTCGGCAAAGATTATCTTTGTCGAATATTCAACTCTCGATAAAGAGGGGCACTCGCAAAGAATGCCTGGGGCCAAACGACGTCCGTCGCCGTTACTTTTGCCGAGTGTCTGCCGTCGGACACTCAGCAAAGAATACGTCTTTGCCGAGTGCTAGGCCTTGCACTCGGCACATCGCTACGTGGCCGACTCCTGGGCCCAGGACAGCCCCTCTTTACCGAGTGCCACGTCGTTGGCAATCTGCAAATAGCCTATTTGCCGAGTGTCAGTCATGACACTCGGTAAAGATTTGTTTTTTTAATTTTGAATTCAAATTTTTTCTATAGCCCTAGTATATTGTTTACAAGCATATGTTAGAATTTGAGACCTTTTTATAACATTTTGCTATATTTCGTTCATTTATTTCCTTTACTTGAATTTTCAGGATAATACAAATTTGAACTGTAGGTACATGAAATAATGAAATATAGTCATTCAAAAATAATATTCATGTTGAAGAGTGTATTTTGAGGTCGTATCCATAAACTCACTCAAAAGTTTGAGCGCCTTGTCCACAAAACCTGACCATCCACGTGCGGGAGAAGTGTTTTTTAATTATATAAAATCCTACCGAAGGCCAAAAATCATGAAACTTGTCGAGGTGTCATGTTATCGCATCTAGATGCTATGATAAAAATTTGAGAATATATGAAGTAAGTTGCGACGTCGGATGTCTAAAGCCCAGACATCTCCACATGTGATCACAATTGATTCTGATTGCTTCCTTGAAAAATAAGTAGAAAACATTAATTAATTCTGATTCATCTTCTGACATGTCAAATGCACGTTGTCATGTAGGTGCCTCCTGAATGGTGCAACAAGTTCATGGACTGCTGGTGGAGATTATGGACAAGTGGACAAGTCCCAGTGCCAAAGAAAAATGGCAAAATAAGGATTTGTATAGATTTCACAGAAAAATGGCGAGTGCAATTAGCGCGGTACTGGTCCAGGAGAAAGAAATCAATGACAAGCAAGTGCAACAACTAGTGTACTACATATTAGAAGCATTGTAGGGAGCAAAGCTGAAATACTCAGAAATAGAGAAGATAGCATATGCAGTCGTTACAGCATCAAGAAAACTTGAACACTACTTCCAGAATTACAAAATTCTAGTCCTGACAGCACAGCCGTTAGCGGATATCCTGAGTAACAAAGAGGCCTCAGGAAGAATCAATAAGTGGGCAACAGAGATCTCTCAGTTTGGCATCAAATTTATCGTAAGGACATCAATCAAGTCCCAGACGTTAGCAGACTTCTTGGCAGAATGGACATCTCCGCCTCACACAGAAGAGAAAGCGGAGGCTTCAATATGGACACTGTACACAGATGGGGCATGGGGCCTCCAGGGAGTAGGGGCCTCTGTAGTATTGATATCCCCATCAGGAGCAAAAACAAAATACGCAGCTAGGTTATGTTTCAAAGCCACAAACAATGTAGCAGAATATGAAGGTGTGATCCTCGGTCTCAAGAAAGCAAAAGCACTGGGGGCAAAGCACATCATCATCAAAATAGATTCACTGGTAGTCGCAGGCCAAGTAGAAAAAGAATACATTGCAAGAGACCAAGAACTAGTCAGATATCTGGAGGTGGTCAGAGGTCTGGAGAAGAGGTTCAAAGGGTTCACACTAAAACATATCCCAAGGGGGGATAATTCAGAAGCAGATGAGTTAGCGAAGGCAGCAGCTAATCAAGCAGAGGTACCTAAAGCACATTCTACCAAGAATTAGCCCAGCCAGCAACCGCAAATACAGGCAATCGTGGAGGTATTTTTAGTATCCACGGAGGACTCGAGAAAAGCAATAATCGATCAGATTAATGGGGTCCACGTCATGACAGATGTGGCGATGGCCGCGAGATTAATGGTACGGGCAAGAAACTACACAGTGATCAACGGGATACTGTACAAAAAAGGGATAGTCCAGCCTCTGCTAAAATGCATTACAGAATCCAAAGGCAGAAATCTCTTGCAAGACATACATTCAGGGATATGTGGGTCGCATATCGGATCAAGAGTGCTGTCAGCCAAAGCAATCAGACAGGGATTCTGTTGGCCCACTCACATAAAGGACGCACTGTATATAGTCAGAACGTGTAAGGCATGTTAAAGTTTTGCACCACATCAATCTGCTCCAGGGGGAGCAACTCAACTCAAACCTCCGGTCTGGCCACTGCAAAGGTGGGGAATGTATCTCGTTGGCCCACTACCACCAGCACAAGGCGGAAGAAAGTACGCAGTGGTAGCAGTTGAATACTTCACAAGATGGATAGAGGCAAAGCCATTGGCAACGATCACCTCCGAACAGTGTTCTTCTAGCAGAATATAATTTGCAGATTTAGGGTACCCAGAACGCTCATAGTTGACAACGGAAAATAGTTCGACTCTGAAAAATTAAAGAATTATGTAAAAGCATTGGACCCTAGCTAGCCTTTTCCTCTGTTTACCACCCAGAAAGCAACGGGGCAGTGGAGAGATCAAACAGGATCATATTCTCAGCAATTTCAAAGACACTACTAGCCCACAAAAGGGGAAATGGGTCGATGAGCTACCCAAAGTGGTCTGGTCTCACAACACAAATGTATCAAGGGCCACCGGATTCACCCCATTCAAGCTACTCTATGGAGAAGAAGCAGTGATGCCAGAGGAGATCAAATATCAAAGCCTACGCGTGATCAAGGAAGCACTAGCAAAAGATGAAGAATACAGCAAGGAAATGACTGAGGCTTACAGACTTGAAACAGTGGACAACATCTAGAAATATCAAGAATAAACCAAGAAATGGAGAGATGGAAAAGTAGTCACCAAAAGCATCACAGATGGCGATTGGGTAATGAGGCAGAGGACAAATGCACATAATATCAGAAAGTTGCAGCCAAAATGGGAAGGACCATACATAGCCAAGCAGGTAGGAAAGGAAGGGTCATTTTATCTCCAAGACCAAGAAGGAAGGACGACGACTCACTCCTGGAACATCAACAATTTAAGAAAATACTACACATAGCATGTAAGGGCCACCGCGGAAATATAAGCAGAGGTCCGCAGTTTTTTAATTTCTGCAATTCACATTTTCGTAAAAAACCGGCTTGCACTCTTTTCCTCACATAGGGGCTCCAATTCGGAGGTGAGGTTTTTAACGAGGCAATACCATTTGTAATCAACCTCTAGATCTATAAAGAGGAACCTCGCGAAAATATCAAAATAGTCAAAAGCAGCCAGCAACGCGGCTGCAATATTCGACACCACTTCGCACCACACAAGGTCACTTCAAGCCCATCCTCAAAGACACAATAATCAGGCATGAAGCGACCTCCGAACAAGCCAAAATCCCTTGAAAAAGACCTCTCATGTCAGGCATCAAGGCAGGCACTTGCAACCAAAAGTTGAAATGGATCGGAAAAAGACCTGCAAACTAAAGCAGGCATCGATAGCTCAAAAACGAGCACGAGAGTACACCCTTCACAACATATCGCTAACCAAGCAGAGATAACGAAATTCGGGAAAACAATTTACGTAGCCAGCCTCCGCAGAAACTCAAGACATCGGCAGAGGTAACCAAAAGAAATCACCCGATTCCATAAACAACCACGATTATAATGAAAGCAGCAACCTCCGCGTGTTCAACAATATTAAGTGGAGATAACATAATTCAAAAACACAAAGCTTTATTCATCAATATTGGTAATTAAAACATACATGTTGCAACAAGACTGTGCAGGATAAGCATGCAATACATGCAAACTACTCTAAGTGATCACTCCAGTCCACTAATTTGCAACCCTGAAGTAGACAAGCCCCACAAGAATTACCAATACCCCAGCCTGCAAAAGAGCAAAGAGCGCGCCAAGCGGAGGTCTTCGTAGAGGCAAACGATCTTGTCTCTCGAGAAAAGTAGGTGCTGGTGCATTACGGCTTGGTTCATCCACGAGACATACTCCATCACCCTCTGGTTGCACACCACCTTGCGCCTTCAGAAACCATGTCGAAAGAACCAAGTGCAACGGTTGCTAAGTGTAAGAGGGAGCTAGAAGGCCTCTAGGCCAAAACAACACCCGATACACCTCGACACACTCTGGTTGTACAACGCCATGCACCTTCCATCAGCAAGCGACAGCGGCATAGCGCATCCACTTAGCAATCATAGGGAGAGACTCCACAGCAGGCTGCCACCTCCGAGGGTACAAAATAAAACCAGGTAGTGTATTATTGATAAATAGAGAGGCCCAGCACACGAGCAACTAGCAAAAGATTCACTAACGCGGCCCTGTGATTATGAGTTCTCACACAGTACCTTCAAAACTACTCTTTTACATTAGTCATTGACAGTACACTAGCCATCGCTTCATCCACACAACATGAGAAAGCAAAAGACCTTTTATAGGGAGCCGCCCAGCAGCATTAAAGCAACGACAGTAACCTAGAAATAAACAAATCATTTACAACATCAGTACTTGAATCAGTACTTTTCAACAACTAAAATACAGGATCAGAAGAAATTAATAACAAAGATACCGGGTACCCAATAGTTAAACCCAGACACAACAATACAAAAGGGGGCCTGGTTCACCACCTCCCTCGCATCTCAACAGTTTCACTACTCGCAGCACGCTTAAAAGCCAAATGCAAGCAAAACTTCACGGCCACCAATGGAAGCCGACATGGCCTTGCATCCACGACAACAGTACAAGGCACCATGTAAGAATTCGTAAGAAAGCTAACACAGTTGCAAAACTGGAGGTCACCAAGATCACCGGTACCACGTCCTCAAAGCCCGCATGCAGTGCAAGCCAATCAGGATCATCGACAAGACGGAGACAAGGGGGATGCCGCGAAAGAACTTGTAACGTCCCCGTATCTTCGTCAAACTCGACTATGGTCGAATGCCGTAGCCCAAGCATCATATACGGTGAGGACGTGAACATCGCTCCGGAGGCTACAGGTCTAAGCACAACAAGGTGAGTGTCACCGACAGCGGAATAAAACCCTATGTCACCAAAAAGAAGCAGTGGCTATATGCTCAACTTGTAACAAAAACTCAAGTTCTTAAGAATAAAGTACACAATGACTTGCTACACCCCCAAAGGGAAAAAAAGAAATGAAATCAAAGGCAGAACCGCAAGCTAGTGTCTGGGCCTCTGATAGAAATATAATATCCTCCACTAAAAAGAGGAGGTCAAACCAGGTTATGCACAAATAAAAAACAAATCACATAACGAACCTCCGTGAAGGTCAAAAATTTTACAAGGTCTCAGTCGGCCCACGCCACGCAAGAGACCTAGTAAAAATAGATCATTTTTCATTCAAATCACAAAGAACAAAATTGAACATGTCATTCATAGAGCACGTAGGAAATGCCAGCTTCCAATAATCCCATATTTCGCCACTAACATAAAGACCGTCACACATCAAGGTAACGGGATCGACCTCCTGCACAGGCCCCAAACTGCAGACCTGCGCAGGATGATACGATCATTAATAATTTACATAGCTAGCGTACCCAAATGTATTCTTTACATGTGCCCACTGGCACAAGTCAACAAAAGATCAAACCACTTTGAGGTAGAAACAAGCTTAGTCCTTAACCTCCTCTTCGGTAGAAACAAGCTTTCGTGCCTCCGGCTGCACCAACGGTTGAATCTTGGGCGCCCTAGCATCGGCACTCATAGCCTCCGGCTGTGGCTCAGAAATACCAGCCCCCGCAGATACCTTGGCTTGAGAAGAAGCACCACCAAAAGTTGTATGAGCCCGGCCTCCGCGTTGACCATACTTCAGTTCCTGTAGCAAGAAAAAGCATAAGCAAAACATACAATATTGTTAGGTACAAATAGGAGAAAGCAACACAGGTGATACCACTTCTCGGATCATCTCTGCCATATTCACGGCTTCAAACTGGCCAAACATAGCCCAAAAAGAGTTCATGAAGTTGTACACAGTCTTCTTAACAGGACGGTCTGTTGGACCAAGCTCATCAGGGACAGATACATCCTTAAATACATAATTGCCCAAGCCTCTACAGCCCCAGGAGATGAAAAACTTGCAAAGGTGAGTGGCCGAAGCCTTGGCGCTGAAATCCAAGACCCCAGTCAGCAATTCGGGCAGCTTGCTAAGATTTGACTTGATCCAGGAGAAAATCCCAGACGTTGAGCTCTCAGGGGCCAGTGGAGGACGGCATCGCCAAAAACACGAAGGGCGGAGACATAAGCCTTTGCAACTTCTAGCCCAATTACCCTCAAGGAGTTCAACTCTTTTTCAAGAATCTCCGCCTTGATCATGAAAGCCTCCGCCGACCTCTGCCCAGTGTCTATCTCCTCACGAAGACATTCAGAAAGCCCAGCAGCCTTATTTGCCTGTTCATTGGCAAGGGCCTCCGACTTCTGTGTGGTGTCAACAGACTCTTTCAAACTCACAGTTGAACCTCAAGGTTCGCCAGTTATGTCTCTAGCTCGGAGACCTTTTTTACCATCTGTCCCTTCTCACGATTTTGGGATTCCACCTCCGCCTTCAGCTCCAATATAGCATCATTCCTCCTCGCCAACTCACCAGCACTACAAGACTCAATAGCTATAGACATAGCATGGCTCTATAAAAGGAAAAAACATCATGTTAGCAAACAAAGCAAACTTATACCAACCAGGGCAAAAGGTTCAAACTTACAATTACATGATGATCAGTCTGAGCACATATCAAAACATCATAGGATAGCTTACTAAGACACTGATGCATGTCCCCTTTAAAAACAAGAAGACAAATGCAAGTTAAAGAAAGCAAACGCAAAAACACGCAATAAAATAAGTCACAAAACCAAAGTTACCTTCGATTGCATCATTCAGATGAGCAAGCCTATTTGCCCACCTAAGAAGAATTCGAGTGTCTGGATCCACACCACTGACAGGGGGAATGGATCCAGATGCACCAGCATCCAGCGGAGGCTGAAAAGCTGTAGCAACGTGCTGGATAACATCACCCCCGAGAATAGGGCCTCCAGAAGCCGGCGCTGTCAGCAGTGGAGCTTTTGCAGCAGCACGAGCTATCAAAGCAACAAAATAAAAAGAAAATTTTAATTCCAGACAAAAACCAGAAGCCTAAAAATTTTGACAAAACAAACAATAGTCACCACCACGCTCACCAAGCAAAGCTACCTCCGTTTTGTAGCTTTTCTGACGGTAGCCTTCAGCACCAGAAGATCAAGACAAGTCATGCTCTGAGAAAAAGGTTTACCTGGGCTTAAAACATTATCATCAGCAACCTCCTCCTCAATCCCCTCTCAACCCGGCGCATCCGGTGGCTTGGAGAAATCATCATCGCCAGCCTCCTTCTTTGCTTCAGCGTCTTCAGAGTTCAAAAGCTCAAGGTATGCATTAGGCATTTGTTGGTGTTCGGACCATGGGGGGCCTAAGCCGATGAGTAAAAGTGTACTGTGTGTTCCCTAATCTGGATGGTTTTGCAAGAAGAACGCACGATTTTTACCTTGGTTCGGACAAATAAGGCCCTACGTCCAGCCGGGGGGGAGATTGTATTATCTTGCACCGAAGTGCTTGTATGGGGGGATACAAGCGAGGGTATACGAAGAGGAGTGGAGAGCAAGGCCTAAGTCTAGGAGAGCTTTCCCTATGCCTTGCTGTGTGCGTGTTGTGACTTAGCGAGTTTGAGTGACTTCTCTCCCTCTACAGCTAGCCCAGCGCCCCCTTTTATAGGACAAGAAGGAGCATGGGTGTATAGGAAACCCTAGTGGTGCTGCCCTTGGTAGGGCGATCGTAAGCAATGACGTCGAGGTGAGATGTCAATGATGTCGTGGGTGTTGTAGAAGGGTGTCCCGGGCATGGGTCGCCCTGCGTCGACGTGCTTGGAGTCGATGGCTGTCCTTCATGTGTGTCATGACGATGCCCGTAGGTGGTTAGTGAAAGACCCGTGCCCATGGGGGGCGTGCAAATCCCTGTAGATGTCGTGTTAGGAGTTGTTGGAGCATTGTTTGAAGGTGTCAAGGTCCGACTCGAGAGGTGGCCGAGGGGGTCAAGGCTCGAATGGATAAGGCCAAGCCCTAGGAAGTGCAGTTCGAATATTGGTAAGTGTGCCTCGAGGGGTGCCTGACAGCATACAATGCTTGGTATGGCGTCGCAGTGTAGTACGAACCACCGATTTCCCGGGTTTGGGCGGTAAAAGGAGGATTTGACCACTGTACCCAGAGACTGTAACTGCGTTGTAGCCGTGAGGTTAGGCAGGAGTTGGTGGGGGCATTAAATGCTTTGGATTTCGTATAGGAAGTAGGTGAGCCAAAGGGGGAGTGGCAATCGACGGGGGGTCGTCCGCCTGCGGGGAGATCCATCACTTGATGGGGGGTCGGCCGCCCGTGATGCGCTCCGTCACTCCGACGGGGGTCGTCTGCTTGGGCAGACGTCCATCATACGAGGCTCCCTGTCGAATAGGAGGCGGTCTTGACTTGGATGCTGCTCGTGGGCCAGCCCAGCATGGCCCCACACGCGTTGGTGGACCCTTGTATCTCAGGCTGGTTGCAGGCTTTTTTAGTGATATGGGTTTAATTGTTCGGGGACTAATTTTCCTGGGTTGAGGTTTAGGGTACCCCTTATCCAGGTACCCGATAGCATTGTCTTTGCAACAACCCCGGACGACTCAGGCACATCAGCAGAATAGGGCAGAGAAAACAAAGGCACATCAGTGGTACATGGAGGCCAAGGCTGAGGCAGATCAGTCACTGGAGGAGAACGAGGAGGTGGGTCAGCAACCGGAGACGGAGGACGCTCTGCTCAGTCTTGCGTATCATCAGCAGTGAGCACAACAACCTTCGACCCTGCCATAATAGTTTCTTCATCATAAAAGCCCTCAAAAGCATCTTCCACCTCTGCACTCTCAGCGAAGGCCCCTCGCTGCTTCTTAACCACTCTGCGTGTGATAGCACCACCTTTCCTCTTCTTGCCCTCTACCTTTGATGTAGTAATGGCAGCAGTAGCGGAGACAACCAGATCCTTCTTCTTAGTTTTTCTCACAATCTTCTCGGGCACTTCGCGCTTAGTGTAGTGTACACCAAGCTCCTCGGATACCCGATTGAGACGGGGCATGATGCCTGCCTCCGATCTCCGAGCAAGGTATTCATGCTCAGATACCTCCCCCAGTAGCTTAATAGCCTTCCTCTCCACCTCATGAACAAAGTCAGTAGCATTCTGGTCCTCAGGCAGACAAAGACTAAAGTGCGAGCAAAGGACCACGCCCACAACAACAAACACAGGCAGGTCCAATTTTTGCAAAATAAGCTTCTTCCTATCCTCCCCCCCGGCCAAGGGCCAAAAATCGGAGGCTATGATTTCCTCCATAAGACCCCTCCCACCAGAGTAGCGACAAGAACGGGCAAAAGCCTATGTGCACGACTCCCTCTTCTCAGAGATTGTTAGATTTGGCTTCATGCTAGTGTAAGGATCCATACGAGTCATCACAGAGGCCAGAGGTAACTGAGCGACCTTCCTGTCATCGTCCTCAGTTTGGGTAACACCTAGGGTCCGCACATAAAACCAATAATCCATCCAATCAGCAGGCTCCCATTTTCCTCGCTGGCACCAAGAGATCGCAAGCTTCTCCTTGTTCTTGCCTAGGTTCCTCTTGGCCATAAAAGTACAGGTCGCAAATGGAGCCTGCTTATCTCAAATCATCTTGGGCTGCTTCTGCAACCCGTAGTGCTACACAAATGTGTTCGTGGTGAACTCCCCACCATACGACTCAATAGCCCAAACAAACTTTGTCAGATTTAGGAATGCATGAGGAGTCAGGTGATGCATCTGAACATTGAACCACTCTAGCACAGCGCACAAGAAAGCATGTGAGGGAAATCGAAGGCTGCATGTAAGAAAATCTCTGTAAACCACAACTTCGTCCTTATCGGGCAATGGAATAGTCTCCCTACCTGGAGGCCTCGTGTGCCCAATAGGAACATACCTGTGTTGCTCCAACTCTGCAATCATCTCTTATGTCATCGAACTATGATCGAAGTCATAAGTGACCTCCGCATCGGACGCAACACTCTTCGAAGGCATCAGATTGCTCCGGGAAGCTTCGATGTCTGAAAGTGACTCAGCAAGGTCCTGAACCTCCGCAGCCGCCAACATGCACTCCTCAGACAAGTCTAAGAAACCTCCGACTCTGAACCCTTGAAAATGGGAATAGGGACCGGAGAATGGGCGGTGACACGCGCAGCGGGGGCGTTTGGGTGCCACGGCAGCAAGACGCGAAGGCAAAGCGCCAGCAAAGGTAGTAGTGGAAGCAGCGGAAAAGCAACTACAGGTGAAACAAGAGGGGGTACGGGTCTCTTTCACCACACCCCCCTTATGTAGGCAGTGAAGCGGCACCTCGGCTTCTCGACCTAACGGTCACGTTGATCCACAGGCCGAACGGCTCAAATCAAACCAATTCAAAACCAACGGTCAAGATTAAAATATGCGTAACGTTATATATATAGTCGGGCTAACCTCCGGTACAACTATCATCGGGCCAGGGGGATGGAGGTAAGAATAGCCTCCGCGGCTAAAAGAGTGTTGATGGCTAAGACCCGCCACTGCTGGACCTAATGCACAAGGGGGGAATGTTGGGGATTGGCCCCGGAGCCACTGAGGCTTTTTTACCTCCGTTTCGGTTTCTAACCAATAAACCAAATGGCTTTTGTCACCATGTGCAGGGTTCGATAAGGCAGCGAGGTCCTGAAGGTGTGACCTCCACTGCTAGGGGTTCACCAGTGACCGTGGAGCATTGGGATGTGGAGGCCCGAGGAGGACGCCTCGCCTCAAGCGGAGGTCTTCGAAGCCGAGCCAAGGTGACCACCTCCGACGATAACCCTCACTCCAGTGGAGATCAGAGCGGAGACACTAGTGGTGCATGAAGAAGGCCCATCGAGATGGCGAGCTGGGCCTGGCAGAAGCATTGCGACAACTGTTGAATGGTCGTGGGCCATCAATGTGAGGGCTAATGGGCCGCTGCCTGTGAGCTCAGGTTGGGATTGCAAGGACAACATTGCCCTCAAGGGGTCTGCATGTAGTAGAGTCATGCCCTATGGGTTCACGCACACATTGACATAGGCTGAGTACTCCTACTCACCCAATAGTTGACAGCAGCCTCTAGCAAGGTGTGACAACTCCTATGCATACGCAAAGATCATTTCAGACGAACCACTACGACCACATACAAGTTATTTCCTTTGCCACTCGATATATGGTTCAACTCGTGGGTTAACACTTAACCCAAGCACGGCCATACATTTGTTGATCCAATCACTTGAGTGATCCAGTGATATCTCTCTCGTGTAGAGAGGGGCAAATTCCATCTTGATTGTCTATGTCTCATAGCATGCTTCCCGACCACCCGAAGACCACCTTTATAACTACCCTGTTACGGAGTAGCGTTTGATAGTCCCTAAGTGGGCCGTTTCACATCTTGAGTACATACCACAATCTTAGGTCTAAGGACATAACGTACATGATGTGAATAGAGACTTTCTCATGTCGGGTCAATCCAGCCTACATGTCTCACATGTGCCCACATTATTTGTTTGATATCTCCATGTCCATGACTTATGAAACATAGCCATCAACTAAAATATGTGCTGGTCTAATATTCAAGTGTGTTCTCATAAGAACGCCGACCAGGGACAACTTTAGAATAACCATGCAAGTAAAGAGTTCCACAAAATAATTCACATAATTACTAATTAATACAAGTTGTCTTTAATAGATATTCAATGAACACTTTATTAATCATGGATACAATCGAAATATCATCATCAACATGATTAGCTCTAGGGCATATTCCCAACAGTCTCCCACTTGCACTAGAGTTAATCTCTTAGATGTCTAATCCCCATAGACCTCATGTGCGCCTCATGCTTAGGCCGTGGAAGAGCCTTTGTCAAAGGATCTGCTACATTCAAATTCGTATGTATTTTGCACAATTTGATCTCTTCTCATTTCATAAACTCTCGAATGAGATGAAACTTCTGGAGTACATGTTTGTTCTTATCGTGATCCCTAGGCTGCTTAGCCTGTGCAATTGCCTCATTGTTATCACAATGTAAACTCAATGGGCCCAACGCATTCAGAAATACACCAAGCTCAATGAGGAACCTCCTCAACCAAACACCTTCCTTTGCAGCACCAGAAGCTGCAATGTACTCAGCTTCTACTGTAGAATCGGACATCGTCTCCTGCTTGAAACTTTTCCAGCTAACTGCACCACCATTTATTGTGAACACAAAACCTAATTGAGATAGTGAATCATCCCCGTCGGTTTGGAAGCTAGCATCGGTGTAACCGTTTACAATGAGCTCCTCCTTACCTCCATAGATTAGGAACACATCCTTAGTCCTTCGTAAGTACCTTAGGATATTCTTAACAAGCGTCCAGTGAGGTTCACCCGAATTAGCTTGGTACCTACTCGCAACACTTAGAGCATATGAGACATGTAGGCGAGTACATATCATGGCATACATGATGGAACCAACGGCCGAAGAATATGGAACCTTACTCATGCGGTTGTGCTCTTCATCTGATGAAGGACACTGCTTGTCACTAAAGCGCATACCATGTGACATAGGCAAGAACCCTTTCTTGGACTGTTCCATGTTGTACCATTTCAACACCTTGTCAATGTACGTGTCTTGGCTTAATCCTATTAGCCTTCTTGACCTATCTCCATAGATCTTAATTCCCAAGATGTATGCTGCTTCACCTAAATCCTTTATAGAAAAACTATTATTCAGTGAAGTCTTTATAGATTGCAACATAGGAATATCATTCCCAATCAATAGTATGTCATCCACATACAAGATCAGAAACACAATAGCACTCCCACTTACCTTCTGCTAAACACAAGGTACTTCTTTATTCTGACGAAAATCAAACTCTTTGACTACTTATCAAAATGAATATCCCAACTCCGAGATGCTTGCTTTAACCCATAAATAGATTTCTTAAGCTTACATATCTTTCCAGCATTATTAGGATCAACAAAACCTTCGGACTATATCATATACACGTTCTCTTCTAAATACCCATTTAGAAAAGCTGTTTTAACATCCGTTTGCCATATCTCATAATTGAAATATGCAGCAATTGCTAGAATGATCCGAATAGATTTAAGCATCGTTATCGGCTAGAATGTCTCAACGTAGTCAATTCCTTGAACTTGCCAAAAACCTTTTGCGACAAGTTGAGCTTTATAGACATGAACATTTTCGTCCATATACTTCTTTTTCTTAAAGATCAATTTGCTCTCTATGGGTCTAACCCTATCAGGCATGTCAATCAAGTTCCAAACTTGATTGTCTCCCATGGAATCTATCTCGGATGTCATGGCACTTTGCCATTTCTCAGAATCTAGATCCATCATAGCTTTCGCATAATCCGCAGGTTCGTTATCGTCTAACAATAACAAATCCCCACGCAATGCGTGAAGTCTTGCTGATCTTCATGGTTGTGGGGGTGTCTCCACTGCCACGGGTGTCTCAACTTGCTCTGCTACATTAGCATCACTCGTAGAGTCAGTCCCTACTGGCTCATCTTGAACTTCTTTAAGATACACCTTTTTTCCATTATTTTCTCTTTTGAGAAACTCTTTCTCTAAGAAAACACCATTTCGAATAAGAAACACTTTGCCCTGTGACCGGTTATAGACATAATACCCTAAAGTTTCCTTTAGATATCCCACGAAAAAGCACTTGTCCAATTTGGGTGTTAGTTTATCTGATATAAGTCGTTTGACATAAACTTCACAACCCCAAATTTTTAGAAAAGACAAACTAGGACTCTTACCAGTCCTCATCTCATACGGTGTCTTAACTACGGACTTAGATGGTACCCTATTCAATGTGAAAGCGGCTATTTCTAGAGCGTATCCCCAAAACAATAAAGGTAGGTCCAACTGGCTCATCATAGACCAAACCATGTCCAACAAGGTCTGATTACGTCGCTCAGACACAGTTTCTCTGAGGCATTCCGGGTGGCGTAAGCTATGGAACAATTCCACAACTCTTAAGATGATTGCTAAACTCGTGACTTAGATATTCGCCTCCATGATCAGATCGCAAGGCCTTGATCTTCTTGCCACGTTGATTCTCTACTTCATTATAAAATTCTTTGAACTTTTCAAATGTTTCAGACTTATGCTTCATTAGGTAGACATATCCATATCTACTAAAGTCATCAGTAAAAGTTATGAAGTATTGAAATCCGCCTCTAGCTGTCGTGCTCATTGGTCCACATACATCAGTATGTACAAGTTCCAACAAGTCAGATGCCCTCTCAGGAAAACCTTTGAATGGCGCCTTGGTCATCTTGCCTAGCATGCAAGCCTCACATGTCTTGTATGATTCAAAATCAAACAAAGTTAGAAGACCATCATCATAGAGCTTCTTCATGCGATTCTCACTTATATGACCCAAGCGATAATGCCACATATAGGTAGGACTTAACTCATTAAACTGAGGCCGTTTAGCACTAACATTATAGACATGTGCATCATCAAGATTTAAAATAAATAACCCATTCACAATGGATACAAAAGCCACAAACAAATCATTCTTTGAGATCACACAACCATTGTCTTTACTCACAAATGAATAACCATCCATCATCAAACATGAAGGTGACACAATGTTTTGACTTAAATTAGGAACAAAATAACAATTATTCAATTCCAAAATAAATCCTGATGACAAGGGAAGTTGCATCGTCCTGACATTCAATGCAGCAACTCTTGCATTATTGCCCATGTGGAAATCAACTTCTCCTTTCTCCACGCTTCTACTTCTTATCATTCCCTGCATCGTATTGCAAATTTGAGCAATTGATCCGGTATCAAATACCCAAGAATTGATATAAGAGTTAGCGAGGAAAATGTCTGTAACATGAACATCAAGTGTATGAGCGAGAGTACCTTTACTACCGCCATCCTTCTTCAAGGACGCCAAGTACACCTTGCAGTTTCTCTTCCAGTGACCTTTCCCCTTACAATGAAAGCATTCATCATTCTTTGCAGGTGGTTCATCCTTGGAAGACGATTGGTTTGGCTTAGAGATCTCATCTTTAGCCTTGCCCTTCTTCTTCCAATTGCCCTTCCTTCTCTTAAAGTTAGGCCTGTTTTGAACTGCCAACACTTGGCCACCTCCTACTTTCTTGATGTCAGCCTCTGCTGTTTTTAGCATACCACATAGTTCATTCAAGCCCTTCTCCGCCCCATGCATATGGTAGTTCAAGATAAAGTTTCCATAACTGGGCTAAAGAGACAAAAGAATGAAATTAGTTGCTAACCCTTGGCCAATTGGAAAGCCTAGCTTCTCCAACCTCTGAATGTAACCAACCATCTTGATTACATGTGGACCAACAGCTACGCCCTCTGCTAGCTTGGTTTCTACAAGCACCTTAGAGACATTGAACCTTTCAGTCCATGCTTGAGTTTGGAACATATCTTCAAGTGCCACGATCATATCGTTCGCTGAATGATTGTTGTCAAACTGCATCTGCAGATCAGGTTCCATACAAGCAAGCATGAGGCAACTCACTTCGAGATCCGCATCACATGCTTTCTTGTAAGCATTTTTCTCAGCAGCAGGAGCACTGTCCTTAGGATCATCTGGTAATGGGGTGTCTAGAATATCTTCCTTCTCAGCCCTGAGAATAATTCTCAGGTTGCGGATCCAATCTGCATAATTTGTTCCATTCAACTTATCTTTCTCAAGAATTGTACGCAAAGAAAATGGTTGATTGCGAGCGGCCATCTACAACAAAAGTAATGCAAAATACTAAGACAATGTATCCATGAAAGAGTAAATTATATCAAAATAAAATCTACTCCCACTAAAATCAATATCCCTCAATTGATACTTAGTGATTCAAGACCCACAACTAACAAGTCAACTAGTGAGCTTTAGCATCACCGCTAGATGACATGGTAGATCGGTAAGTAACACTTTGCTAATCATACCACATATGACTCTCGTTGTTGGGCAGCATCTCTATGCTATGCTCAACCTACCCATGCTCCAAGGTCCCTAACCATTAGGATGACCTTGTTTAAGTAACCAAACCTTCTTGCATTAAGTATCCGATACGAACCTGCCTAGTCGAGGAAAATCAATGGCACCCTAATTTCATAGACCCACCACTGATTGTACAAGACTTATGACAGTGCAAGGTTTGGGGAAGCATTCAACTTAAACATGTTGAGGGATCGTTCTACTTCACTACCACACTCATGTAGACAAAAACATAATAGCATGTGAAAGTAGAACATAGTAAGAATGGCATAACACAGACATGACTTGGTATAGCCCATTATTCCTTTGGGGATCTCCATCTTCTTCAATCTGTGCATCATGGTGATCTCCATCTCCATGATTCGGGTATGCCATCCTTCAGTGATGATTCCGCCAAGACTAGCCACTACTAGCGCAAGTAAAATGAAATTACATAGTCGCGAATAGATCATCACAGATTGGCACACATGCCATTACATTAATTTTGACAATATGTATGTGGCTCCTGCCCATACTGTCCTCATGACATGCAAGCCATAATTAAATACATACATGCATCACATATACACAAGGGCTATACTAGTCATCAATACCTGCAAAACAGAGTTATCCGAATCCGACGTCTAATCTTGCAACGCAGAAAACTCTATATTCCAAGCCTTATTTTGCAATTCTAATTTCACCGAATGTGGCGAAGTGGCAGAGAACTGAATGTAAAATTTCATTCTCTATGATTTTCTTTTAGAGTTCATCTCAATCCGAGTTATGGTTCAAAAGTTACGGCTGTTTTACCGAACAACACTTTTCTCGACAAACTGGTGCCCGGCAGTAAATTTCATCTACCACCGCCGCGCATCATATGCGCTTGGCACTTGACCTAGGGTTCAATTTGATCAATCTGATTGATCTCTAACTTGCCATGACTGGATTTACATGAATCACTTAACTCGATTGGCGAAATTCGATTGGCGAAATTTCGACCGGTACGAGTAGATCGTTTCAAGACCAACACGACAAGATGATGAACCAAGGTTAGAGACTCATCTACAACCACACATATCACCATTTGCACAAAACCAAACCTATAACAAGGCAGTAACAGCTCTGATACCACTGTAGGGTTATGAGGGTGCTACAGTAGCCAGAAAACAAAACTTTTTGACCTCATAAACCATGATCTACTGCTAGTTACAGGTTATGAGATTACCACTAGACGCACAGGTGCAGCGGAAGATGACTCGATGTAGTCGTACACGTCACAGCAGGTAGTGCAGTTGTGTGATTGTCCATCACATCAATCCCCTTGCGCAGTTTATCCCAGAGGAATCCCACACGTGCAGGGAAGAAGCGATGCGCCTCCGGACTGCTAGGTCCGCGAGGAGCAAAAGGCGTGAGCGTGGGGAGGGCGATGGCGGCTGTCAAAAGCGTGTTGCCTCCTGACCACGCCCCTACCCCTTGCTTATATAGGCGTCCCAAATAAGCTCACAATTGGAGGCCCATTAGTAACCCTAAGCCTTGTCTAATTCGGGTCCAACCCGAATTAGGCTTCCAGCCCCTTAAGCGTGCGACCCTATAGGTTCATGCACATATTGATATGGGCTGAGTACTCCTACTCGCCCAATAGTTGACAGCGGCATCTAGCAAGGCGTGACAACTCCTATGCATATGCAAAGATCATATCAGACAAAGCACTATGACCACATACAAGTTATTCCCTATGCCACTCAATATATGGTTCAACTCATGGGTTAACACTTAACCCAAGCACGACCATGCATTTATTGATCCAATCACTTGAGTGATCCAGTGATATCTCTCTTGCGTAGAGAGGGGCAAATTCCATCTTGATTGTCTATGTCTCATAGCATGCTTTTCGACCACCCGAAGACCACATTTATAACAACCCAGTTACAGAGCAGCGTTTGATAGTCCCTAAGTAGGCTATTTCACATCTTGAGTACATACCACAATCTTAGGTCTAAGGACATAATGTACATGACATGAATAGAGACTTTCTCATGTAGGGTCAGTCCAGCCTACATGTCTCACATGTGCCCACATTATTAGTTTGATATCTCCATGTCCATGACTTGTGAAACATAGCCATCAACTAATACATGTGCTGGTCTAATATTCAAGTGTGTTCTCACAAGAACGCCGACCAGGGACAACTTTAGAATAACCAAGCAAGTAAAGAGTTCCACAAAACAATTCACATAATTGCTAATCAATATAAGTTGTCTTTAATGGATTTTCAATGAACACTTTATTAATCATGGATACAATCGGAATATCATCATCTACATGATTAGCTCTAGGGCATATTCCCAACACATCAATCCATGTCACTTCACTTCTCACCCTTGATTGAAAACGCAAATGTGATCTGAGGGTGGAGAATGACTTGGAGAGGCTTCACATGGATCATGCTACATCGCCGAGCCCTGGATCTGTCTAAGGTGGGGTCAGCTGACCCCCCTTTGGTGGGTCCAGGTGCTCATTTTCTACCATTTTGAATATTCCTGCATCGAAATACTAAGAGTACAAGTGGAACCATTTATTGATAAAAATATGTCTATGTCATATTATTCTTCCTCTGTTTCCAAGACTATTGATGGTGTTTTGAGGTAGAAATTTATGGCATAATCACCAACAAGATCCCCCAAGCTTAACCTTTTCTCGTCCCGAGCAATAATTAAACTTAGTCTCAGTGGATCAGGAGTTGCTACAATGTTTACATTTCAAGAGTAATATGTATATAACAAAACATTTCACTTAGCATGAATAGTTTGTCTCTGAAAAACTCGCCCATATTACCTTAGCTCATCATGGGGCTTATGGCTTTTCCTTTGTCTGGGGCCGTGGAGTGATAGAATAGTTAGACTTGAGCACTAATTTTTTTGTTCCTTGCAAGTTTCATACCGGAGGTTTTGCAATATTTTTCAAAAGAAAACTTAATGTTCCTCAAATGGTACTCTCACATCGCTCACATAATATTTCTCACCAAGGCACAAGGTAAGATTGCCTTTCCTTATTTCATCCTACTTCTAAAAAGGCTTATGTGGACTTAAGATAGGGATAACAAGGAGATAGCATACTTACTTGCATATGTTGCAAAGTCAAATCTCGGATCCTTGAAGAGAAGTGTCATACCCCCAGATCAAGATGTGCAAGTGTGTGGCATATGATGGACTAGGTTGCTCCTTTGTTTGATATAGATCTCTCTTCTACTTTTCTATTGAGACACGGCTAGCATTTTTTTACATGGACTTTCATGTGTAAATCTATATATCAATATTTATTTTGCCTAGCCCTTTTTCTTTTGTCTCATCTACTAAACCTATTTGGGAGCAGTGGAATGCATGTTTTTGTGTACTTCAAGTGTAGAAGCAGCATGTATATATGTGACGTGTGTGTGATCTTGATCTTAGAGGCATGAAAAGTCTCTTAATAGTAACCAATAAGACTTGACAACACTCAACACAAAGTAAATAGCCTATGTGGAAGGTTTTCAATCACGTAGAGTGTAGAGCATATATGGCTATGATAGGAATTTATCATCATTGAGGAACAATTAAGGTTTTTATCATTTTTAAAAATAAATCTCTAGTAGTCATGCATGCTTAGAACAATATTATAGCAGCTCTTGTTTCACTATCTCATATCTCACAACAATTTAGACTTAGTTCTAGCACTTGCATCCCATGAAAGTGTTCAGGCTCATGGTGGTTTGTGTGAGCCAAGTGATCCATACTTAAGGAAATATTAACATAGCAACTATTCATCATTTCCAAGAGAAAGGCAAACACGCCTGACATATATAACCTTAGAAAGCATAAATAAACATGGGAAATAGTTTTAGCATTTTTTATAATTTTCAATTTAAAAAAAAATATAATTTTTTATAGTATTTAAAATTACATGATTTAAAAGTAAGAATACTTACGTTAGTGGGGGAGAGAGTCTCCCCCAAGCTTGTCTTTTCCATGGCATCTCACTGAGGTGGATATGGATATGGTGGGTAGTGAGGTGGATACTGTGGAGGATATTGTGGAGGATACTATGGAGGTGGGTATGAATGTGGCTGCTGTTGCGGTTACTGAGGAATATATGGTGGTATGGGCATGTTGTGATGTGCGTAGAGATTAACCTAGTTTCTATTATTTGATTCCTAGTAACTTTGGAGTTGCTGCTGAGTTTGCACTGTGGTATTGTGGATAGCTTCATGGCTCATGCGCAGTGAAGCAAATTTTGTGTTCAGCAGATTTGTATCATGGCGTTCGCTGTGGGATCCAATTTCCTATGAAGAAGAAAGAGAAACCTGGGCACTCGTGTCCTAGACCTGCGTCTCCCTCTAGAACGAGAGGTATGCATGGCATTGGCATAGTCGCTGTCATCGTTAGAATCATTATGTTGTTCAGCTTGCGCCTTTCCACGTGTGTATGGTCCTGAAAACTTGCACGTCCTCCAACTCCAGGAAGGTTAGGATATAATGGGTGGCCCCCATACAGTTTTAATTCTAGGCATGGCAAAGTTAGCCTTGTTTCTGATATTCTGAATTTGAATTCAATTGTATCATTGGGGCCACCCGCAGTAAGAAGACCTTGAATAAAATGTTCCTTCCTTAAGACAATTCTGGGGGTGGTTATATAATCATTGAAATTCTAAAGTATGCCAAGAGTAGTACAAAACTTCGTAATTATAGAGGTAAAATCAAAAGAGCCTACCCTTGATGATGCAGAAATCTAGTGTTCTACCATGGCTTTCACAGGTGATATACGAATTTTATGAACCATGGCATAGAGTATTATACTATCAATTTTCCTAACAATTCTTATGTCATCTCTAGGGAACAAAGTGACACCCATTCACTTGTGCATGAACCATAAAGTGGGATTGCAAATATGGCTAGTGTGTGGTTGTGTTTTCCCAATAAAATTCTCCCCATTTATCTCATACCAAAATTCCCACTTATTAAAATTCTTAGTGGCATGCTTAATATTAGTTGTACAATTAATAAAACCGAAGCATGCAGAAAATTGTTCCCAATCAAGATTAAAGTCAAGACCACGTAAGCAGAAATAAACTGTATCTTTAGCAGGTCTTACGGTGCACATGAATTCCAAAGCCGGATATTCAAAAAATTGCCAAAATTCACCCCATCCTATTGCACCAAAGGCATCAAAGAATTCCTCGTCAATACCTGTGTGGTGGAGGAATTGAGGGTCAAAGACCTTGGTGTGTTCAAATTCGCGATGACGGATTTTGTTGAGGATGACCATTTCTTGGGTAGTTAACCAAAGGCGGGTTTCTTGGTCTTCCATCCTCACGGGGTGTGTTTCTTCATTTATTTCTTCCTCATCTTGTTGTATGTGCTCCTCGTAGGCTTGCTCCTCAGTGTGGTGGGAGGATGGTTCTCCTCCTGTGCTCATGGATTGGTGCGAATGCCTTGATGAACTCCTGCTGAAAGCTGCACGTGCTTTCTTTACCGCAGATTTGAATGGGTTCTTCATGCCTCTTCTTGCTTACCTTTGTGATGAATGTGGCACTTGAATGAAAATGTCAAAGTTTTTCTGGAGTGTTTGAAGTGAGCAAAGTGTTCCTGATTGAGTGAATAGGCAAGGAGAGAGAAAGGCAAGTGCTAGGTGCATTATGTGGGGCTCGGCCGACCCCCTTCTCTCCACCAAATTTTTGAATTTTATCTTCTGAGTGAAATGACTGCCACCCACCATGCCTGGTACTCCACTGCTTTGCTCATTTTCCTCCTTTTGGATGTTTTCTTAAGGAATCAAAGCATGGTGGAACAAAAGGACGAGGCAAGAAATGACTAGAGCAGATGGCCCTTTCTTCATGCCCATGGGAATGGTGGGAGAGAAGAAAAAGGAATGTGAGTGCATGAAGAGTGTGTCAGTCTACCCCCTTCTCACCTCCATTTTACTATGTGCCAAAAGTGTGAGTCAAGGTGGCCTCATGCATGTCCGATGGTCACCAAATTTTTCTCTCCTTTGGATGCTTGCTCATGGAATCCTTCCTTGGAGTGAGTGATGAATGGAATAAAGAACTAAAGAGGGGAGCAAGACATGACCATGGTTGGTGGATGTTTGCTCATGGGATGCTGTACGGGATGGATTCCTCAAAAAGGTGATTTGCTTAAACATTTAAGCAAGCATCTTTCCCAAAATTAGCAAGGGATGATTTGATCAAGGGGTGCATGAAAGGGATTAGGAAGAGGATATGGATTTTGTCATGAAGGATTCTTGCTCTACTTTCTAGGTCCACTCATGATTGTTATACACACTTCCCATTATATTTTATTAATGCAAGAGATAAAGGAGAGAGTGGTTCTAGCTTATAGTGTGAAAATTGACAACCAACATTGTGCCTATATATGTAGAACAACTCATGTCAGAGGATGAGAGGAGGTGGGGCCCACCATGGGGTCGGTCGACCCCCTCAATTCCTCCCATGAGGTTCATGTCAGTCTATACTATCACTAGGACATACCCATGCACAGAAATTTTATTGCAAAAGCTGAAAGGTTGCCATGCATGGTTTGCAAAGATGTTCAAGTGGGAATAGGTACAATTGTATGCTAGTGAAAGATTTTGTCGTGGGTGAAAACATCATGGCATAGAAAGCTTTAGCAAAGGACAAAAGGTGGCAGGTAGGTAACACCATGGAGGGGTCGGCCGACCCCCTATGGGCCCCATCTGGTGTCTAATTTGCTCAGGATGATTATTGATTCTTTTTATTAGTCTTAAACTTGGCAAAAAATCGATAGAAAAAAGGTTGGAACTAAAATGCTAAAATGCCACAAATAATTGAAGGAAAATAAATACTATAAAGTAGATTATTAATTAAAAGTTAGTGTACTTACCTGGATGGAAGAGTTGTCCCTTTAAGTCCTTGCAGTGAGTCCTTCTCCTTGGACTACCGTAGGAATTTTCTTTGGAAGTGTCATTGGTTGGATCACCTTCCTCTTCCATATTTTCTTGCTTTTTAGTCGTGGTCTTGGATTGGCTTTCTTCTTGGTTTTGGCTACTAGAGTCACGGTTGCCAATTCCATTGCCATGATCAGCAAGCACTGTGCTACCTTAGGTTTGAAGTGGAATGTTTCTTGGGTCCCATTGATGGTGAATTGAATTTCTCCAGCTCCAACATCAATATGTGCATTGGCGGTGCTGAGGAATGGTCTCCTGAGGATCAGTTGAATGTTCTTGTCTACTTCCATATCGAGTACCACAAAATCCATGGGGACAAAGAAACCGCGTATCTTGACTAGGATGTTTTTAGCTACCCCAGCTGGATGGGCACAAAATCCATGGGGACAAAGAAACCGCGTATCTTGACTAGGATGTTTTTAGCTACCCCAGCTGGATGGGGGATTGACTGGTTTGCTAGCTGCAAATATATTGATGTAGGGGACAAAACAACATGATTTAGTTGATCAAAAAGTACCTTTGGCATGACACTGATGCTGGCCCCCAAGTCGCAGAGTGCATGCTCGAAGTGCTGTGTCCCGATGGAGAAGTCGATAGTGGGACACACAGGATCCTTCTTCTTTTTCGACAGTTGGTTTAGATAGCCGCACTGCACTCTTCGGTTAGTTTAATTACCTCTGTTGTTGGCAGCGGACGTTTGTGGTTGCGGATGTCTCTCAGGTACTTGGCATAGGTTTGAACCAGCAATGCATCAAGTACTGGGATATTGACATATAATTGACGAATTACCTCAACGAATTTCCTGAATTGTTCATTGGTTGTTTGTTTCCTTGTTCTTGGGAAAGGCAGTAGTACGTTGGTGTTGTAGAACTCGTGTGGAGCTGTCTTCCCATGGAACTTGGTGTTTTCTTCTTTGGATGGTGGTTCCTCTTCTTCTTCTTCATCATCATCATCTTCCTTATCTTCTTTGTCCTTTCCTGCATTCTTCCTTGTCGTGTTAGGATATGGTGGAGCACGAGTAGTCTTACCCCCTCTCGTGGTCACCACAATTAAAGTATTGCACGAATTTACAAAAGATGGAACAGAGGCCGCAATTTGAGCTATTTGAGATTCTAAAACTTTATTAAAGTTCAATTGATCTTTAATAGAAGAAGCAAGGGAATCATCTTAACAGTTAGTGACTCAAGAGTCTTGTCATTAGCTAACAATCTTTTATTTATACCATCATTAATTTTAGCTTGATTTATGACAAGATCTTTAAGCAAAGGCCAATTGGGTTTGCTAGTGTTACCTTGGCCTTTGAAGCGTGAAGTCTTTTCTCCTTGCTAAGTGTGGCAGAACCTCCTAAATCATATGGCCCACATGCATTATTATTGTCTAAACAGACTCCTAATAACCATGAATGTGTTCCATAAGACTTAAAAGGTCTATCGGGTAAATCCTGAATCATCCATGATTCTCCGAGCAGGATCAATCATTACAAAGAGACATTATAGTATTACAACAGTTTTATACAAATAAGATACATCAGAGTAAAACAGCGGAAGGGTTATAATAACATAAGTTTACAAACCTTTTAGTTTCAAACCTTACAAACCGTAAGTTTAAATTATACAAACCATAATAGGAGTGGAATAGTGATAGATAACTTTATTACAATACCAGGCGATAAGCTCTGCCTAAGAGCCAAACATCTTACTCGTCATCACTCTTCGCAATGACTGTCATGCAACAGGGTGTAAAGCACTCCTATCCATGGGACTCACCTGTAACAAGGGTTCAACAAACCCTGAGTACAAAAGTACTCAACAAGACTGACCCGACGAAAAAGAGGGGTGAAGACTCAGGAAAATGCATGCTAGAGGGACAAGGTAAGGCATGCAAGGGATAAGAATTTTTGCAGAAAAGCTCGACAGAAACTAAAGTTGTCTTGCTCTAGCTCAAGATTACCCACCAACTTCATCCTTAAACCTTAAATATTTTATTTTGAAAAGCTCTTGGTTTAATTAGAAGTCAAAACAAATTTCATGAAATAAAAACCAATTATTTTATTTATTAAAAATCATAGAAGAGGTATTTTTCAATTAAAAGAGCTAATTTTAACTTATGTAAAAAGTACTCAAAATTGGTATATTATATTTTTTCTAGGTAGAGGACATCATAAAGAGCATACACATAATTTTTTAGAATTTTTGGAACCGTATATGAATTATTATGAATTATGGAAGAAAAAGCATTTTTAAATATTTTTTGAAAATAGAAAAAGGAAAATGGGAATAGGGTTCTCGATGCTGAACAGTAACCCGCAGGCGTCAATTGACGATTTCTCGCCGGCGGTGAGGTCTTCGGCGGCGGGGTTTGGCCCTACGGGCTCAGCTCGGCGCGGCGAGGCGATTGAGCTAGCTAATGAAGCGGCGGGACGACGGCGGTGCACTAGCCGGCAGCCACGGTGGCACGGCGGCGCGGCTGTCGAGCTCACCAGAGCTTCTCCGGCAACGGCAAGCACAAGGGCACACACGGGGCATTCACGCAAACGCGATGGGCAGCAAGATGAAGCCGTTCCCGGCCCCTAGCCCCGACGGCTATGCGCGTGGCGATGCTGGCAAGGTCGCGCCGGCGGCGAGCTACGGTGACCGACGGTCACAACACGATAGAGAAGAAACTGAGGGCACAGACAGATGCAGGAGCTCACCACGGGCACGGTGTGCACGCAATCGGGCTCGGAGGCGGCTGAGTCGAGCTGTAGTCGGCGGCGGTGATGGCGGCCGCGATGCTCCGGTGGCAAGGACGACGTCACGGTGGTTCCTATGTACCAACAGACCAACCAAGAAGTGCATAAGACGGAGGAGATGATGGCGAGCATGATAGTGTAGAAGATGAAAGAAAATGACCAGCTGTGGCGGCGGTCATCGGCGAAGTGACTCACGGCGATGCGGTTGCCGTGCGCGAGGAAGACGACGGCGCGTGGGCGACTCGAGCGGGAAGAGTGAGTGCGAGCTAGCTCAAACTGAGCGCAAGGATGAGGCGGAGCTGCTGGCAAGAGCAATTGAATAGCGGCGGATCGATGGTGGCGAATTTGAGCGGTGGGTGGAGGTCGTCGGCAATGGTGAGCAGGGGAAAAGGAAGAAGAAAAACGACGATGGCTTGCTCTAGTTATAGTGGGGAGGCGAGGAAGGGATGGCTCAGCTAGCAGCAGCAGTCGGCCGGAATGGCGCCGGCGGCCACGGCGACGCCATGAACAGAGGTGGAATTGATGATGATGATGTCATCGGTACTGAAGCAGATGACATCACATGTAAAATTTACAAATTACTCTAGAATTTCCATAAGAACTTGAAAACTCCAAGAATATCATTTGCATAACATTTCAAGAGCTACATTTTTAATTAAACAAGTATTTTCAAATTTTTCTTAGTTTTTTAAATTTGAATTCAAACTCAAAAGGGAAACAAAACCCTAGAAATAAATATTTGAAATTACTTTTAATTTTTCAATAAAACCTAAAAATCTTCCAAACTATGGAATTCTCAACTTTTGAAACCAAAATTTTTTCATATATAAAGTCTTCCCAAATTATGCATAATTTTTGAATTATGGGTTTAAAATCAAAAGGGGACAAATGCTAGAAAACTATATTTTCAAATTTATTTGAAATTCTTTTTGGAAACTTGAAAAACTTTGAATACCAAACTTGTAGCTCTTGTCAAGATCTACAAACTATATTTTTAGAGTATCTTCAAATTCTATATATATTTTGAATTATCAAAAATGCGGGTAAAATAAGCTTTTGAAATAAAGGGTTTTTCAAACCGAATTCAAACTCGATTTGGTTTCTAAATTAATTGGTTGGTCATTAGTGATCGCAAACATCATCCAAGGACATTTTTAGGTCCATGACCCAATAGTACCCTTGGTTGTCCAAGTTGACTTTTGAAAATTATTTTAAAAGACTCCAAATTTGAATTCAAATTTGAAAACCAAACCTAAATCCAAACTTGGAGTTTAATTTTTAACTGTTGGACTTGACTTTATACACCATGCCTGACACTAGTGTAAACACAGTTTACACCTCAAGGTAGACAGGGCATAAATCAAGTATTTGAGGTATCATTCGAAATTAGGGTTTTATGGTTTCATGTAACACAACATTTCAGAAACACAAACAACCTATGGAATATAAACTTATTTTAATTGATGCATGTGAAAGGTGAACTAATCATGAATGCTTTGCAATGCTTATGATGACATAGTATGTTTTAGTTAATATAACATCAGGGGTGTTACAGCCCTTCCCCCTTAAAGAAATCTCATCCCGAGATTTAAAGATGTAAGAAAAGTAATGGAAAAGAAAATGTGTCAAGAAAACACACTTCAACTAAGTACATAAAGAAAAGGGGTTTTACAACTCACATTAGACTAGTTACAACTCATAGAGAGAAGTATAACTTAGATGGAAGCATAGAATTCTAGGAAGTTCTCCAACAGGTAATCTTCCGATTCCCAAATAGCTTCTTCTTCTAAATGTTGATCCCATTGTATCTTGTACCACTTGATTGTTCTACTTCTAGTGACACAGTCTTTCTGATCCAAAACTCGAATTGGCTACTCATAGTAAGTCAAGTTAGGTTCAAGTTCAATTCCTTCAACATCAACAACTTTATCTGGCAGTCGAAGACACTTTTTGAGTTGTGATACATGAAACACATTGTGTACAGCTGACAACTATTTAGGTAATTGCAGACGATATGATACCTTCCTGATCTGTGCCAAGATCTGAAATGGTCCAATATAACGAGGTGCTAGCTTGCCTTTGACTCCAAATCAAGTAACTCCATTCATAGGTGACACCTTTAAATACACATAATCTCCCTTATTGAACCACAATGGTCGACGCCTTTTGTCCGCATAACTCTTCTGACGAGACTGGGCCACTTTCAAGTTTTGTTGTATCTTCTTAACCTTTTCTTCTGTTTATTTTACAAGATCAACTCCGAAGAATCATCTTTCTCTAGGTTCAGACCAACTTAACGGAGTTCTACACCTGCAACCATATAGTGCTTCAAATGGTGCCATTTTGATGCTTTCTTGGTAACTATTGTTGTAAGAAAACTATGCTAAAGGCAAACACTCATCCCATTTTTTGGGAAAATTAAGAACACAAGCCCTTAACATGTCTTCAAGTATTTGATTCACTCTTTTAGTCTGACCCCCTGTTTGAGGATGGTAGGCTGTACTGTGCAAAAGATCAGTACCTAATGAATCATGCAAGTGTTTCCAAAATTAAGAGACAAACTGTGTGCCTCTATCGAAAACAATAGTCTTTGGTACCCCATGAAAACTTATGATGCGCTCAAAACCTTAATTTGGCATATTGCGAGGCTGTATAAGCATTTTGCACTAGAATGAAATGTGCAGATTTTGTGAGTCGATCCACTATGACCCAGATGGAGTCAAAACCTCTTGAGGTTCTGGGTAAACCCACTATAAAGTCCATACTGATATCCTCCCACTTCCATGCTGGAATAGGCAATGGCTGAAGTTCTCCTGCTGACTTCAAATGCATAGCTTTGACTTTCTGACAGGTATCACACGGAGCCACGTACTTAGCAATTTCTATCTTTATCTTAGTCCACCAAAATTTCTATTTTAAATCATGATACATCTTATTACTTCCTGGATGAATAGAAAATTTTGAGAGGTGTGGTTCATCAAGGATCTTTTATCGTAACTCAGGAACTTTTGGTATAACCAAACAATTCTTATACCATAAGACATCTGCTTCATCAATGGTGAAACAAGAAACCTTTTCTTTTCTAACTTTCTTCTTGATATGTTTAATTCCCTTATTACTTTTCTGCGCAGTAATAATTTGATCTCTGAGGGTTGACTCAACAACAATATTAGACAAACTTCCTTGTTGCACCATATCTATACCCAACTTCTCTATCTCACGACATATAGAGATATCCAAGGGCTTCACTATTAAACAATGACAATGACTTTTTTGGCTAAGTGCATCAGCAACTACATTTGCTTTACCAGGATGGTAATATATTTCTAAGTCATAATCATTGATTAATTCTAACCACCTTCTTTGCCTCATATTCAACACATCTTGAGTAAAAATGTATTTCAAACTCTTGTGATCACTATAGATATTACATTTATTACCCCATAGATAATGTCATCATATTTTCAATGCATGGACAATAGCTGCTAACTCTAAATCATGTGTTGGATAATGCTCTTCATGTTTCTTCAACTGTTGAGAAGCATAAGCAATAACTCTCCCTTCTTGCATTAACACACATCCAATACCAATACTAGAAGCATCACAATAAACATCAAACGGCTTCTCAATATTTGGCTGTGCTAAGATTGGGGCAGTAATCATTAATTTCTTTAATTTCTGAAACGCCTCTTCACATTCGTGTGACCAAACAAACTTAACATCATTTTTCAACAACTTAGTTATGGGCTTTGATATCTTTGAGAAATCAGGTATGAAATAACGGTAATAACGCGCCATTTCCAGAAAACTACAAACTTGATGCACGGTCTTTGGTGGTTCCCAATCAAGTATATCTTGTACCTTGCTATGGTCAACAGAAACTCCCTTGTCTGATAAAACATGTCTAAGAAATTTCACTTCTTTCAACCAAAACTCACACTTACTAAACTTAGCATATAATTGATGTTCTCTCAGACGCTGTAGAACAATTCTGAGGTGTTCAACGTGTTCTTCTTCATTCTTGGAATATATCAAAATATCATCAATGAAGACAACGATAAACTTATCAAGTTCTAGCATGAACACAGAGTTCATCAAGCACATGAAATAAGCTGGTGCATTGGTGAGTCCAAAAGACATGACCAAATACTCATACAGACCATATCGAGTGGTAAAGGCAGTCTTTGGAATATCTTCCAGGCGAATCTTGATTTGATGATATCCAGATCGAAGATCAATCTTGGAAAACACCTTTGCCTCCACCAATTGATCAAAAAGCAGATCAATGCGGAGTAAAGGATACTTATTCTTGATTGTTACCTCATTCAAGGGACGATAATCCACACATAACCTCAAACTTTTATCTTTCTTTTTCACAAAAATTGCAGGACATCCCCAAGGTGATGAACTAGGTCGAATAAAACCTTTATCCCGTAACTCTTGCAATTGAGTCTTGAGCTTTGCTAACTCAGGTGGTGCCATCCGATAAGCTCTTCTGGATATTGGAGCGGTACCAGGCTTCAAATCAATTCTAAACTCTACCTTTCTATCAGGAGGTAAGCTCGGTAACTCATCAGGAAACACATCGGGAAACTCATAAACCATTGGTATATCTTTGATCTCTTTCACAGAAGTTGCACATACCTTTTCGACAGTCCTCTTAAGTGTTGGAAGTTGGATAAGAAGTTGAGATTTGCAATTAGGTATGTTCACTCTCATAGTTCTATTCAGGATGTCCATCACAGCACCATGTCGTTTCATCCAATTCATACCTAGGATCACATCTATATCTTGATCCTTTAATATTATCATATCAGTGGGGAAAATATACCCACCCAAATATATAGGCACATCATGAACCATTTCTTTAGTAAACATACGCCCCCCAGGCGATTATATAAAGAATTCTTCTTTTGTACCCATTATTGGTATTTCATGCGCCTTAACAAATGTATCATTGATAAATGTATGGGATGCACCAGAATCAAAAAGCATAATTGTAGGATGATCAGCAACAGGGAACGTACCCATCATGATGGGCTCTCCTTCTAGAATTTCCCCAACTTGAGTGTAGAACACCCTACCAGTCTTCTTCTCATTCTTTCCCTTCTGCACAGTCTGATTTCCAGCCCGATTCTGATTCTGCGGCTGTTGTGGTGCAAAGGCCCTAGGAACATAAGAATTATACTACCTTGGATGCGGGCAGTCTCTCGAATAGTGGCCAGTCTTGCCACAATTGAAGCAGGGGAGACTTTGTGGCTGGAAATTGGGGTTTCGAATACCAGGGGCATTTGGCTATCGTGGATAAGAAAGAGCAGCAGCAGGACGAACAAATTTTTGTTGCTGGGTTTGGTATTGTGGTGGACGGTAAGAAGGACAGAAATGGTTTTGGGGATGATAGATTATTTTCTGGCGCTTTTGATGGCTGCCAGAAAATCCTGATGTTACAGTTTTCTTCTTCTTAGCTTCCATGTATTGACGGTTCTTTTCTTCATAAGATATGGTAATATTTACTATCTCATGGAAGGTAGCATTTGGGTTCCCAGTCACCTTCCTCTAAATCTTGCTATTCAGACCCCTAAGGAAACACTCCTTCTTCTTACGGTCAGTACTAACATGGTCAGGGGCATATTGGGACAAGTGATTGAATTTGCCAAAATACTGCATAACTGACGTATCACCTTTCGCAAAGAAAGAAACTCTTCAAGTTTTATGACCATAATTCCCTCAGGAATAAAGTGTGCACGAAAACCTTCACAAAATTCAACCCAAGTAATACGATGACCCTCAGGCTGAGCAGCAACAAAGTTAGCCCACTAGGCTCCTACAGTGCCTCTCAACTGCTCGGCTGCAAACATGGGCTTCTGATATTCGGTGCACTCAATTAGCCTAAACTTCTACTCCATAGTGCGGAGCCAATCATCTGCCTCCATTGGTTCATCTACTCTGGTGAAGATTGGAGGACGTGTGTCTGTAAAATCCACATATGTGGTCTCATTCCTATTATTCTGACCATGATTCCCCTGACGTGCATTTTGATTCTGGTTCTGGGCCATCATAGTGGTTGCATTGACCAAGGCCGCAACTGCATCGGCCAGGGTTGGTGAAACTGGTGGAGGATTTGGGATATCACCTCCATCATGAGAAGTACCAGTAGCATCACGGGATCGAGTATGAGCAGGCATCTATTGATAAACAAACTATACTTTATTCACAAAACTTTATTGCATTTCATAAGCAGATATTACAAACATGCAACATACTTATGATACATTATTTTTGTAACAACAGTCTGCATACTAGCAAGACTTTCCACACCTACTAAGTTTTAGAAAGCAGGGGAAAGATATATTACACATCTCACTATCTAACTCCTTACTCCTCCTCCTCACTGGTATCCACGGGAATTACATCCTCCTCTTCGAGATCCTCTTCGTCTTCAGGATCCTCTTCCTCTTTAGGCTCTTCCTCCACTATCTCTGGATCTTCTTCTTTCATAAGATCCTCTTCATTTTCATTCTCTACATCCATCTGGTTTTCTTCTTCCTCATCGATGACATCCTTATCAG
Organism: Bothriochloa decipiens; assembly: GCA_023333625.1. Classification (NCBI taxonomy): domain Eukaryota; kingdom Viridiplantae; phylum Streptophyta; class Magnoliopsida; order Poales; family Poaceae; genus Bothriochloa; species Bothriochloa decipiens. The sequence goes on along the minus strand of CM041641.1, from coordinate 16,206,079 downwards.
CGGACACTATTTTTTCAGGGTCTTCCTCTTTTTCATCCTGACCCATTACAAGGCCAATATCATCTTGGGCTGCCTGTCGTTGATATTCAGGATCCAATAGGTTATTCAGCCTCACACACTCATCATCAGCCTCCTTCGCATACTCCTCCAATTCTTCCACGTACTCCTCAAGTTCATGGATACAATCATTCGTTGCGTCTTCTCGTGCCCAAGAATCATTCCTCTGGTGCTTCATATACCTCCGGGATCGCCTCAACAGAGTAATCTCAACGGCCTCTTCGACCCTATCGGCTTCAGCCCTCTCCAGCTCGGCCCTAAGTCTTGCTATTTTAGCCTGTGGATCTGGATTAGGATTGTTACTACTTTCGCCAATCACATATCTGGGAGCTAATTGATGTCAAGGTACCCTCTTCGGTGCAGTGCTCTTACGGGGAGTCTGCTTAGTAAGGGCCATCCTGAAGAAAGATAGGTCATAAAGGATAAGGATAGATAGGGAGAAATCTGAAAGTTAGCATGAATAGGATTGATACTACTTAACCCAAACCACTTTAAAGAGGAAGGTAATTAAAACAGGTTAATTAAACATGATGCATGAATCGAACTTACGATTTAAGCATAAAAGATTTTTAAAGCAACACATACATAAGGGTAACTTTTATAACATAGGGCACTATATTATGCTATTCCACCACCACACTTTTAAAATAAGAATAAGGCTCGATAGAAAGACTCATAGGTAAGAATTAAGCAATTTGGACCCAAAATAATCAATTTAAAATTATTTGACTCAAAAACTTTTGAAATTTTCGCAAACGAATACTACAACAACTCTTTTAATAATGATCCGGCTCTGATACCAGCTGTGGCAGAACCTCCTAAATCATATGGCCCACATGCATTATTATTGTCTAAACATACTCCTAATAACCATGAATATGTTCCATAAGACTTAAAAGGTCTGTCGAGTAAATCCCGAATCATCCATGATTCTCCGAGCAGGATCAATCATTACAAAGAGACATTGTAGTATTACAACAGTTTTATACAAATAAGACACATCAGAGCAAAATAGTAGAAGGGTTACAATAACATAAGTTTACAAACCTTTTAGTTTCAAACCTTATAAACCGTAAGTTTAAATTATACAAAACATAATAGGAGTGGAATAGCGATATATAACTTTATTACAATACCAGGCGATAAGCTCTGCCCAAGAGCTAAACATCTTACTCGTCGTCACTCTCCGCAACGCTGTCATGCAATAGGGTGCAAAGCACTCCTATCCATGGGACTCATCTGCAACAAGGGTTCAACAAACCCTGAGTACAAAAGTACTCAACAAGACTGACCCGACGAAAAAGAGGCGTGAAGACTCAGGAAAATGCAAGCTAGAGGGACAAGGTAAGGCTTTGAAGGGATAAGAATTTTTGCAAAAAAGCTCAACAGAAAGTAAAGTTGTCTTGTTCTAGCTCAAGATTACCCACCAACTTCATCCTTAAACCTTAAAGATCATTCACATTGTTACTACGATGATGAACACCGATCGAGTCTTCTTCTCCGAGAAGCAACGGCGATTCAAATCCATTTATATACCCAGCTGGGACCTAGATCTCGATATACATGAGGCTCCAACCAAAATGCATACCAGAACTTATGATATACGTGAGGCTCCAACCAACATGTATACCGACCACGCGATACACATGGGACTTTCGACCCACAGTGTATCGATATACGTGGGATTCAAACCCATAGTATACCACACCATTGTATGTGGATTTTCTAGTTTCTCGATATCACCAGATCACCATCGAACGGGACCTAGGGCATCAACAGACGGAAACACTATAGAGGGACTTCTTTCCCAATGCAAGTTACCCGTCCGAACTCGATTTATTAACTATTATCATGATTCCAACAAGTAAAGCCAAACTCATCTTTTCCATTCTTTTTCTTTTTAAAAAACTACTAATTAAGCAGGGATAAGCATAACTATGCATTTTTCAAAAACAGGTAACAAGGAATATGGAAATAAGACAGGTAATGCAATAGGTAGGTTATCACTCAACTCCTAGTACTTAATGGAACATAATATAACTGAAGCGATAAAACTTTTATAAAATCAAGGAAGGGTTTAAATGCATCCGGGGCTTGCCTTGGTCTTCGGGGTAGACGGTCTCGAGCTCTGGATCGACTCCCAACTCCTGAGTCTGCTCTTCCTTGGGATCTGGTGCGACAACGTTAAACTCTCCGTTAACGGAAACTATACGATAAAATGATATGCTTCAACATGATGTAATAGTAAACATGATGCTCGGTAGATGCATGATCAGATTAAGTTGAAAGCCAACAAAACTTACTTACTAAATTCGTTAGGGTTAACTATTTATTAAAGAAGTTCATTAAACGCATAAAATAACGTTGATTAAACCCTAATGACATGATTAAGCTAAACTCAAATAATTAATTAAAGTGCCAAAGGTCAATAAGGTTAATGACCCAAGGTCATCAATCAATCCCAAAGTCAAACAAGCCTATAATGATTAAACTTAATTAAAGGAATTAATTAATTATTTAAAAGCATAAATTAAAGGCATAAAATTAAAGTTGTCTAAATGAGCTCAACATTTTATTTTAAAAAGCTCTTGGTCTAATTAGATGGCAAAACAAATTTCAGAAATAAAAACCAATTATTTTATTTATTAAAAATCATAGAAGAGGTATTTTTCAATTAAAAGAGCTAATTTTAACTTATGTAAAAAGTACTCAAAGTTGGCATATTATATTTTTTCTAGGTAGAGGACATCATAAAGAGCATACACATAATTTTTTAGAATTTTTGGAACAGTATATGAATTACTATGAATCATGGAAGAAAAAGCATTTTTAAATATTTTCTGAAAATAGAAAAAAATGGGAACAGGATTCCCGATGCTGAACAGTAACCCGCCGGCGTCGACCGATGATTTCTCGCCGGCGGCGAGGTCTCCGGCGACAGGGTTTGGCCCTACGGGCTCAGCTCGGCACGGCGAGGCGATTGAGCTAGCTAATGAAGCAGCGGGACTACGGTGGTGCACTAGCCGGCGGCCATGGCGGCATGGCGGCGCGGCGGCGCGGCTGCCGAGCTCACCGGAGCTTCTCCAGCGATGGCAAGCACACGGGCACACGCGGGGCATTCACGTGAATGCGATGGGCAACAAGATGAAGCCGTTTCCGGCCCCTAGCCCCGACGGCTACGCGCGCGGCGGTGCTGGCAAGGTCGCGCCGGCGGCGAGCTACGGTGACCGACGGCCACAACGCGATAGAGAAGAAACTGAGGGCACAGACAGATGCAGGAGCTCACCATGGGCACAGTGCGTATGCTATCGGGCTCAGAGGCGGGCTGAGTTGAGCTGGAGTCGGCGGCGGTGATGGCAGCAGCGGTGCTCCGGTGGCAAGCACGGCGTCACGGTGGTTCCTGTGTACCAACGGACCAACCAAGAAGCGCATAAGACAGAGGAGATGATGGTGAGCATGATAGTGTAGAAGATGAAATAAAATGACCAGCGGTGGCGGCGGTCGTCGGCGAAGTGACTCGCGGCGGCGCGGTTGCCGTGCGCGAGGAAGACGACGGCGCGCGGGCGACTCGAGCGGGGAGAGCGAGCGCGAGCTAGCTCAAACTGAGCGCAAGGATGAGGTGGAGCTGCTGGCAAGAGCAATTAAAAAGCAGTGGATCGACGGTGGTGAATTTGAGTGGCGGGTGGAGGTCGTCGGCAATGACGAGCAGGGAAAAGGAAGAAGAAAAACGGCGATGGCTTGCTCTATTTATAGCGGGGAGGCGAGGAAGGGATGGCTGACACGTCCACAGCAAAGTTTTGTGCACGACGGGGCGAGCTGGCGGCGGCAGTGAGCCGAAACGGCGCCGGCGGCCATGGCGATGCCATGAACAGAGGTGGAATTGATGATGATGACGTCATCGGTACTAAAGCAGATGACATCACGTGTAAAATTTGCAAATTACTCCAGAATTTCCATAAGAACTTGAAAAACTCAACAAATATCATTTGTATAACTTTTCAAGAGCTACATTTTTCATTTAACAAGCATTTTTAAATTTTGCATAGTTTTTAAAATTTAAATTCAAATTCAAAAGGAAAACAAAACTCTAGAAACAAATATTTAAAATTACTTTTAATTTTTCAATAAAACTTGAAAATATTAAAACTATGGAATGCTAAAATTTTCAACCAAACATTTTTCATATATAAAGTCTTCCCAAATTATGCATAATTTTTGAATTATGGTTTTAAAATCAAAAGGGGACAAATGCTAGAAAACAGTATTTTCAAATTTATTTGAAATTCTTTTTGAAAACTTGAAAAACTTTGAATACCAAACTTGTAGATCTTGTCAAGATCTACAAACTATCTTTTCAGAGTATCTTCAAATTCTATATAAATTTTGAATTATCAAAAAGGGGGTAAAATAAGCTTTTGAAATAAAGGGTTTTTCAAACCGAATTCAAACTCGATTTGGTTTCTAAATTAATTGGTTAGTCATTAGTGATCATAAACATCATCCAAGGACATTTTTAGGTCCATGAACCAATAGTACCCTTGATTGACCAAATTGACTTTTGAAAATTATTTTAAAAGACTCCCAATTTGAATTCAAATTTGAAAATCAAATCTAAATCCAAACTTAGAGTTTAATTTTTAACTGTTGGACTTGACTTTATACACCATGCCTGATACTACTGTAAACATAGTTTACACCTCAAGGTAGACAGGGCATAAATCAAGTATTTGAGGTGTCATTCGAAATTAAGGTTTTATGATTTCATGTAACACAACATTTCAGAAACACAAACAACCTATGGAATATAAACTTGTTTTAATTGATGCACGTCAAAGGTGAACTAATCATGAATGCTTTGTAATACATATGATGACATGGCAGGTTTTAGTTAATATAACACCAGGGGTGTTACACTGAGGTTGTCCATTGTTGATGGCGTAGATGACTTCATGGCTTGTATTTTGCACTTTGCGCCATTGATTTTTTTAATTGCTCGTGCAGAAGCGTATTGTTGGATGGCCTCTCGATCTTTCTTGAATTTGGCTCGTTCATCCAATTTCTTCATCACGAGGTCCATCTTTTGGGAGATGGCATCTACTTCTTCAATGTTCTTCATGCCTCTCTTCTTAGGTTGAGGACGTTCTTCATTCCACCCTTGATTTGTCACTATATTATCAATGAGATTCTTGGCTTGTGTGACATTGAGGGATGTGAACGCTCCTCTAGCAGCAGCATCAAGGTCACTATGAGCTACTGGACTTAACCCATGATAGAAACCTTGAATCAGGAGCCATTCCTTAATTCCATGATGTGGACACTCTCGAATGTACTCCTGGAGACGTTCTCATGCTTCGGGAATAGTCTCATTTGCCTGTTGTTGGAAGCTTATAATCTTGGCCCTCAGAGCAGATGTCTTGCCCATTGGAAAGAACTTCGTGAGAAATGCATTGGCGCACCTACTCCAGGTATTGACCTCATTGGGCTAAGCGTAAAACCATTGCTTCACTTTCCTAAGCAAAGAGAATGGGGATAAATGAAGACGGATGGAATCAGTCATGACCTTTCTAATGGCAACTGTGACACGCACCTCTAGAAAGTGCTGGAGATGTGCATTTGCATCCTCATGTGGCTTACCACAATATGTACTGGCTTGCACCAGAGTGATAAGTGATGGATTAATCTCAAAGTCAACTTCTGCTACCTCCACTCTTGGTCCTTTGGTGACATGAGCGACTGAGGGAGCCGAGAAGTCGGAGATTGATGATGCAGCCATTGATTGTTTGAGCGTTGGTGCTCAGCCTCCTTCCTTGAGTGAATTCAATAGTGTGGTTGCCTTTGAATTAGAATTCACTCACACTGCCTAGCTTCACAATAAAGAGAAACAAAGGCAAAGGGTAAACCCCCCCTATAGCTAAGTTGTACTAAATTGATGATAGTTTTCCGGATTCAATCGTATTAAATTTCTAGGCTATGCTTTCCCCGGCAACGGCGCCAGAAATGCTTGTTGGCAAATCTTAATGCAACCATCAAGAATTGGTGATGGCGCCAGAAATGCCTGTGGGGTAATTCTAAGTCTATTGGACGATTCCGCAATCGCACAGAATATATCGCTGTAGCACTTCACCTAAAAGTATTACAAGGTATCGTAATATATATTTATCCCAAGGGAAAGCGGTAGCTAGAAATGTTAATGGACTCTTATCTCAATTTAGTGACAACTAGTGTAGAAGGGGCAAGGAAAATATAAAGGAAGGTGATGATTCAAAGATAATTACGAGATAACTAAAAGGTAAATAGTGCAGTATAGCTAGGTGGGAGAACAATGAGTGAGAAAGGTTCATGTGGTTCTAACTTCTACTTTCGTACTCTAATCTAGTCAAACAGTCAAAACAACTAGGATTGCTACCTTACTACTTGGCTGCTAGGGATAGACAAGAAAACATGAGACAAAACCCCTACTAAAGCGACTATACTCTTAGTAAACGCCTTGTCTTTTAAGAACTAGCCCGAACGTGGTGAGAAAACCCTAATGCCGCCCAAGACCTATCACCTCTCGGGAGTGCGCCCACGAACTGTCCATGCGGACCAGCGACAACCAAAGGTGAGACTTATCCTAAGCACCGCGCTTACAATAACTCTCACTACTCTAGTGAATATACAACCCACTAGAGCACCTTGCGACGATGGTAAACAACCAAGGAGTTGTTTCAGGATCACAATCTAGTGTGTAACTACTATAAGACTAACTAGAGCACTACAACACTATTGCAAGAATAATATTGCACAAAGTAAATACTCTAAAAAGTAGAAGACGAATACTATATTAAATTAAGAAAGTCTTACAAGAGAAAGATACAAGAGCAATACCAGACTCTCTCGTAGACGACTCTGGAGACCCCGAGCTTTGCTCGGCTCAACTCTAACTCTCACACTAGACTAAAATTAAAACTATACTAGTGAATGGTATCTCACTTGAATGAATCATGTCTTGAGAGGGTGGAGGCAGCCTGTATTTATAGGGGGAGTAGAGGGGGTGCAACATCAGCGATCCATGTGCTTCCTATCTCTCCACCCTTGGATAAACCGCCTCATGAACTACCTTAAATCAACGTCTGAGATCACGAGCATTGCATGGCGGCATACAGGAAGGCGGTGGAGTGCTGCTGGAGGTCGGGGCCCACATTGAGGGGGTCGGCCGACCCCTCCCTGACAGGGTGGGCCCACCAGCTAGCTTCTACTTGTGACCCCACACGTCATTGAGCAAGTCTCATTGTTGGACCATTTTGGATCTTTTGTTGTGGGCCCATCAATCCGTGTCACTTCACTTCTCACCCTTGATTGAAAACACAAATGTGATCTGAGCCTGGAGAATGACTTGGTGAGGCTTCACATGCATCATGTACGTCACCGAGCCCTAGACCTCTCCAAGGTGGGGTCGGTCGACCCCCCTTTGGTGGGTCCAGGTGATTATTTTCTGCCATTTTGAATATTCCTACATCCAAATACTAAGAGTACAAGTGGAATCATTTATTGATAAAAAAAGTCTGTCATATTGCTCTTCCTCTGTTTCCAAGACTGTTGACGGTGTTTTGAGGTGGAAATTTATGGCATAATCACCGTCAACAGTCGTCATCATCGTTCTGCACCACCAGAGCACCTTAAGGATCACCGACCCGCGCCCTCGTCATCGTCGTTCTTCGTGCCAGCGCGGCCCTCGAGCTCGACGTGGATCTGCGTCGCGCAAAGAAGGACCCGCCGTCGAAAGAGCGCCACCGTAGGTCCTAAGGTCGTCATCGTCGTGGATCCGCTGCAATAGATCCGCACTGCCACTGAGGACAGGGGCCACCCCGCCCTGGATCCGTGCTGCCTCTGAGGAGGGTCACTCCGCCCCGGATCCGCGTTGCCTCTGAGGAAGGGCCACCTTGCCATGGATCCGCGCTGACGACAGAGATTTGGGGCCACCCCGCCTCCGTCGTCGCAGGTGGAGGGCCACCCCATCCTCGTTCCGCCCCGCCGAAGCTGGTTGGGGCCGCCCCACCCTAGATCATGCGGCCCGCCGCAACGAGGGGCGTGGCGCGACCCGCCGCCGCCGAGGGCACGGAGCCCGTGCCAGAGGCGTCCTCTTCCCTGCGCGCGCTGTGAGGTGGTGCAGGCGCCGCCGGCCATGAGAAGAGGGAAGGGGAGAAGGTAGGGGAGGGGGAAGGGTCACTGCCGGTGCGGGCGCTGCCAGCCATGAGAAGAGGGGCGGGAAAGGGAGAAGGGAGAAGGAGGTGCTGCTCGTGAAAGTGAGAAAGTGAAGTGAGGTGGACAGAGGGATGAGCCCAAACCCTAATTTCTTGTTATATACACGGTTGTCTTACTAGGCCGCGCCTGGATCCATTGGGCCACGCCTTAACCGAAGCGGGCCTTACAGGATGCCCGCTGCGGTAAATTGATTTATCACAGTAGGTATCTTAATACGTCCGTCACGGTAAATAGGGTATTTACCGCAGCGCACACATTAAGATGTCCATTGCGGTAAACTAAAAGTGTCCGTTGTGATAAATTATGGTGAGTTACCGAAGCGGATAAAAAAACATCCGCTACGGAGTCTATTTTGCAACGTTGCGTAAATTCGTTTTTGACGTAGTGAACGTGGTGTGTGCCTGATGCCTCAACGAAGAGAGGGAGTGTGTGTGTGTCAAGCATCGGGTAGAAGCACTACGGCTGTTGGTGCTTGCTTCCAAATCACATGAGCCGAAGCATGTAAGTTCACCGATTCTTGGATGGTTAAAAGAATTAAATCTCAGGCACAGACAAGCATCGAGCAGGAAGGGGATGGTACTGTGGCTGGGGTCCATGCACACACAGGCATTGGTGCTGACACTGTGGGTATTGAAGAGTTCAGGCATTGGTGCCTGACATCAGGTATAAAATTTTTTAGAGCATCGCTATGGTGTGGACAGTGTTAGCACTTACTATAACTCGAGTACTCCCATCATGTGGAGTTGGGCTCGTCTAACTCCACGCACAACTCGATCATATAATGTCTTGTAGAAAGGTTTGACAAGATCTTGGCACAGACGAGCACGTTTGTGCTTCCGAGGGCAGACGATGCGCGAGTTAAAACCACGTGCAGCAAAAACATGTGTGCTGTGTTTAGTTAACCAGAAATTACCCTAATATTCACTATACAGAATTTCTATCATCCGTTATATCAAAATACCGGTACATGCATGGAGTATTAAATGTAAATAAAATCAAAAACTAATTGCACGATTTTGTTGTACTTTACGAAACGAATATTTTGAGTCTAGTTACTCAAAGTTTGGACAATTTTTATCAAATACAAACGAAATACTACAGTACGCTGAGGTGACACGATGTGATATTTCCTTTCAAAATTCGCGGAAACTAAACACACCCGTGGCCTTGTGCTATGTAGCAGGCATTATATGGGAACAAGTAGCTACAGTGATGATCTTTGACATGGATGTGTTTCTGTAGCACTGCTCCAGAGAAACCATAGGGCCTTGTTTAGATCACGCCGGATTCGGTGTTCTACACAGTGCGCTGACAAATCAGTATACTATAGCATTTCGTTTGTATTTGGTAAAAATTATCCAAATTTTGACTAATTAGGCTTAAAATGTTCGTCTCGTAAAGTACATCAAAACTGTGCAATTAGTTTTGGATTTCATCTATATTTAATACTCCATGCATGTGTCGGCATTTTAATGTGACGGGGAATAGGAATTCTGCATAGTGAATTCGGTGGCAAATTTGGGAAACTAAACAAGGCCTAGGATCGGAACATCTATTCTGCCGGGCCTTATTTAGTTCCTTATAATTTCAGAATTTGGCACTATATAAAAAGAAGATTTCTTATCACATCAAAATATTAGCACGTGCATGGTGTCCTAAATATAGATGAAATCAAAACCTAATTGCACAAATTGGTTGTACTTTGCGAGACGAACGTTTTAAGCCTAATTAGTCAATGTTTGGATAATTATTCACAAATACAAATGAAATACTCAATACGCTACAGGAATTCTAGCACCTTTCAATTCAGGCAACTAAACAAGACCCTATTCATACATGGTCAAATCATGTAAAGGCACTCTCCTCACATCAACATATGACTAAGGAAGACTCACATGCCACCTAATGTGCTATCAACATGAGAGAATGAGAGCAATGCCTCTTGTGAAGGAATATGTTGCGTAGCAGCACAAGCCATTCCTAAGGACCCGCGTCATGTGGAAGACTCCGAGCATATGAGTACAAAATAAGTACTTTCACCATTTTAAATTGTAGTTTGTTTGATTATTTTGACCTAAGTTTGACCACTAATTTTATTTAAATTTTTTTATAAATATAGTTAAATTTAAGTCATTTTTGAAGAACTTTTGTTAATAAAACAAGCCACATCAAAAAGAAATGATATTTTGTATAAATTTTTGAATAAGACAAATAGTCAAACTTGAGATTAAAAAAGTCAAACGAACTATAATTTAAAACGGAGAGAGTATATGTAGAAGATAGATAATTGAAAAGCAAAGTTTTATAGAAATTAGCATTTGGAACACAACAATATAAGAACATGTTTATTTCCTCCATTCAGTGAATAAGAACTTACTCGTCCCTCTATTCACATGTAGAACATTTTTTCAAGAGCTCGGGTCTATTTGGGGGGTCTATTTGGAGCGTAGAAAACATGTAGGAATTTCATATAGGTCATTTTTTAAAAAAAACATAGGGATTAAAAAAATTTCCCGCATTCCAAACAAATCTGAGGTGGATGTTTTATTTCCTCTGTTTAGAAAGAAAAGCAAGTAGCATTTGCATACAACACGAAAACTTAATTCCTCCATTGCAAACACCATGTGGTGTGAGCAAAACATAGAGGTTGAATTTTGTTAACATTTCTGAAAATCATTTATCCCAAAAAAAAAGACTGAAGTTGTTCTGAATAGAACGAAATGGAAGAATGCTAAGCCCTTTCTCGACTCTATCGGAAGACCCGGAGACGCAAACGGGATGGGATGGCGGCGCACGCCGCTGGGACGAGTCACAGAGGCCTTGTTAGGTTGCCCAAATTTTGTATCTCTAAAAATCAAAGTATACTGTAGCGGTCTGTAGCATTTTGTTTTTATTTGATAATAATTGTCTAAGTATTAACTAATTAGGATCAAAATATTCGTCTCGCGAAGTACAACCAAACTGTGTAATTAGTTATTTTTTATCTGTATTTAATACCTATATATGTATCTAAAAATTTGATGTGATGTGATGAAAAATCTTCACTGTGCAAACTTTGAAGGTGTAAAGGTTGTGGAACTGAACAAGGCCACAGTCAGCGAACAGGTCAAAGACAAACAAACGGCTTCCGCGGTTGTGTGCCGGCGGCCGGTGGTGCTTTGTTGTGCTCGTGTGATGACGTCCTTCCTGGTGAGATCATGCGAGCAACGATGTATCTGATGCATGCTTGAGGCAACGAGACCGAGAGATGGATGATTCCTGACTGATCCAGAAGGTGTCCTAGTACAATGTATCCTTATCCAAGACGGAAGGCAGGCCGGTTACGAATGGTGTGTACCAGTACGCCACCGCTGGTCCGTTACCTAGAGCCGTAGAGCTACCGGCGGCGGAACAAGACCAGGATAGCGACCGTACCGTAGAGCTGATGTACTACACTCTTCCATCTAACCCCTAATAACTGGTGTTTAGTTTAATCTGGACTAAACAATTTAAAATTTGCTCATTTATATAAAAAAATAATAATGCATTAGCAAGCTTGTGCTGGTGCATTGTCTGTTAGCAAAAAAAAATCAGCAGAAGGAGAAGGAGATGCGCATCAGCAGTGTCACATCAAAAGGCACGGGCCCACGGACCGACCACAGTTGAATATCGGGGGCACTATGCCGGGCCACTGTGGGCCTAGAAGGTAACTGTCCCTACTTGTCATTCACACGTGCTTCACTCCAAGGAACCGCAACCACTCGTGGTTCGTCGGCTCCCTGGTGGCGGGGCCCTCTAACGGCACTTTGGGGCCCACAAGTTGCCGCCCTTTGCGCTTTTTCTCCTTGCTCCGGTCTGCGGCGCTGCCCGCGAACGCGAGGGCGCCAGCTCCGCCTATTTTAGGCGCCACGAGTGCCGGCTCCTGTGCAATCAAATCCAACGCTCTATCCCCAGTCTCCTCTCGCCCACCAACCCAGCTCACAGTTGCCTCGCTGATGGCCACCGAGACCATCCAGGTTCCGGCGCCGGCCATGCCGGCAGTGGCTGTGCGCGCCGCCACCACCGGCGGTGGCAGCAGCAGCAGGGCGGGCGCGGGCCTGCCGCCGCCGCCGCGGAGGGGCCAGATCAAGGAGAAGATCCTCAAGGACGCCGTCGCCGCGGTCGCCGCCCTGGCCGCGGGCCTCGTCAAGAATAACCGCGCCGACGGCGGCGAGGAGGGCCTCCCGGCCTCCGACGACGCCGGCGACAAGTGAAACAACCGATGACGACGCCGGCCGCCATGCTCCTTTTCTGTCCGCCCGATGCTCTCGCTCCTCTGCTGCTATCACGTGCTCATTTTAGTGCACGCAGCAGAGAGAGCTGGCAGAGGGCCAAATATTACTACGAAGCTCTTGTGATTCTGTTTTTGTTTGTGAGCGTCTGTTCGTCACGGTCGGATGGATCGGTTGCCGTATTAGAGCACGCTCTGATCCATCCATGGTCTTTGCTGGTTTGTGCTTCTTGTCCTGCCCCTGCTCTTTGGTTTGGTTTGGTTTGGTTTGGTTTGGTTTGGTTTGGTTTGGTTTGGGTTTCAGTTGCCGCTGTCAGGAGGCTACTACGGTTTTTAAGAAAGAACCTCCTGCGGTTGCTGATTTCAGTGGTTTGTCCTAAGTTTCTGCTGTCTGGTTAGTGTATTATGTATTGTTTGCCGAGTGCTTGATTGTGTGAGGTTCAGGAGGGATCAGCAAGTATTATGATCCGTCCTTCCTCTTTCTGCTACCACCCTTGTCATGTTGTAACTCTGCTTCGCTACCATGTCAAATAAATTGAGCTTCGTGTGTGTGAAATTAAATTAAACACTGTGCTTGATTTGGAATTTCTGGCTCAGGCTTACGGCTTACTCATCCCCGACAAGTTTCGATCAAAGGTTACATACAGCTTGATTATTGTCCACCAAAGTACCAAACTGAATGGCGGTGACGATGGCAACTTGACGAGATCCCTCCGGCTCCGCCGAGTCCCTGCTCACTCTGCACAAGTGCACAGGAGGCGCACCCTTCCTTGTTTGCTGCGTCGCCGCGTTGTTCATGGCCTAGCTTCCTCCGTCCCGGCGTACGTCGGCGTCGCCCTTGGCTAGCAGCCGTCGCTGCCTCGCCTGAGAGCGGCTGCGTGCTATACTGCTATCCTCCACGAGTCCACGTGCAGCGGACGTGGCCGGCCGCCCTGTGTGAAAACTGAAAAGGAGGAAGCGTTCCACCCAAGGAATCAAATCAATCACGAGACGATTCCGTTCCGCCCGCAAGTCTACGCTGCCGGGAACCGGAAAACGCAGACGCAGCTAATACTACTTGGGGATGGCCGGCCCGCAGTGCAGTGAAGTGCACCTGTGTGCTGGTGCGGCATTGGAACACTTCGCCTGGCCGCTCCACGAATCACAATCACGCGAAGCCAAGGCACCACAACACGGCACGCCGTTCCACCATTGACAGTCCTCCCCTCTGTCTTTTTTTCCCGGTTTCACAGAGGTCGGCTATCTCGCAAGTTGCAGCTCGAAGTCAACGCGCGAGTCACCACGCGCTTGCGAGCCATGCGGCGGCGTGTGCCGTGCTGCTGGCCTTTGGCACGCTAGTGGCTGCCACGTGAGAAAAACGGCAGTTTTCCACCAACTGGTCATCGGGTTCGGGGCCGGTCCTAGCGAAGCAAGCTCGGAATTTGGACCCCGCCAGATTCCAGCTACGTCCTTCTGCACCTGCGCTTCACGGGACACTCCTGGAGCAGGTCATATCCGAGGAACCATGTCTCGGCAAAGCAGAAGCTATCGGAAGCAAAACCAGAAGAGTCCAGCTACAGCCCGTGTAGTTCCCACCCGATTGTAGCATTTGACGCGTATAAAAAGAAGATTTCTCGTCATATTAAAATACCGACACATACGTAGAGTATTAAATATAGATTAAATCAAAAACTAATTATATAGTTTGGTTGTACTTTACGAGACAAACGTTTTAAACCTAATTAATCAATGTTTAGATAGTTATTCTACCAAAATTGTAATACGAAATATGACGCCTTATAATTCAGCGAACTAAACAAGGCCTACGATCGATCGATGACAATCTTTCCATTGCCTGTGCTGTGCTGTCGTGCTGATCCTCAACTTGCATGCAAACGTACCACAGCAGGACACAGGTCGTATTTGGATCTAAATCAACTTGCATGCAAACGTACCACAGCAGGACACAGGTCGTATTTGGATCTAATCACTCCATCCCTTTTTAATTATCGCTTGCGCTTTTCAACAAATAATTACCGATAATTATATATTAAAAAATATTAATATTTATATTATATAATTAGTATTATTAGAAAGATCTTTGAATCTAGTTTTTTTAACAAATTTATTTGAAGATACAAATGTTACACATATTTTTTATAAATTAAGTTAAACTTATGATACGTACACCAATACCGATAACTTGTGATACGCACACCAAGACCGATAATTAAATAGTGACGGAGGGAGCCTATGAAATTTTACTGCCGCTGCCACGCGTTCTCACGACGAGGCGTGGTGACTGCGTTTCCTTGCGGTGAAACAAACGGACGCGTAGACATTCGTTTGTTTCAGTGGTGGGAGATGCACTTTGTCAACGTGCATGTATACATTCATGAGGTGACTGTGCGTCGTGTGTACGAGCATCTTCATCTTTACCGTGCATCTTCGTTCATCTGTACTGTATGTTTTAACAAAATGTTATCGAAAGGAATGACAAAACAATCTGAGCCATAGGAATGCTGCCTGACTATCAGTGATCGTTGTGTTGTGGTTGTGTAGATATCTCTGCCCGTCGGTTGTGGTTGTGTTTTTTTTTTTTTTTTTTTTTTGAGAAATGGTTGTGGTTGTGCTGTGGAGAGTGGACTGGACGGACACCTATCTATCTATATGGGCTGCAAATCGTGGCCTTTGTGGACTACCATTCAAAGACAAACGGTTACCAGTTACTTTGGGCCTGGGCCATCACCGATGGGCCGTTCATTACATTTCGAGCCCGTCGAGTTCGCTTGGGTCATCGCTGCCCCGAGCTCATGAAGCAGTGGCTGCTGCGCCGTCCCGTCCTAGCGCTGCTGCTACGACAAGTCCGCCCAAGTGTGGGTCACTCGTCACGCCCATCTCATTCCGTCGCAGCGCCGTTGCGGACGCAGCAGCCACGCAGGCTCAGGCGCAGGCAGGCAGGAGCTCCCCCTCCCCACCCGCCTTGCCTTTGCGTGCTTCCACCTCGTCCGCCTCCGCCACCGCCGCCGCCAGCTCGGGCGCCGGCCGCCGCGCCGCGGCCCCTTCACCTACCCTTCGGCGCCCGCCCTCTCTTCCTGGCCCAGCGCCCCTGCACGTCTGCCGGCCCCCTCCGCTGCCGCCGCCGACGGCGATCGCGGGCGGCCGCCCCAACGGGTGAGTCACGGAACTCGTCTCTGGATCGCTTGGGCGGGCCTTCGCCAGATCCGATCCGGCCGCGGATGGCTGCCGGTTTCTATCTCGGGGCTGGGGCGCGCGGCTAGATCTTACTGCTTGGGGGTAGTTGCCGGTCGCTTGGATCAGTGGTTCGGATCGGCGGTTTGGTGGGTTTGCGATGCTGGGTGCCGCTAGCCAGGGGAAACTGGCGGCTTTGGCTCGTTGCTAGGATGGAGCTGACGGTTCGTCGGTTGTGATTTTGTGCAGTGTGGGTTGGGTTGGGTTGAATGGTGGGAAGCTAGGATTGAGTTTTAGAGCTCTTTGTCTTCGTGTTATATTATATAGAGATAGGTGTTGGTGTTGTTCGTGGATTGGTAGTGACCTTGCTCCAAGGTTTCAGTTTA
>CM041641.1:16115501-16189962 GCA_023333625.1 Bothriochloa decipiens | reverse complement strand
ACTCTTCTGAAAATGAGAATGTTTCCTTGATGTCCAGCATGGCAGTGCATTTCAATTTTATTGATTTCATGTCGCAACAGCGTTAGTTTGCAAGCTAACTTTTGAACCTTTCTGCAGGCCGAGGTTGCACAGAGCCATAGAGGCGCTGGTATCTTACTCCGCTGCTGGTTGTGCTATCTGCTTATGACTTCAGTTTCCCGCCGAACATCTCCCTGCTTCCTGCCCCTGGTTGTTAAGATTTTGGAATAACCGCTGCCCTGACTGCAAAAGACGCAGCTATGCGTCTTTCTTCTTCTCTTCAAGATCTGCCGACCTTCACTAGAATTGATGCTTTGGAAAGGGGCTCTAGTGTTGGCAGTGATCTGAGCTCAGGGCGTGCAAAACCCGTCCGCATGCTTCAAAGAGATGGTGCTGTCGCAAGCTTTTCAAAAGAAAGAACACCCCCATCATCACCGACAAATAGAAAGAAATGCATGAGAGCAGCCGGTTGTGCTATCGCACTGATCTTATTGGTGTTCTTTGCATATGGTTCTTGGAGATATTTCCATGGGTTCCTCTCTGAAGGAAGCTCTGAATACTATGTGGTTCTTGATTGTGGCAGCACTGGTACAAGAGTTTATGTCTATGAATGGCATATTAATCATAATGACGCAAATGCATTTCCTATTGTTTTGAAACCTTTAGGGAATGCTCCTAAGAAGAAATTTGGTAAATTAACCCGACTATATCAGCGAATGGAGACAGATCCTGGATTGAGCAAGCTTGTTCACAATGAATCCGGATTGACGAAGGCGATAGAACCCCTTCTTCAAATGGCTGAGAAATTGATCCCTAGACATGCACACAAACACACTCCACTTTTTCTATATGCTACTGCTGGTGTCCGCAAGCTACCTAGTGCAGATTCAGAGTGGCTCCTGGATAAGGCCTGGGATATCCTCAAAAATTCATCATTTTTATGTAGTAGAGACAGAGTTAAGATCATTAGTGGCATGGATGAAGCTTATTATGGATGGATAGCTCTTAACCACCACATGAATATGCTTGGCCCCTCATCATCTAAAATGACATATGGTTCACTTGATTTAGGTGGATCATCATTACAGGTTACATTTGAGAATGATAAATCAGTGCAGGATGAGACAAGCATTCATTTGAGTATTGGTTCAGTCGATCATCACCTCAGTGCTTATTCTCTTACTGGTTATGGGTTAAATGATGCATTTGATAAATCTGTAGCACATCTGGTGAAAAGGTCGGGAGGAGCAGCTAGTAATGGCAAGGTTCAAGTCAAACATCCCTGTCTACAGACTGGATACAAAGAAGATTACACTTGTTCTTACTGTCACCCATTAAAACAAGATGGAAGTCCCAGTGTTGGTGAGAATGGCAAAGAGAAGCAGGGAATAGCTGTTGAACTGGTTGGGGCACCTCAGTGGAATGAATGTAATGCTCTTGCAAAAGTAACTGTCAATCTTTCTGAGTGGTCCAGTGCAAGTCCAGGACTTGATTGTAACATTCATCCTTGTGCTCTTGCATCTAACTTTCCACAACCACATGGGCAGTTTTTTGCTATGTCTGGTTTCTTTGTCGTTTTTAAATTTTTCAATTTGACTGCTGATGCGACTCTAGTTGATGTTTTAAAAAGAGGTCAGGAGTTTTGTGAAAAATCATGGAAAGTTGCAAAGAGTAGTGTTCCTCCACAGCCTTTTGTAGAACAATATTGCTTCAGAGCTCCTTATATTGCATCACTACTCAGAGAGGGATTGCAGATTAAAGACAGTCAGGTGATAGTCGGCTCTGGCAGTATTACTTGGACTCTTGGAGTTGCTTTGTTGGAGGCTGGTCAGGCATTATCTTCACGACTAGATATTCAAGGATACCGAATACTGCACCGGGAGATAAACCCAAATATTCTCATACTTTTGTTTCTGATTTCAATTGTGTTGGTCATATGTGCCATACTATGTGTCAGCAATTCAATCCCAAGATCTTTCCGCAAGTCTTATCTGCCACTTCATAGGCATAGTTCTGGAGGCAGTTCTGTTCTTGGTATGGGATTGCCTTTCAAACATTTATGGAATCCCATTAGTTCAGGTATGTGCAAGTGTGCTTTTCTGTTTCATGTTCCTGCCTTAGTTTCTCCCCTTCTGTGTAAAGTTAACCTACCATGTAAGAACTACAGTACTTGAATTATTTCACCCTGGTTGGCTGCTAGATACACTTATTTTAAGACAAAGGGTTCTTGACTTGTTTTAGAAAGCGACTTGCCATTTTTTTTTTGGAAAAATGGAAAAGGGAAAAATGGAAAAGACACTTCTATGTCTCCGCACACAGCTTTCTTGCCATTTTGTTAGTTTCTAATATTCTACTATGTAACCTTCTAGGAATCAGCTTTACTTAGGACTGTTGTGTGGTACACCTTGCAGGACATGGGACTTTTCATGTTTTTGCTCCAGTTTACTTGTTACAAAATGACATTTGAACTCAACTTTGTAATGTTACCTCAAATGTGCTTATTATATCACATTAATCCTTGTGACTCTTTTCTTTGAAATGATGCTACACAGAATGACTGAATGAGTATATTTTTATCACATCAGTTCAAACTATAGTTCTATAAAAAACTGTTCACTTTGCTTAGCTTAGGTTAGATAATCAACCATTTGAATTTTCTTAATTTGGCAGGTGATGGAAGAACAAAGACACCACTGAGCCCTACTGTTGCTGGGTCAGATCCTCATCCATTTGGTATGAACCATGGATTAGGAGGCAGCAGTGTTCAGCTTATGGAGTCCTCGAGGCAATCCTTGGGCGCGTATCACAGCTATTCTGTTGGGAGCTTAGGTCAGATGCAGTTTTCCAGTGGTGTGAGGAACCCTAGCCGAGGTCAGACTACACTTCAAAGCCGGAGGTCACAATCAAGAGAAGATCTCATTTCTTCACTTGCTGATATTCATGTTCCGAAAGTGTAGCATTGCATCACAGAATGACGACTAGAATGAGATCATATATGCCATAGCAAACTCTGTAAATAATAGCTCCAGAGTACAAACTGCTTGATTTCTTCTCTAATCAGAAGTCAATTTTGTCGGTCCACTGACACTTCAATGAGGTTTAGGATCCATATAAATGAACTTATGACTTGTGCCTATCCTGGACATGATACATCCATTTCATCCCATTGTATGTGCAAAAGAACATACCATAGCAATGAAGTTCTAGTAGTGTACCAGAAGATATATTTATGCCGTTCACCAGACTATTTGACCATGGCTGCAGCCTGTAAGTTTGTAGATCGATTGTGCTGCAATCAGGCATGTTTTTTTCTTTTTTTATCTGAGATATAATAAAGGTGCATGTAGTCTCATGTATTGTTGTACTATTGGCTCTGTGAGCCTTCTCTTCTTTACTGGAATGCCGTTTGGTAGTCCACCTTGTGATAGCAATTGAAATTATGAAACAGAAACACTGACATCAGTTCAACTGGATTATCCAATTGCGCCCTCTGCAGACACATTTATTGAGTATTTGTGCTTAGAATCTAGTTTGATGACCCTGAAAAGCTCGGTGTAGGAGCATTTGATGACCCTGAGTGGTGATCTCTGTCTACACATTGCTTGGGCTCGTTTCAGGTTCCTTTGCCCATTGCTTGTTCTGGCTTTCTGCCTCGTCGGTAGCTTTCCAAAACAAAGCCATCTACTAGCAATCCATGCTGGCTTCGTGCCTCGTCGGTATTTTTTTTCCTAAAACAAAGCCCTCTACTACATCCAACTGGGATTTTACAGTGCACGCGTTTAAGCCTTGATCTGCAG
Source organism: Bothriochloa decipiens (assembly GCA_023333625.1). Lineage (NCBI taxonomy): Eukaryota > Viridiplantae > Streptophyta > Magnoliopsida > Poales > Poaceae > Bothriochloa > Bothriochloa decipiens. The sequence goes on along the minus strand of CM041641.1, from coordinate 16,186,147 downwards.
TGCAGTGCATTTTAATGTGATGAGAAAAACCAGGTTCTTGTTTTTGCAGAAAACACCGTAAGGAGATTTTACACAGGATTCTGTGCCAACAAGCGCAGCTAAAATAATGAGAGCACCGAGGAAAACAAAACGGCACCCAGTTTTTGAATTTTTTCTGTTATAGGGCCTCTTTGGTAACGTAGCAATTTCGAGTTGTTGTGTCAAACAACCTTTTATATCCTGTGAGAAGTGATACTATGCTGATCTTGTGAAGTCATTATCAGAAATGAACAAGGAGTTGGAAGCTGAAAAAAAAAACTTATCCTAATTCACTCCTTACAATTACATTACTGTATATTTAAAACATTTTTCAGTTAGAAAATGATTTCTCTCATACAATCATCTTACACGGACAATAAGGACACGTTTCTGACTCTGACACGCGGGCTTCATGTCGACCGTCCGATACGACTGAAGCACCCCTAGCACGAATCTTGACGCAGATCGAGCAAACCCTAACTGCCAACCCTACTATAAATATTTCTCGCCTGGCCTCACTCCCGCAGCCGCCGCCATCCTCGAAGTCGAAGCCCGTCGCTTCCGCCCCCCACAGCGTCGACGACCCTCGCAGCCGGTCTCCTTCGCCGCCGCCATGGGGTGAGTCTCCCCCTTCTCGTTCCGATGTCCTGCACCCGTGCTCATTGTTTCGAGGCGTTCCTTTGCCGTATCAAAGCTTCTGTTTTCTTGCATCGATGCGTAGATTTCGCCGAGTGGCTTGTGATTTAGCCAGTTTTCTTATGTGATTAGAGAATGGAATCGGGTTAGAGACGAAAAGAAAAAAAAATCCGAGCTTATTGACGGTCCAGTGCTGATCAGATTATACACCGTCAGTGCTAAACATATTCATAAGCTATACCAATCCGTTGCCGCCATGTAACCATATGCTCCAGATTCAATCGCTTGTATCCATGAGGTTATGCGTGGTGGCATACAAGTTCTCTGATAAAGGTGTATCGGACGTTTTAAGAATCTTCTCTGTTGATCTGTTTTGTTATTGTTAAGTTTTTGCCTGTGCCTTTTTTTTATTATGTTGCCAGTGAGCGATAGTCGTCAGTGAATGAACTTGTTTGGTCTAGCTAAAAGAATGGAATTGTGTGTAGCTTCTGTTTACAGTTCTACTAGATGGAATGATATCTGTTTGCAACTCAACGCCATGTTGTGCATTTGCTACATGATTTTTGCATGGTTGCACATGTTTTATGCAATGGGCATGGAGAATTGTGGTCATGAGTTGCAGAACCTGTGATTTATATCTGTTAACAACATATTTTCTTCCATTCGCATCACAGGAAGACACGTGGTATGGGAGCTGGGCGCAAGCTCAAGACCCACCGCAGGAACCAGAGGTGGGCTGACAAAGCATACAAGAAGAGCCACTTGGGCAATGAATGGAAAAAACCCTTTGCTGGATCATCTCACGCCAAGGGCATCGTTCTAGAGAAGATGTATGTCAGATATGAGAATGATTTGTGCTTTTATTATCTTGTACTTTATGTGCTTGGGCTAAGGTGTGTTGCTTCCATTGTGTAGTGGTATTGAGGCCAAGCAGCCGAACTCTGCCATCCGTAAGTGTGCTCGTGTTCAGCTGGTGAAGAACGGGAAGAAGATTGCTGCCTTTGTGCCGAATGATGGTTGCCTGAACTACATCGAGGAGAATGTATTTCCTTGACAATTCTCCTTGTAATGGTTGTAAAATCTATGTAATAATGAAAAAGCTAACCATCTCTATTGCTGTAGGATGAGGTGTTGATTGCTGGATTTGGTCGCAAGGGCCATGCTGTGGGAGATATTCCTGGTGTCAGGTTCAAGGTTGTGAAGGTATCTGGTGTGTCGCTTCTTGCTCTCTTCAAGGAGAAGAAGGAGAAGCCAAGGTCTTAGATTGCTTTCTTAGATTGCTTTCGATAGTCAAGAATGGAGTAAACTGTCATGGCTCTATTATCAAACTTAAGGTTGTGCTAGCAACAGATGTGTTAGTTCTGAACTATATTTTATGTTAACATTGCTATCGAGAGTTTTGTTTCCATTTTGAAGATATTAATATGCAACAGCATGTGCCAGTTAACTGAGCTGTTTGTTTTGATATTGCATTGCCCTGTTTTGTTTTGCCCCAGAAAAGTAGCTTGGGGATTAAGATTGTTCCGTAAAAATCCACACCAGCAATCCTTATTCACCAAGTTCCATTTTCAAAATATTTCTCAAATACTTCCATAATGTCAGTACGTCGACCAAAATGACCAAGAGCAGGAAGGGTAACTGGGAAAGTTTTCCTCTGATCTGCTACCAGTCAATTTCGTGCACGACAGCAACTTGAACCTCACGATCAACAATGGAAATGGTGGTACCTACCTGGGACGAGAAATAATTGTCTGTTCTGATTTCTGAAAATAGATTTTTTTGGGTGCTGCGGAACTATCAAAATAAAACTAAGACAGCCCCTGTGCTTGCATTAAGAAGACCTCTATCACAGTAACAAATACGATGGCTGAGGGGGTAATTTACTCATGATCTGCATTGGCAATGATGGTACCTGAAACAAGAAATAATTCTGTCTGTTCTGAGAAGCCGGTTTTTTTTTATGGTGTCGCAGGACTTTCCAAATAGCAACTCAAGGCTGAAGCACAGTAACAGCAACAAATACGATGGCTGAGGGGGTAATTTACAGCGTGCTGGATGTTTTTCCAAATGATCTGTTAGTGTGAGGGGCACAAAATACATAATTGGCAAACATTTTTAAAAAAAAAAAACTATCATTGGCAAACTTGAAAATCTATATCTATAAACTAATAACGGCCATAGAGTGCTCCTGCTTCACAATATAATATTATATCGGAACCATGGCATACATCAAGCTATGAAAGTTAGTGGTCATTCTACGATGTGTGCACTTCAGACGCCTGTACATTGGAGCACGTATGTGCCAAGCCATGAGGTTATGCATAGCCTCCAAACCATCTGTCACGAGAGGGTGGGAAATGAGCTGAACGATGCATGGCAATCAAGTTGAAATGGGTTAAGGCCTTCCAGAGTGTCTGGAGATCATCATCCTGAAGTCAGAGCAGGCATGCGTAAGATCAGATCTAACTAGTACAGACAAAGCCTGTGCAAATTCTTGTTTCATTCAAGAAAACTCACCATCTTGACCTCGTTGGCTGGCATTGTTAATATGATGTAGGCACCAGCTGTTCATAAAAAGAAGCTATGTCATATTCTCAGTTAGGGAAGTCTGATCATGAATCTACTGTATAAAACAGCATCTTATTCAGACCAAGAGCAATGCTATAACTTCTTGGCCCTAACCAGATCTGTAGGACTTTACCTGATACATCCCTGATCCTTTATAAATAAGGTAACCTTCAACGTTCATATTTTCTACAAGTCTGTCCAAGTCTGGAACTCGCAAGCTGATCTTATCAGCTAAGGTGTAAAGTTCCTGGTACTCGGCAAAATGATATAACATGAGAGCAGCCTCAGGAATATGGAAAAAAGGTACAAAAGAAAAGGCGCGTATGTGTTGTTTTTTGTGCAAACAAGCCAGAAACAATTTTTCCTGTTTACTTGACCAAATATGCTCAAAAAGAAATTTCAAGAACCTGTGTGTGTTTTGGTAAGTATGGAAAAAAACAATAAGTTTACAAAAGAAGGTAATTTTTTTTCTTTTGTAAAGAAAATAAAAATGCTAAAAATGCAGTGGTGTTTTCTTCCAAACAGAGTACATTTCGAATGGTAATTAAACTTAAATGAAGATTTGCCACGTCACTTACAGTTTTCGAAAAGCTTTTTCTTTGCTGCAACTCAGATTCCTTGTTTAATGCATTCATAAATTTCTTTAACTCCTTATGTTGGCTCATCCCACCGCTCCGAGAAAAATCAACAAAACCATGTTCATCAACATATTTGTCATACAGAGATTCTTTCATGATATCAACAACCTCCTGTCACATGAAAAATTGAACATTAAGATAATATGCCTCATGATGCTGCTTATGATTGTGCTTTGTTGACAGACATGTGTTTGGCTGGGAAAGAGCTACACTCAGGCATAGGCATCATGAATCCCCATCTCTCTTAGCTATTGGCATATAACCCCAGGTTTCATGGTGAAAATATTTCACCAAACCCCAGCCTAATAGCGAAGCAGTTCAATGAGCAGGATGGATTGAAGGGCCTAGAGGGGTTTTTTTTTTTTTGAAAAATGAAGGGCCTAGAGTTATTTAAAATCTTATGATCCTTAGATCTTGGGTCCACTGCAACTAGTCAATACATTTCGTTCTGCAATTATGACCATAAAGCATGTTTCCTCATGAGATTTTCTTTTAGGTTGCATTCTACTAACATGGCAAGGAATGGTAAATGACAAAGCTGCAGTGGAAATGAGGACTGCCTATCAACTATGGATGTAAACAGTTTCTGCAGAACTCAAATACTAAGCTATTTTACCTGAGCATCTTCTTCAGTCACTTCATCTCTTAGATCCACGCGAGCACGAGCTTCAGCTAATCTGACTAGGCTTTCTAACTGCCTGGCTGTGATAGGTGTACCATCAGCAGAAGCACTGCGCTTTCTCAACGACAAATAAAAATCTTTCAAAATTGCAGCTGCTGCCTCTGACATTCTTAAGAGGGGAGAAAAGTGAGTGAGAAAGGGCGTAAGGCATAAAAGGTAGACTAATTTTTTGCATTGCACTTGCACTAAAAGTACAACAAGATACCGGGGGAAGACATGTTCTCTTGAATAAGATATATATTTGCGAAGAAGTTGCCCAGGTAATGGAACGAAATCCTTGTCTTTCTCTGGGTTTAGCCTCAGCCTTGAAGCTACTGAATTTCCACTAACTCCAAGCCCCAGATCACCGTTAAATTGTGACACTGAGCAAAGTTCCAAAACATGAACACTGGCTTCAGTTGTACAATAGATAAAGAACCACAAATCGGTACGTAATAATAACCTGTTCTGATCCTCTTGTTGGGTCTGGAATTATCAACATCATTGGCATGGAGCTGCTTGCAGAAAATTTTGGCTGTCTTAGTAATTCAATAAGTATTATGTTTGGTAAGACAAAATCATTCTTGCAAACTATAGATTCAATGCATCACATGAGAATGTCACTTATCCATACTATATGCTTTGTGAGATGTGAATTGGAAAACATGTTTGACAGCCACTTACAGCTATTATATGGTCTGACAATCTTTTATCTAGTGACTCATCTGGCTTGTCAAGTAGAATAAATACCAAGTCAAACCGAGAAAGGAGGGCAGCACTCATCTTTAGATTCTCATTCACTGTTTTTGCTCGGCTGCAACAGACAGTGTATTTAGATGGTAATAAAATGGCATACAATAGCCATGGGAATTCAGGCTGAGTCAGTGAGTCCTCAGTAAAAACAAAGCAAAACAAGAAAACATAGAAGAGACAAGTACTTGAGATCAATGTCAATCGCATAAACTACCAAAGGCCAAGAGAAGTGAAATGGGACAAACTACACCAGAAAATATCAACAGATGATTTTACTTACAGTTCCTTCAGTTGCAGACTTGCAGTTTAGGACCAAAGTTAAAAGTTCAATCAAGTAATGTTCCATACGATTAAATAACTAACAGCTACCACTGTAGACCACCTAAACTACTATACAAATTCCACATATATCTGTCTTTAATGGTAGATGCTATCAAAATTCCTTTAAAAAAGGTGAACAGAGATGAGTGGTCAAGAATGACAGGTATCGTCCTCAGCCTTAACGTAGATGGTATTTTTTTTCTAATAATGGATGAATGGGGATGACCAATCAAGAATAATGAATGGGGAGGAATAACAATTTTTTCAATAAGAAGGATGGGAAACATTAACGCACTCATAATGGCCACCAATAGGGTTTGCAGCTGCCAACACCGAAGTGTGAGCTGATAAACTTGCTACAAGGCCAGCCTTTGCAACAGAAACACATTGCTGCTCCATGGCTTCAAGTAAAGCCTAAGAACCAGAAACAATTAGAAACACGATTAGATAGGCATGGGAACTTCCTCACTGGTGAACACTTCATGGAAAAGCTTCATATAAGGTCAAAAATAATTGTAATACCCGATGCTCTGCAAACATTTTATCAAACTCATCAATACAGCATATTCCACGATCAGCAAGGACCATGGCACCTGTAAGACATGGACCCAACTTTATTTTGATGGCATTGCAAATTCTAAAACCACAAAGAAAAGGCACACCAGAACAAAGACCACTTTGAACAGCAATTGGCATGTCAAGGAAAAAACATCCCATCACTAAGACGCGGTTTTGAACAGAAGGCTTAAAAAATATAATGAAAGAATATATGTTTTATGGTTATTACCAGCCTCAAATGCATAATCATTTGTCATAGAATCTTTAACCACAGCAACAGTTAGGCCAGCCTTTGTTGTCGTATTCCCACACACATATATTCCTCGTGGGGAGACAGCTGCTGCAGCTTGAAGGAGTTGGCTTTTGCCTAGCCCTGGATCACCTGTAGTGTTTTAAGCAAGAGCATAATTACACCATGACCAACACTATGGAAATTTTGACAGGATTTATGGTAAACAAAAAAAATTACCAACTACAATCACATGAATATCTCCTCGAACAGGGACCTTGTTTTGATCCATTGAGTTCTTCTGCACACCGCCAAATAGAGCAAGTGTGATTCCAGCTGAAAACCAGTGTACAAGAATTTAGTCATATCGAACAATCATATGCAAATAAGAGAGAAATGAAATCAGAAGGCCTTGCATGACTAAACAGAGTGCCTTCATCATTTTCCAAAGACATCCTAAAGTAACCGCAGCTGGTAATGGTTTTGCTAGCCCCTCAACTATTGCATCGCTTCAGATTGTGATGCACTCTTTTGGGACAGAATAAAAACACTATTTGTTAGTTGAAAATCAGTTGTCTTATAGAACAAAAGATTTCACAATATCACATCTTCAAATATTGGAACAAGAGCAAATTGAATAGAAGATCTAGGCAGAAATATCTTGTAACTCTGATATAATATAGGGGCTAGAAAATACCTTTTACAAGTTCATGCCCATAGATGGAGGGACAAAACGATTGAAGTATTCGGCGAAATACATCGGTACCGTACTTTTCTTTATATTTGACAGCAAAATCATCTTTTACAGTACAAGGCTGAAAATGACAAATTCCACTAATCTGATTTTCTCTGTTGGAAACAGCTTCGGACTTCAACTTTCTGACTGAAACAGCCTCCAGATACAGATAGTATAAACCTTGATTACTGGTTCTGGACTTCCCTGAATATATTAATTGTAGATCTATTAAATATTCAAACAAAGCACTCTAAATTAAAAAGGTGAAAGCTCAACCAATTTGTTTTGAAAAACCAGGTGGCCTAGTCCTTACTAGCAAGTGAATGAAGGACCTGAACGTAAGGACACAGAAACTACATATAATCACTACTTTGTTATCTCCATCTCCTCATACTATCAATATTCTTGAGTCTTAAATTCAAGAAACCATAAGAAATAATGGAACCCAGGAAAAAGAGAATGTTTTAGCAATATAAAGTAATAATAGAGATGTCCTTATGCTGACAAATGCATCTCACAGTAATACTTCCAATTAAATACTTATGCCACATTGTCCATAATGCACCAGAGCTAGACTTCCAAAATAAATGAACAGATAAAACAAAAGGTCAACAATGCTATATTACTTTAGATGTGGCGTAGATAATCCAAGGATCCAAACAGACTAACAACTTTTGACAAATACATTATTGTTGAAACAATTAGTGAAATTTCAAAAGGAAGATCAAGAAAAGAACACTGTTGTAGCCACTTTGAATGTACCTCCTCCAACATCCATATAGTTGTTGAGTACTTTCACAATTCCAGTTACCGTTACGATCTCTCCAGGGATGCAACAATCAACGAGGTCTTCTGAAAGCTCACAATCTATGGTCCGTGGCACTCGCCCTTCGTGGTTGTCAGCGCTTACAAGCTCCTGTACTCTGGATGGAAACGTAAAGAAAAATAAAGCTTTAGCACAATATAATTGGAGGAAAGCTCAGATGAGTTTACTCGTCCCTTGCCTTAGTTTCTGGAAATCCATCAGGTGTGCGCTAGATCTATCTGGGATAAAGCCTCTGCTCTTGCATCCCAGAAAGGTACAGGACATTGGAGGAGAAAATTTCCCATCACAAAACACACGGGGTATCTCTGTACCACACTTCATGCATCGGAATTTCAGCTGCAGAACAAGAGGTTTTACAGTGCTGACTTTGAGCACAGTACCACGGACTGTGACAAGTTTCTCTACCAAGGGAAATAAAAATCCACACATCAGTAATTATATGCGCACTAACACAATATATAAAACACATGAATAAAGCCAAGCAGTGATTTACTAATAAAGGCTGCTTTTAGGTTCTTCAGTGTAATAGCCTCCCCCGTGTTGTAAAGCCTGATATTGATCTTGTTCGTTTCACTCAAGCGCAGAGCCTGAAAAATATCAAGAAGAAACATACATTGAATGGAAGTGGCACACGGTCCGCTATCATACTAGTAAATTATAAGATGAATAGACATCAACCAGATGAGCTGCAAGTCCCATGCAAAGCAAGACTTCTTTTGGGGATTCATTGAGTTTATCTTTAATAAACACGCACAGCTCCTGAAGCTGCTGGAAATCAATTGGAAGACATATGATGTCATTGTCATCATCTTCAACCTGTCCATATGGAAGTAAGCACATGAGCCAAGTGGGGTGAGTTCATGCATTTACAAATTACAATATGTACTTTTTCACTATGATCATACAAGAAACTGTGCAGCGCCTAAAAACCTGCTAAAGAGTTCTGAAATACATAGCTCACATGTGGTAATACCTTGAAGGCCTCAAGTACAAATATACACACAAAAAACATGGTATGGTAAGGCAGACAGCCATTAATTGTTCTAGAGGCACTTATGCTCTCATGCTTCAAGAAACAGAAAACTTCAAAGGAATACTTGCTCAAACTTTTTTAAAGATATCATTGAGACTGACTTTCAAACGATAATATTGTCTACAGGACTATCAAAAAACTGCAAAGAAGCATTTACTTTTAAAAAAATTGACCTGCGAGGGGTAAGACAGCCCCCAGGCATTTCATTAAGAAGGATTTCTCACGGGGAGTCGAACCCAGACATGAGGAGTGCTACTCGAGCCACCTAACAAACTCTGGCCCTTTTGCACTTTAAAAACAGAAGGCATCTCTGTTGTAATGTACTCTACAAATGACAATTCTACAGACAGGTTAGTATTCCAATATCCATGATTCCATAACATACTATGCCTGGTGTGTTGGCCTTAGAGTAGGCATATCACAAGGTATGTCATTTGGGGCCGGCATTACAGCCGCCGGCCTCGGAAGCAACAGGCCAAGGACTAGGCGAGCCAGGCCATGATCGGCCAGGAGGAGCCCGAAGAGGCCAGTGTGTGAAAGAGCCAGTGTGTGAAAGGGCCAGAAGAGTTAAGGTGTGTGAACGTGAGTTAGAGTATGAAAGGGAGATTGATGGAGATAGCCGGCCAGGCTAATCTCCTATATATATGTAAGTCGATGATTGAATGAATTAAGCAAGAATGAAGTTAAGCTCCAACTCCCTCACCTTGTTCAATCTATAATCTCACCCCCTTCTCACCGGCGGCCAGGCAACGACCCTGGCGCCACCCTTACCTGGTTCCTACGAGCTACGCAGTCAGGGAGCTCCCAGGCTAGGATTGGAGGCCCTCGACAACTTGGTATCAGTCGTCAGGCGATCCTCCGGCCACCGTTCGTCATCCGTTGCCACCACATCCACCCCAAACTCACCCACCCATTCCACTGTTTCCACTCCTCTGCCCACCATGATGGAGCCCTCCATAGGCGATCTGGCCAAGATGATCGGGGAACTCTCCAAGAGCATGGCGACCATGCAGCAGCAGATCGTCACGCTCCAGAATGGCCAGCCGCCTTCAGCGGCGGACGCCATGGGATCACGGGGATCGGGTTTCGGCGATCATCACGGCGACCGTCCCCCGCAGTTCCAAAAGATGGATTTCCCGAAGTTCGACGGCAAATCCGACCCCCTCGCCTTCCTCAATCGCTACGAATCCTTCTTCCATCAACAAAGGATTCCGGCCGAGGAGCAGGTCTGGATGGCCTCGTACAATCTGGTGGACGGCGCGCAGATGTGGTATATCCAAGTACAGGCGGACGAAGGTACGCCGTCCTGGCGGCGCTTTTCGGAGCTGATCAATCTCCGCTTCGGCCCTCCGATCCGCTCCAATCCGATGGCGGAGCTAATGGAGTGCAAGCGCACCACCACGGTGGCCGAGTATCAAGACCGTTTTGAAGCCTTGCTGCCGCGTGTTGGGCCGCTGGACAAACGTCAGCGCGTCCAGGCGTTCACGGCGGGGCTCCGTCCGCCCCTCAGCATTGACGTACAAGTGCAAAACCCGCAGACCCTCATCATGGCCATGAATCTTGCTTGCACACTGGAGCAGCACGAACAATATTACGTCGTGCCAGCGCGCACGACGTCCTAAGCTTCCGAGCCGGCCACGTTCAAGCCCGCGGCGAGGGGTCTTCTCTAGCCCCTCCCTCCGACCCTGGCTCTTCCGGCGCCGCCGGCCAATTTCGAAGGACGTCAACTCCGGCGGCTTTCCCAATCTGAGATGGAATATCGGAAGCGCCTCGGCCTCTGCTTCAATTGCGATGAAAAACTCGAGCGCGGCCACAATCGAGTGTGCAAGCGCGTCTTCCTGCTCGAGCTTTCCGAGGACGATGACGGCGAGGACACCGCCGATAACGACGCCGCCATAGACGACCCCCGCATCTCACTCCTGGCCATGGCCGGGGTGCGCACTTCGGAGACGATGCAAGTTCGCATTCAGATGGGAGGTACGACTTTGCTTGCATTGTTGGACTCAGGATCCACCCACAATTTTGTGTCCGAGGAGGCCGCGGCGCGCACGTCCCTCAATCTCCAATCTCGGGGACAGATGAAGGTCACTGTCGCCAATGGCGACCAGGTACCCTGCACCGGCGTCTATCGCGCCGTTCCCTTCTCCATCGACGGCGAGCACTTCGTCACCGACTTCTTCGCACTTCCTCTCGCGGCTACGACGTCCTCAGGACAGACTGGCTAGTTGCGCTGGGTCCCATCCTCTGGGATTTTGGCACCCTCACCATGTCATTTTGGCACGGCGATCACTGTGTCCGCTGGTCCGGGGTGGCCAGCACTCCTGGCCCGACCGTGCGGGCGTGACCTCCTGCTGGCGCTCTTGGCCGAATTCGCGCCGGTGTTTGCGGAGCCCTCCGAGATGCCACTGCCGCGCTCTCAAGACCACAGCATCACCTTGCGTCCTGGATCCGCCTCGGTGGCGGTCCGACCTTACCGCTACCCCACCGCCCACAAAGACGAGCTCGAGCGCCAGTGCACGACCATGCTTGAACAGGGCATCATCCGGCGCAGCTCATCAGCATTTTCCTCCCCTGTTTTGTTGGTCAAGAAGGCCGATGGCTCATGGCGCTTTTGCGTGGACTACCGCGCCTTGAACGCCATTACTGTGAAGGATGCGTACCCCATCCCGGTCGTCGACGAGCTCCTCGACGAACTTCATGGCGCCCGGTTCTTCACCAAGCTTGACTTACGCTCGGGGTACCATCAAGTGCGCATGAATCCAGCAGATATAGCGAAGACGGCGTTCCAGACCCATGACGGACTCTATGAGTTCCTCATCATGCCGTTCAGCCTCTGCAATGCCCCGACGATATTTCAAGCTTTGATGAATGATGTGTTGCGGCCGTTTCTCCGTCGCTTCGTCCTCGTCTTCTTCGACGACATATTGATCTACAGCGACTCCCTTGCCGCACACCTTTGCCATGTTCGCGCGGTTCTTCGAGCCCTCCATCAATACCATCTATTCGTCAAGCGGTCGAAGTGTGCTTTTGGAGTCAGCTCCATCTCCTACCTCGGGCACATTATTTCGGCTGACGGCGTGGCCATGGATCCTGAGAAGGTTCAAGCGGTGGCCGACTGGCCTTAGCCGCGTTCGGCTCGCGCCGTGCGCGGCTTCTTGCGGCTTGCGGGCTACTACCGCAAGTTCGTCAAGGACTTCGGCGCCATTGCCGCCCCATTGACGGCTCTGCTAAAAAAGGAAGGTTTCTCCTGGTCCGAGGCCGACGGGGCTGTGTTCGCCGCCCTCAAGGCTGCCATCACCTCCGCGCCGGTGCTTGCCATGCCCGACTTCGGGCAAACGTTTGTGGTGGAATGTGACGCGTCCACCTACGGGTTCGACACCGTGCTCCTCCAAGACGACCACGCGGTGGCGTTCTTCAGCAGACCAGCGACACCACGACATCAATCGCTTGCAGCATATGAGCGTGAACTGATTGGCTTGGTCCTCGCCATCCGCCACTGGAGGCCCTATCTATGGGGACGACGCTTTCTGGTACGTATTGATCATTTCAGTTTGAAATTCTTGCTGGACCAGCGTTTGGCCACGATCCTACAACATCACTGGGTCGGCAAGTTGCTGGGATTCGATTTCACGGTGGAGTACAAGGCAGGCAGCTCCAACGTCGTGGCCGATGCTCTGTCCCGGCGCGACACCGAGGAGGGCGCCCTTCTGGCCATCTCCGGGCCACGCTTCGACTTCATCGATCGTCTCCGGCAGGCGCACGATCTGGAGCCCGCCCTGGTCGCCATCAAGGAAGAAATCACCACCGGTCAGCGCAGGGCGCCCTGGTCCCTCATCGACGGCATGATCGCGTTCCAGGGGTGCCTTTACATCCCGCCGGGCGCCCCCCTGCTGCAGGAGCTCGTCACCGCCATCCACGAGGATGGCCATGAAGGAGTCCAGCGGACTTTGCATCGCCTCCGCCGCGATTTCCACTCACCCAATCTGCGGCGGGTGGTCCAGGAGTTCATCAAGGCATGCGCTACCTACCAGCGCTACAAATCTGAGCAACTCCACCCCGCGGGTCTCCTGCTTCCTCTGCCGGTGCCCACAACGATTTGGGCCGACATTGGGATGGATTTCGTCGAAGCACTGCCCCGAGTCGGGGGCAAATCGGTGATACTCACCGTCGTCAATCGCCCCAGCAAGTCCGCCGACTTCATCCCTTTGGCGCACCCCTACTCTGCCAAGTCGGTGGCTCAGAGCTTCTTCTCTGACATCGTGCGGCTCCACGGCATCCCGCAGTCGATCGTCTCCGACCGCGACCCTGTGTTCACGTCGCTGTTCTGGAAGGAACTTATGCGGCTCACGAGCGTCAAGCTTCACATGTCCACCGCCTTCCACCCCCAATCTGATGGGCAGACCGAGACCGCCAACAAGATCATCATCATGTACCTGCGATGCTTCACAGGTGACCGGCCTCGCCAGTGGCTGCGTTGGTTGCCTTGGGCAGAATTCATCTACAATACCGCCTACCAATCTGCTCCGAAGACGACGCCGTTCAAGCTCGTGTATGGTCGCGATCCTCCGACGATCCAATCCTACCAGCTCGGGGAGATGCGGGTGGCAGCGGTGACCAAGTCCATGGCGGAATGTGGTGAGTTCCTGGACGACGCCCGCGCCCGCCTGGAGCTGGCCCAGGCCATCTACAAGCGCTACTACGACAAAGGGCACCGCGACGTGTCTTTCCAGGTCGGGGACTGGGTGTGGCTCCGTCTACGCCACCGTGCACCAGCCTCGCTCCAGGGCGCCACCCGCGGCAAGCTGCGGCCCAGGTTCTACGGGTCGTACCGCGTCGCCGCCGTGATCAACTCCGTCGCCTATCGCCTGGAGCTGCCACCCCGCACCCGCCTTCACGATGTGTTTCATGTGGGCCTTCTCAAGAGGTTCATCGGCGCTCCTCCACCGTCTCCACCAGCTCTGCCTCCAGTACACCACGGCGTGACTGAGCCAGTTCCGGAACGGGCCTCGCGCACCCGTCTGGCCCGTGGCGTCCGCCAGGTTCTCGTCCACTGGCAAGGGGAACCAGCTGCATCAGCCACTTGGGAGGACCTTGACTCTTTCCAGGATCGCTACCCAAGCTTCCAGCTCGAGGACGAGCTGCTTCTCGAGGGCGGGAGAGATGTCATGTGGGGCCGGCATTACAGCCGCCGGCCTTGGAAGCAACAGGCCAAGGGCCAGACGAGCCAGGCCATGATCGGCCATGAGGAGCCCGAAGAGGCCAGTGTGTGAAAGAGCCAGTGTGTGAAAGGGCCAGAAGAGTTAAGGTGTGTGAACATGAGTTAGAGTATGAAAGGGAGATTGATGGAGATAGCCGGCCAGGCTAATCTCCTATATATATGTAAGCCGATGATTGAATGAATTAAGCAAGAATGAAGTTAAGCTCCAACTCCCTCACCTTGTTCAATCTATAATCTCACCCCCTTCTCACCGGCGGCCAGGCAACGACCCTGGCGCCACCCTGACCTGGTTCCTACGAGCTACGCAGTCAGGGAGCTCCCAGGCTAGGATTGGAGGCCCTTGACAAGGTACTTCGGAAATACAATGAATTGTAAGGGAAAGGAGCAATAGCTCACTTGGCTAGGTGATCAAATGTGGCACTACACCTAGCCATCCAGGTTCGAATCTTATCGGGAGCGAATTTGGGTGCCCATTTTCTTCTTATTAAAAAGCCACCTAGCTCCTCCTAGGTTGGTCGATTTTTTTTTTTTTACAATGAACTGTACTCCTTTTGTCATTACAGGCTGCAATGCTACATATCACAAACTACTCCACAAGAAGGCAGGGAACCTTAATCCTAAATTCGAAAAAGGAATCAGCATGCGTGGCCAAGCTAATCAGCTGCATATTTTCTTTATACTGGTTATTCAAGGTGGTCAGTTGAATATTGACATTGGAAGTGAGAGCTGCACCTTATAAAATAGATGCACCATTTGTGACTTGTCATTGTCAAAGAAAAAAAATAACAACAAAGCTATAGATATTGATATTGGTAATTTGCTTGATGACGACAACCGGACCTCAGTGAATGTGTTCGCAGAGCAGTTGGTCATTAATTGCTTACCCGAGACTGCACTTCTTGTTTGCAATACTCAATATATCAAGCTTATCAAGTTTGCCTGTGAAAATTCTAGTTCCAGAGACAAATCGTGAGCTCACCAGAGATCTAAGGCAGAGAAAGTGTGGTGATGCTAAAGATGATTGCTTCATATTGTTGCTTATCTGGTGACAAACAATTTTACTAAAGTATAGTCAAAGTGGTGTGCGTTGAGCTAAAAGTATTCAGTATACATAGTTTGTGTTTAAAAAAATAGCATACATAGTTCAGTTAAACCAGAAAGGTTGCAGCAAATGAAAACAAAGATACAGGGATGGCCACGTGAAGACCAGACCAAGTTTACAGTGCAACTGATAACAAAGAAACTCCAATTGACTATAGTTCTGAAAACATCCAACCATAGCTGGGTCCATATGACTTACAGTTTCAACAACTTGTTCATGTTCTGCCCATAATTAACATGTACTGGTAGTGACACCTGCTATATTCAGAATGTTGGATCATGAAATTTTTAGTCACCTTTTGGATTTCTTTGATTGCCACCTACATTACCCCGATATGCCGAGATAGGGGCGTATACTGTAGCAATACACCTTCCTAGTTATGGATAACTGGTGTTCATCAGTGATAGGCCAAATTATATATCGCTATGACTTTTCAAGGTGTATAGTTTTATCTATGCAGAATGGCTTATAATTTGCAATAGAGAGAGTACTTGGTTTTGCTTGGTTTTGCTAAAGGCAAGCGTTAGTGCTTGGTTTTGCTTCTAATGGAGTTGGATGCCAACTGCTAACACATGGTCCCAACTATGAGTAATAACCATATTAAATACCTGGCACTAGTTACCTTCCTGGTTAAGATACTAGGAAGTTAAAGTAAATAAACACTAAGCATCAATCCTGCAAACTTCTGAACAAGTGCTTGTAATGCGACTTTATTAATAACATATAAACGAAAGCGAAATAACCACATTTAAAAAAAAAAGCGAAATAACCCCCAATCCGTGAACCTCGTTTCACCAGTACGCATACCACAACAAACACCACCGTCCATAAGAACCAAAATTATAAAATCTCGACCATTTCTCGAGTAACCAACACATGAAAAATTGTTTCTCACCAGGCGATCTCAGAGGCCAGAAGCCTCCCCTCTCGGAGATGAAGGCGCTAAACTAAGTGATCTCAGAGGCGACCACTTGACCCTAAACAACACATGAAACCGGAGATGAAGGCGCTAAACTAAACAGGAGATGGAGCGCGCGTACTTACCCATGAGCGAAGGACTTCCGCCACCTCGGGCGTGGAGAAGGATTCAGCCAGGGCGATGGCAAGGCGGACCTTGTGGTCGGACTCCGAGAGCCCGACCTCAGCCTCCTCGGGGAAGTATGTCGGCCAGACATCCGCGAGCTTTCTGAAGGTGTCGTCGTCCCTAGTGCGCCCTTTGGGTTGGTAACCCTTCATTGTGTCGGCGTACATGTCACCGCCTCACCGGGAATCTCAGAGGCCAGAGCGCCTCGCCTCTCCGGCGAGTCGTCGCGGGCGGGGGGCGGACTTGAGGTTGAGGGGGTAGGGGGCGGGCGGGCCGAGCCGGCGAGCAAATCTTCCCCGCGGGGTTTTTGCGCGGTGGCCGTGGGAAAAACGCCGGAGAAAGGAGAGAGTGTTCCAGCCGCGTGTGAGTGGCAGGCAGGTGGGTCCCATGCCTGAGTCCGGCTGTAACCCACAACAGAACAAAACCCTACATGGGCCACATGCTCTGATGATTCGGGCCGCCATGCCCAATTTAGCATGTCATCACTTTTTTCGGACAAAAAACATGTTTAATTTGGCCCGGACAAAAAGCGGGCTTAATCTAGCCCAGACAAAGTAGTTTCGATTTGGCCCACGTTTGTTCTCTTGTGTACTGATGTGCTTTTGTGTAGCCAAAAGGAAAGAAAGCAACAACAAAACACTCCGTGTGCAGCGCAGCTTAGAACAAGTGAGAACTTATGACAGCATGCTTTGCTTGATTTCCCCATGGGATATTGGGACGGTGTACCTCAATCTTTACTGTTCTATTTCACACGGCTCCTTCACGAGCTCCAGGATTTGTTTAGAGCTACTTTATGCCAAACTTTATGCCAAACAGGCAAGAATAAAGGAAAAAAGTCTAAATACCCCCTAAGTATTGGCTTTGGAACACATTATGCTCAACCTATGAAACTGGTTATTTCACACTTTAAACCATACTAAACAATCTGATTCACATCCGAGGCGGTTTTGGAGACCAGTTTTGCTTACGTGGCCTCCTAGCCTGGCAAGCCACGACCGTGGTGGCCCTCCTGTGTGGAGCGGGAGGAAAACGAGTGCAGGGGCGGGCGACGAGCGTATCCGCCGCGTGACGGCAGCTGCAGCGAGCATGAGGACGGGGGAGGACGAGGACGAGCGCCCAGGGCTTGACCAGCAGCGGCGCCGAGGTGAGTGCACGGAGCTGCTTCTGGGTGAACCGGAACGTGCCGCGCACGACGCCAGGGACGCCTCCCGAACCCCGGTCGTGGAGGCGCTTGTGGCCGCCGGCTGTACTGAGCGCTCGGTGGTCGCGCAGGAATGCCTCTCGGAGCCCAGCGTCGTCCCGGACGACGCCGCGGCCGAACAGCGGGAGCACGGCCATCGCCACCGCGCCGTCGCAATCGAGGCCGAGGCGGTGGGCGTCGGCCCACGTGCGAAGGAAGTGCGTGTAGCTGGAGCCATCCGCCACGGCGTGGTGCACCGTCGTAAATGCCGGCTCGTGAGAACACCGTAATCTGGACGGTGAAGACGCCCTGCTGTGACCGAGACGCGTCGTGCTTTGGCAGCGTAGGGAGCAGCGGGCGTATCCTCGTGATGTACGACTCCTGCGAGGACATGGCGTACCTCGTGTGCCGGCAGTCCCTCCCTGTTGCGCCGCTTGTCCATCCCTGCTGCGCTCGCTACCGACGCCGACCCGCGACACGAGGTGCTGTGCGTGCACCACGACTACACGCCCACGGAGGCCACCAAGATGGACGGCACCGTGCAAACGGCGTACCCGCGCAAGAACCATGCAGACGGCTCACGACGGCCTTGGCGGGCACCACAGCTCATTGTGAAACTCTATTCTAGCTTCTTCATGGACGTGCTTCACCCCACCGTCGAAGCACTCAGGTGGCCGGCAAATTCACCGTCACCGCTCGCCCTCTGCCAAATTCCTCGTGCCATTTCTTTCGCCACCTCCTTGCACATCGATTGAACCCGCCTGCGCCATTCCTCTCCACCGGAGCTACCCCGCGCGACGCCAACTTCCTTACCGCTGAGCAGAGCGCCGCGGTGGCCACCTCACCATGGCCAGGACGCTCTGGTGAGCCTCACGCTGCTCTGTTTTGTGCTTTAGCTTTGCTTTGCTGCGTTGTTGCTCATCGGCTCCTCCATTTCCACAGACAAGTCCCATAAGCGTTGGAACGCTATCGTCGTCTCCAGTTCACTCCATCGTCGTCACCCCCGATGTCGTTGTCAGCCCAGCGGTGAGACGGGCAGCTTAGGTGCCGCTCATCTCGCTCCCGAGCCGTCAGCAGGGGGCAGCTCCCGGCGGCGTCGCCTCCTCCTTCTCCCAGCCGGTGTCATGCTCCCACTCCTCCGCCGCCCACTGGCCATGGGGGTTGGGGCGGCACGGCTAGAGAGCTCGCGCAACTCGCGGGGGGGGGGGCAATGGCGCGCCGTCGGAGGTGAGGGCGGTGTCGCCCTCGAATGGAGGCGGCTCGGTGGGCCGCGGTGATGTGGGAGCACCCGTGCACGCAGAAACGACCGGGCTTGCCTAGCGATGGACGCGTGCAGCTGCTCCACCACCGGCTCCTCGTGGTGTTCGCCGGCGACATAGTACGCCGCTACTGCTTGAGCCCGTGCACGACTCTGGTGAGCCACGCAGCCAAAACCGGCCTCCAAAAGTGACCACGTAGATAAAACCGGCCTCCAAAACCGCCTAGGGGTAAATCAGGCTGTTTAGCATAGTTTAAAGTGTGAAATAACTGTTTTGTAGGTTGGGGGATGATGTATTCCAACCCCGGTACTTCAGGGGGTTATTTAGACTTTTTCATTAGAATAAATCGACTTTACTGAAGTAGCTCCTTAAAATGTACTCTCGCATGAGGTGGATGAAAAGGCAAGTTCTTATAATGTGCTCCTCTAAGAGCATATTTTAAAGAGTTCTACATATAGAATTGTTTTTCTCATGCGAATCATTGAAACAGTTTTAACTCCATCAGAAGAGTTTTCGCTTGATGAACTAGTTGCTTAGAGAACTATTATGAAGTAAGGAGTCCAAAAAAACTACATAACATAGACAATCAAGTCGTGAACTTGTTATGTAGTAAGGACTAAGGAGTCCAATGAAACAAATTTCACTTCAATTTGGAGCAAAGCGAGAAAAGTACACACGATGGACAATCAGATCGTGCAAAAAAATGGACTGCCTAAACGAGCCATGTGTAGTTCCCTTCTACCCTATATTTGTCTCTCGACCAAACAATTACTTGACTTCCATAATTGTCTTCCAACCAAACAACCGCAAAAATGGCTCCAGCTGCAAAAATGGCTCCATCCCATCCCGTTACACATCATCCCTAGACTCCCTAGTCGTGCATGCTCGTGATAAAATGTCTAATTAGTCTCCAATAAAATGATGTTTATTTACACAAGAGGAACAATATGTACTACGTGTTTGAAGATAGGAAAAGGAAATTGAGACTTTTTGTTGTACAGCTCATGGTCCACGACCTTTTATATTAGCCTTTTGGTTCCATTTGCCATGTCAATTTCCCCTTGCATATTAGAAGCTGCGTCACAAACCATGTTGAGAAGACCATGACGCAATGAACTCCCACGCTTCCTTGACAAAGAAGAGTCTTCCATGGCTTGCAAAGTAAGCAACCGCTCTCCTAATGAAATGATGGATGGTCTATTTCCACGTCTTTGTGCTCGTTTCTAGTAAACCAGGAAACCTCACCAAGAAAGTTACTTAGAGGTTGACAATAATTTCCTTCGGTTCAAGGTATGTTTCAACGGAGAGTAATTTGGCACAATGGAATTAGATTAGTAGCCAAATAAATTATTGTTTACCGATTTCAGTGAAACAATTGAACACCTATTGTTGGCAATATACTCCGTATAGGTTATCCTTGTATCATAAGCTGGGGAACTGACTAACGAGTTTAGGGACGGATGAGGGAAAAAATATTTTTCCGGTGGCTAGGTCAATTTGTTATTTCACAAAATTGATCTTTATTTCTAGGAAAAATGTATATTTCCACTTTAGGCTACTTTTAGGGCAGCGTATCAGCTGCGACTTTGAGTATTTTTACAATGTGAACCTTAGATAGATGATTTGATTGAACCGTTGAGAATATGCCTTAGAGGTAATCACAGAGATGATGATATTCTGGTTATATCTATGACATGCATTAAGTGTTTATTGAATATTTATTATAGACAACTTGTGTTGATTGACAATTATGTGAATTGTTTGTGAAACTTAATTACTTGAATGATTATTCTAAAGTTGTCCCTGGTCGACGATCTTGTGAGAACACACTTGAATATTGGACCAGCACATGTATTAGTCGATGGCTGTGTTTCACAAGTCATAGACATGGAGATGTCAAAATAATAATATGGGCACATGTGAGACATGTAGGCTGGATTGACCCGACAAGAGATTGTCTCTATTCACGTCATGTACGTTATGTCCTTAGACCTGAAATTGTGGTATGTATTTAAGATGTGAAACGACTATTTAGGGATTATCAAACGCTGCTTCGTAACTGGGTAGTTATAAAGATAGTCTTCGGGTGGTCGTGAAGTATGCTATGAGACATAGACAGTCAAGATAGAATTTGCCCCTCTCTGTATGAGGGAGATATCACTGGATCACTCAAGTGACTGGATCAACAAATGCATGGCCGTGGTTGGGTTAAGTGTTAACCCACGAGTTGAAACATATATCAGTGGCAAAGGGAATAACCTGTACATGGTCGTAGTGGTTCGTCCGATATGATCTTCGTGTATGCATAGGAGTTATCACGTCTTACTAGAGGCCGCTGTCAACTATTGATCGAGTAGGAGTACTCGGTCCATGTCTATGTGTGCGTGAACCCATAGGATCGCACGCTTAAGGGTTGGAAGCCTAGTTCATGTTGGACCCGGATTAGACAAGGCTTAGGGTTTCTGATGGGCCTCCAGATCGGGGTTGCAGAGGGACGCCTATATAAGCAAGGGGTAGGGGCGAAGCAGACTTGATCCGATCTAATCTATTCAGCCGCCGTCGTCCACCCCACGTTCACGCTTTTGCTCCTCGCGGACCTAACAGTCCGGTTGCGCATTGCTTCTTCCCGCACGTGTGTGATACCTCGGAGGTGCTACATCTGTGGCACAGGGACGGACCTGATCGGTCACGGTGGTCGGCGCCCAGTTGGATTGGTCGGCGACTAGCTAAACGTGGGCGGGAATGTGCTCGAGAGATCCACAAGCGAAGGGTATACTTGACGGACGACCACGCAACTGCACGGCATTGTTGCGACGCGTTCGACTACATCGATTCTTCCGCTGCACCTGCGCGTCTAGTGGTAATCCTATGACCTATGTCTAGCAGTAGATCTTGGTTTATGAGGTAAAAAAGTTTTATTTTCTAACTAGCGTAGCACCCTCATGACCCTTCGTAAACAAAGATTACCGTCACCACGAATGGATGAAAAAAATAGAGTTTGCTCATAATTTCCATTTAAAGTGGTCTGCTTCCCTTTATTTCTTAACCAGCAATTTGTGCTGAAAATCTTGTGCGAGTTATTAGAACTGAAAAAGAACATTTGAATGATGTTTCCAACATCCATAAACGCTACTGCTGTTAATTAAATTCTCCACTAGTGCATTAGTAGCAGGCATCAACTACTGTCTTGATCCGACGCATAAAGCTTGAACCAACCTATGAAACCGCACAGCTCAGGCCAATCAGGAGGCAATCACCTTCGTAAAGTACCCGATCGTAACCAGCCAGCCAGCACGAGCACACTGCACACGAGTAACACGACGCAGCCACCCGCACGAACCCAGTGCACGCTACGAGTACCACCCCCTGCGGAAGCGAGTAGAGCAGCGGCTCCTCCGTAGTCCACGTTCCACCCAGTGTCTCCCTCCCCAGTACTGAACAACCGGGCCGCGCCGCCCACCACAGTATGGCGGTGGAGGGTCCAATCAACGCCCAAAACAACCCCGGAACCGTCGAAACTCGCGGATTTTGCACCAAAACCCCCCGGAATCGACTGAAAACCTCGCGATTTTGCCCCGATTCGCGGAGGAACCAAAACAAACTGGGAGTAACCAACCCCCGCACGCCGTCTCCCGTATATCCCCAATTTGGGGACCCGATCGAGTCGACCCACCG
This sequence comes from Bothriochloa decipiens, assembly GCA_023333625.1. Classification (NCBI taxonomy): domain Eukaryota; kingdom Viridiplantae; phylum Streptophyta; class Magnoliopsida; order Poales; family Poaceae; genus Bothriochloa; species Bothriochloa decipiens. The sequence continues at coordinate 16,163,652 of CM041641.1, read as the reverse complement.
ATCGGTGCCGCCCCGTGCCGTGCCAAAAAGCGGAAGGAGCGAGCGCGCTGGCGTCCGTCATCGGCGACGACGGCTCTGGGGCTGCCGCGACGGCGAGCGGGAGCGCGCCGATGGATCGCTGCCGGAAGCGGCCCGACTCCGACCCCGAGGGCTGCAGCGAGCCCGAGCCCCCCGCCGATAAGCGCCCGTGCACGGCGGAACCCTCGACTTCCGCCGTGGCCGCGGCCGCGGCCGCTGCTGCTGCTGCTGCTGCTCCGCCCGGCGCGAGCCGGGCGGAGCGGGGCGGCTCGGACATGGACACCTCGTCGTCTGGCCTCCACGGCGATGCCGGTGTCGGCGCGGATGACGGGGACGGTGATGACGATGGCGATGGGGATGGGGATGATGAGGATGGGGACGGAGATGGGGGGTCGTCGTGCGAGTCGGATGGGGACGGGAGCCCGAGGCCGCGCGGCGGCGGGGGCGGCAAGTTCCAGCGGATGGTGGACGCGGTGGCGGACGAGGGCGCGGGGCAGGACGCCGTGGTGGCGGCGCTCATGGAGCTCTGCGAGGCGCTGTCGTTCTGGGCGGAGGACGCCGGCGGGTACTTCCCCACGGAGGCAGCCGCGCGGGCGCTGGTGCGGCGGGCCGGCAGCGATGGCGCGGGGGCTACCCCGGACGTGATTCTGCTGTCCGTGCGCGCCATCACGTACCTCTGCGACGCCATGCCGCGCGCCGGGGACGCCGTCGTCCGCCACGGACTCCTCCCCGTGCTCTGCTCCCGGCTGCTGGCCATCGAGTACCTCGATGTAGCTGAGCAGGTAACCCAAAAGCTCTTACGGCCTGATCGGGCGATCACATTTACCTTGGGGCGCTTTATCCGACCATCCTGTTGCGTATGCAGTGCTTGCAAGCTTTTGAGAAGATATCACGCCGGCAGCCCACCCAGTGCTTGCAGGCGGGCATGATCAACGCTGTCCTGGCATACATTGACTTCTTCGCTGCAAGTATCCAGGTTAGAATCTTAAAGAAATCACCTCTGAAACTGAGTATTGAATACATTTGCTAATTTGATGCCCACTCCCGTGGTTCAGAGGGTTGCAGTGTCAGCTGTTGCAAATGCCTGCAAAAAGGTCCCGGCAGACTGCTCCCAGTTCGTTCTAGATTCGGTCCCAACTCTCTGTAATCTTCTGCAATCTGAGGACAAAATGGTACTGTTGTTCCCCCATCTAACTGAGATCATTTTTGCCATGTAAAGACTGCTCTGCTTTTGTTTCTAAGTGATGTCAATTTCCAGATAGTGGAGAAGGTTGCAGCTTGCTTGGTAAACATCGTGGACTCCTTTAGCACTTCAGCTGATCTTGTTGATCAGCTTTGTCACCAGGGTGTTATAGAGAAGGTCCTGCCTTTGATCCACACTGGTGGACTCACGGCCCTTAGCCCATCGACATCCAGTGTATGTTTGCTCTACAACTTCTTGCTTATGCTCGATATGTGTTGAGTTAGCTGACCATTGTGTCTCATGGTTGCAGAACCTGATTGGGCTTCTTGCTAAGCTAGCCTGTACTTCACTTGTGGCAGTGAAGTCTCTGTTTGAGCTGGGTATTAGTGGCACAATAAAGGGGATTTTGATCACTTCAGACATCTCCCATGGCATGCCATACTTGCCTCTGGAAAAACAAAACAATCAGGTTGGCCTTTTCACTTCTTTGCTTCCAGCCAAGTAGGACTAGATGTGAATAGCAGATTTGTTCTGTTCTCAATAAATTTTTTATAGCTATACTTTTCCTTTTAAGCAAAAGGTTATGCATGTGCTCTTCCCTTGACTCATGTGCATTCAATAGTTTTGCTTCTTTTTTTTTACATTGATTTACTAGTATGATTATATGAACTGATGAAGTTCCGTGAAATGAAGATAATGTCAGATTTTCCCTAGTAGTTATGCCAGAGTGCATGCCAACAGTTTGTATTTGGCATGCCATAGTTTTAGAGCGCAAACTACATTTCTTACAGTTTCACCAAATGCATTGCGAGCGCAAACTACATTTCTTACAGTTTCACCAAATGCATTGCTTCTCTTATTAATTTAGTCTTTTTTAGTCTGGTAGCAATTTATTTGAAAATGGACAATTTTTTCTAGTACGCCAGTTTTCCTCTTGATAGTAGGTACGTAGCAGGTATACAAGATCGTTTCCATTGCACAACATTTTTTTTCCAAGATTATAAATTTTAAACAAAAATGATAGAAAAGAAGAAACGAGTACAGAAATCCTAGAAACTTGCTGTTTTGTTGGAACATCGCTGCTGGCAGTTTTGGGCCCTAAACTTTTAAATTCTGCCTCTCCCTACTCAACTGGTGGAAGTGGAATAGTATCTTTACTGATTGAGCTTATTGTGGCATCATGTCATTGTAAATAGGTAACTACAGATGTTTTGGCTTTTTCACCTACTGCCTCCTTTTATTATCCTTTCTGTTGTGTTGTAACTATTAGGTCAATGAAGCGTTGAAACTAGCAAACCAGTTGATTCCTCCAGCAGCAAGGGATGTTGAAGACACCCAGCTCATACTAGCGAAAGAAAAAATAATTACGGATGAACCAAGGTTCTTGTGTCAATTCTCTAGGGATATTCTTCCTGTCTTGATCAAGGTATCTTAATAGCACTACAAACTAACAAGCTCATAACAATGTTTGTTATGAAATATGGAAGTGAGCTTACTGTACAAGTTGTGCAGGCAGTGAACTCTGGTGCCAATTCATACATTTGCTATGGCTGTGCTTCAATTGTTAACAATATTTGTTACTTCAGTAAACCAGAAATACTTCAAGAGTTGCTCAAGGAAACAAACATACCGAGGTATAAAATAAACTGTGAAAGGATTGCGTTATTACATTTATTTTTTTGGGTAAATTGCATTATTACATTTCTTCAATTCAGTCATTGGCAAGATAAATCTTGCATTTCAATAATTCCAAAACTGTTTATTCTGAATGGACATATGCTTTTGTTATTACCCGTGGCAGCTTCTTGGCTGGTTTATTGTCTAGAAAGGATCATCATGTCCTGACCTCATCACTAAAGATAATCGAGATTCTCATGCAAAAGCTTCCTGATGCATACCTTGGCTTCTTTATCAAGGAAGGTGTTGTCAATGCAGTTGAGGCGCTTCTTAATCAAGAGAATTGCTCAAAATCCACTCATCTTGCTGATGATGTGCAACAATCAGAGACTCAACCTGTCATAAGAAATAAGACTACATGTTTCTGCTATGCATTTGATGCCCGTAGATCTGAAGCTACCGAAAAAAGGACTTGTAGGATTGGGAAGGACAGTCTTTTTACTTTTGCCAGGCATGTGAAAACAACCTACTTTACTAAGGATGTAGTGAGTTCTGAGATGGGGTTAACTGAGATTTTGCAGAAACTCAAAACTTGCTGTGCAGTTTTGAATGAGACCACAGACAAGTCATCAGAACAATGCAATCTTCAGAGTGAAGAATACTTATCTACCATTTTAAGTGAGGTAATGATGGAGCTTCATGGGGGAGAAACAATGACAACCTTTGAATTTCTTGAGAGTGGATTGGTCAAATCTTTATCAAATTACCTCTCAAATGGAAAGTACCTCCAGGTGGAGGACAATATGAATTGCAGTTCTGACCATTTTTTGGCTGTGGTGAAAAGATTTCAGTCATTTGCTCGGATGTCTTTCTCAAGAATGGACCAAGGTTGGGGTGACATGCTCTTGACACTTTTAGTAAGGAAGCTTCAGAATGCTCTTACTTCTCTTGACAACTTTCCAGTTATAATGAGTCACAACTTCAAGCCAAGGAGCAATATTTCTGATATCCCTACGAGGCATTCAACAATTACTCCATGTATCCGAGTAAGATTCAAGAAAGATGAAGATGAAACTAACTTGTCAAGCTATGATAGTGCTGTGAATGTGGAAATATCGTCATCCTTGCATACCATTGAAGAATTTTTATGGCCCAAAGTTAGTATAGATGTCAACAGTCAGGAGGCTGGATCACCACCTAGTGGCACTGCTTTGGAAAGCAAATATTCTGATGATGATGACTCTCAGGAACGAGATTCCACACCTAGCCAGAAGGCTGATTCACCATCAGAGGTGTTATTCTGCACATGCTATTAATACTTTATATGAAGTGTGATTAATTGGTATTTTTTAAATATGATTTTTTTTCCTCGAACGATGTGGGACAGCTGTGTGTCTTCATTAAGATAGGAGAAAAAAACAGCAAGGGAGAGGGCATAGAACTTACTCCCAGAAACACACACCGATTACAGACTTGTCCCCCCAAAAATACAAATGGCCACAACCAAGAAACTCAAACCTAATATGTGGGGTGCAACCGATGGAGCAGCTCCTGGAGAGCAGAAGCTCCTGCACAGCACCAAAGGCTGCTCTCAGTACTCACCTCCTGTAGAACCACCTACACATTTGGGCTTACACTCATCAGACACACATTTCGATGCTTGCATATCTCCCAAGCAACCAGTGCCTGGAACCGCTCTTTATATATTCTTGAATTCCATGGTCATTTTCATGAATTTACATGCTTTCTGAGGTTTCTATTCCAATCTCAAAATATATTCTTGAACTCCACTGCGCATTTCCCATCTCTCATATGGTAATTCAACAGAGGATAAAAGGACCTTTGTTCCGCAGGTGGTTTATATGCTGGTAGTTAAATGGAATGGATAAGTTCATTGTTTGCAGTAAGCTCTTAGGTTTTAACTTTGGAATTAAACAGAGAATAAAAGGTTCTTTGTGCTGCAAATGGTTTTGTAGTATGTTGGTTATTCCATGGAATCAGTTCACAGCTAATTGGGAATTTAACTGCTTAGAAATGCATATCAAGAGATTTTGTCCGCAATGCATATTTCTGATAAAGCATGTTCTTCAAAGTATTTTGTAGACACTTTTAAATTAAATTGACTCTTTTCAGGGCCTGACTTGTGAAAATCAGAATTCACCCGTAGAAACAAGTCCAAAGCAAGGAACTTCATCTTCTGGTGAGCATACAGCCTAAAAGTGTCTGTTTGCAGGTCATCTTTTCATCTCAGCAACCTGAAAAATCTTATAAATGTGCAAATGCAGGTCAAGCAGAAAGGAACGCAACAATCTTGAGCGATAACACCATAAAACCAAAATTGGTATTTAGCTTAAATGGGAAAGAGCTTGACCGGTCCATTACTCTGTATCAGTCAATACTGCAGGATCAGATCAATGCAGGGTCTGACATAATTCTGGACATGCAGTTTTGGCGCAGTGCACATGACATAACTTTCAGAACTGCTAACCCAGAAGTAAATAGAACAGCTGTTAACCCAGAAGCAAATGGTTCTCCTAGACCTTCCTCTGCCGCAATATCATTAACAAATGACAATACAACTGGGTTTACATGGCAGATGCTCCCATTCTTTTCTAGTATGTTGCTTGGTAAACTTCCTTGCAAACTTGACAGATCAGGTCCTTTGTATGACATATTGTTTATGTTACACGTTTTAGAGGGAATAAACAGGTATTCGTTTCACCTCGTGTCTGATGAGAGAAACCATTCTTTTGCCCATGGAAAGATAACTAACCTCGATGATCTGAAAGCTGAAGTTTTCTCGATTCCTCAGCAAGAGTTTGTCAGCGCCAAATTGACAGATAAATTGGAGCAACAAATGCATGATCCATTAGTTTCAAGGTCTTGCTGCCTGCCTTTATGGTGCACTGAACTGATGTCCGCATGCCCTTTCTTATTTTCATTTGAGGCGAGATGGAAGTATTTCCAACTGACAGCATTTGGTTCTTTGAAAAATCACCATGGTCATATGATGGATGCAAGTGCTAACAGTGTTGCAGAAAGGGGGTCCTCCCACTCACGGAAAAAGTTCAAAGTTGATCGCCATGATATACTGGTTTCAGCTGCAAAAATGATGAAGTCACATGCTAAGAGCAATGCTCTACTCGAAGTAGAATATAAAGAGGAAGTGGGCACTGGTTTAGGTCCGACAATGGAATTCTATACATTGATAAGTCATGAATTTCAGAAGTCTGGTCTAGGCATGTGGAGAGGGGAGCTTCCTTGTGAATCTGGTACCAATGATCCTCATGTTTCTGGATTCGTGGTTGCCCCTAATGGACTTTTTCCTAGACCTTGGTCTTCTGCAGATTCTGCTTCCTTTCAAGAAGTGAGCAAGCGATTCCATTTACTTGGTCTGGTTGTTGCAAAAGCAATTAAAGACAACAGAATTCTAGACATTCCATTTTCTAAAGCATTCTACAAGCTTATCCTTGGACAGGTATCTTTGGCTCTGCATCCTTCAATATGAATGACTGTTGCTATTCTACTTTGCTTGTCTATCTAAATAAATGTAAGCAATCTTTTTCTTTGTTATAGGAGCTTAATATATATGATATCCAGTCATTTGATTCTGAACTAGCCGTATCCCTTGTGGAGTTTCAAGCGCTTGCTTGTCGGAGAAAATATGAAGAGTCAAGTTTGACGGACTGCCTGATTATATCAGATTTGACTTATCGAGGTTGTAGAATTGAGGATCTTGCTATTGAGTTTGCTCTCCCAGGGTATCCAGAATATGTGCTCTCATCGGGAAGTCCCTCTGACAGTGTAAGTAGACTAAATACACCCCACCCACCCACACGCATACCGAATTGATTGCTACTTCTATTTTTTGAATTGATTGCTACTTCTATTTTTCAGTTGAATGCTGAGAATTTGGAAGAATATGTTCGCCATGTTGTTGACGCAACAGTTAAAAGTGGAATTGCAAGACAGATGGAGGCCTTCAAATCAGGATTTAATGAGGTATTTGGTCTACAATTTTGCAGTTCTCTATTGATGCTTGTAACTGGTGGTGGTTTTCACTTACACTATTATTGTCTGGTTTGGCTCTATTCTTATTCTGGAAAGGGATGCGCTGATTCTGGAGCATAAAAAATGTCATGTGTCAATGTTGTTACTTTTTGGTACACTTACTTTTTTATTTTTGAGAACATTGGTGCACTTACTTTGGAAGTTCAGATATTACTAGAAAGCATGGCTGTAATCATGTGATTTGAAAACCTTCCATTTGGTTACCAACTATGTGATCCTGTGTGTTTCATAAGCTTATATATTAATCTAGTATGAGTGAACTTCAATTATTTCTTGTACTGATCTTTTGCTGTTTATTTGCTCACCCTTCCACCTTTTTTACTGCACACAAGCATCTTATCTGGCATATTCTGAGTTTTAGACTATATATTAATATAAACAATAGCTGGCATCCCAAAATGGTGAAGACTACTGCACTAGTCTTAATTTTTGTTTGCTGGGTCCAGGTTTATTTAGGGGTTAGTACTGCTCCTTGTGCTTTCTGGTTGAAGTTAGGAAACCTTACATGGAACTTACATGATAACACTTCCATGGTAATTTTTGCACCTAGAATATTGCTTTGACATGCTAACACTGTCTACTGCAGGTATTTCCACTAAGGAAACTCCAGGTTTTCTCAGAGGATGAGCTAGAGAGATTACTATGTGGCGAACAAGATACATGGGATGTATGCATCTATCTTCTGCTGGCATCTGTTCATGTTTTGATGTTATTTTATTCTGGTTGATGATTTCTTGGTTTGAACAGTTTGCGAAACTTGTGGATCACATCAAATTTGATCATGGTTACACTTCCAGCAGCCCTCATGTCATTAATGTAAGTTTTCTCTAGCCGAAATATTTTGAATTGGCAACATATGTTGTGAACCATTAATGGAGGTCTGTTATTTGAATCCAAAATGTATTGCAGTTGTTGGAAATCATACAAGAGTTTGGATCCCTTGAACGCAGAGCTTTCTTGCAATTTATAACGGGTTCACCTCGGCTTCCACCAGGTGGCTTGGCTGCACTAAATCCAAAGTTCACAGTTGTCCGAAAGGTTCGTTTTTGTTATATAAAGCTCTCCTTTCTGTTTCAGTTCACTTGATTCATCTTTTGCTAACAGTGATGTAATAATAAACAGCATAACAGCAACGACGCCGACGATGACCTGCCTAGCGTGATGACTTGTGCCAACTATCTTAAGTTACCTCCGTACTCTTCAAAGGTTTGACCTTTCTGCATATCCTAATTTAGTGAAGTTTAATGAAAAAGGGCGTACCCAGTGCCGTAGGCTCCCGCACTGCGGGGTCTGGGGAAGGGAAAATAGCCAGCATCCATCCCTGCACAGATGTGCAGAGGCTGGGGCTTGAACCCTGGACCTCTTGGTCACAGGCGGTAAAGCTCTACCGCTTGCACCAGAGCCGCCCTTTCTGCATATCCTAATTTAGTGAAGTTTACTAGGTTAATTATTTTCAGTACTCATTCATTTGAGAGATTGAACTTATAACAGATCAAGTGAAATAGATTGAGATTGAACTTATATCATTTGGGAGATTGAAAAATTCTAACAAATCAAGTGAAATAGATTAAAGTTAAGCATCCATGTTCTGAGGTTGTCTTCTCAAGGTCAAGGTCCCCACAGCCAACATAACCAAAAGCATTAAGTAGCCAACATAATAACTTCCAAAAAAAGCTAAAACATTAAGCAAGTCAAGCTTTTTTTTGTTAATTGAGAGTAAAAAAATGCATTGTGAGCGCTGAATTTCTCACACAACAATTTTCTATGCATTTGATTTTTTAGCTATGATTTTGTTTCGGTCGATGAAAGTTTCCTTGTTTTTCCTACAGGAAAAGATGAGGGAGAAACTCCTCTATGCAATTACAGAGGGCCAGGGGTCCTTCCACCTATCTTAAATGCCACATGCAATAGGAGCTTCACTTTGCAAGTATCTCGTAGGAAAGGAAAGCACGGTGTAAATGTGGGTGGTTCACTGCTTATTTAGCTGACAGCACGATATGGTGGAGCTGATTTTAGGAGGAAAAAAAAAAAACGCTACCCTTCTTTGTACATACTAGGTTTTAGGTGTGGTCAAACAGACCACTAGTGTGCCTAGTTCGCTGCTCTTTTATCCAAACTTCTGTACATATGTGTGCCTGCGTGATAGAAAGTGTCAATGCTATCTTTCTATGAAAACTCCATTGTTCACTGATGCTTGTTTGGCTTCCGAAGCGTCGCTGTGTGACTTAAGGCACAAAAATATGTGAATTATTCGTGGATTTCTTATGAACAATGATATCTGATCCGAGCGTGAGGAATATATGCCATGGAAATAGGACTGTGTCTTCTGCTTTGGTTCCTATAGTGGCCTGCCCCTTGTCGAACATAACATGTTTTGCTGGCACGTTATCTGTTCCTGTTGCTATCTTTGGTTCTCAAAAGTTTCTAGTGGAGAGGTGGCACCCGAAGCCACCAGACAACGGGTGAGTCGGGTCGCTTCCAGATGCAGCCAAGTCCTGCGTCCGTGCTGGTACTGTAGCCGCTGGCAATCATACGAATTTGTGCTGGTCGAGTGTATCCCTGAAGGTGATATGGTTTAATATGCGCTGTTGCTTCGCCCAGAAGCCTTTGCGTGCAAAAGAAAATAGCTCTGACCACAACCACTTCTAAACAAAAGGAGTTAGGGATCTCAGGAACAAAAGAAGCTATAGTTTAATTGTATTCTGTCCGAGGATAATACGCTTGTTGATGTCGCAACTCCTTGCCTTCAAAAGTGTCCTTGATTGATAATCTTATCAGAAATCATTGCTTGGTGTGATTTTTTATAGACTTTCTCCGCTTTATGACTCGGTCTTTCGGGTAAGTAAAACCCATTCATTTGTTGTTTAAAAGCTTCGCAAGAATTGAGTACGAAAATATCTAGGAAAGCTTTGAAGCTCTAGGCTGTTGTCGTCGTACCTTGTGATTATTAATGGAAGAGCTAGCGACCCGTCACTAGCAAATAGGAAAAGTGAACTGTCAGCTGTGTACAGCTTTTGTGTGGCTCACTGAACGATGTTTTTACTTGTACTATATGAAAAAAAATCGTTTTGGCAAGATTTAGGTCAAACATTAAAAATATAAATCATAAATAATTTTTAAGTTGTTGAGTTTAGACATGTGAAAACCATATAAATAGGTTTATCTTAAAAAAATATTTTTATAAAAGTATAAATATATCTTTTTGTGACGAGTATTTTTACAAAAATATGAAGCCAACATTATACTTTGGAGATCATGTCAATATTCTAAACGACTTTCTTTTCCTATATGGTGGGAGTATGAGCCGATGAGGTACATGTGATACTGTGTACTTTGGATGTGGGGGAGGTAAAAAAAATACTATGTCAAGCTATGTGAGAAACCAATAAAAAAAAAAGCTTGTGAGTAACCTTTTTTTTATTTAAGTTGTGATCAAGGCAACTATAAATCAGGTAATGTGAAAACATCCACAAGTAATGAACTATATCCCATAAAAAGTACCGTATGAACCAACAAACATTGTTACGAACAAGGCGGTCCAATTTGCTAACGAGGCATATAAAGCAAGTGTCAATATTGCTAAATGTCTATTGACAATATCATAGAAGTCCATTCTTTGATGTTGAATTTGTCCATGAGGCATAAGCTAGTGTTAGTATTGCTAAAGGCATTGAGACAAATGTCCATTCTCTGCAGCAACAAACAATTCAACAACCCAACGGCCTAATTTAGATTAAGGGCTCTTCTTACCTTCTGGTTTGTTTTTTATTTATTCTAGCATGAGTCCTCAAATCAGGGCTTTCAAATCCATTCTAATAGACAATGTTGGATAAAACTTGCTCGTTGTTCGGCCATATTCGTCGTCATTCCAACCGACTAAGCTATGGGAGGTGCGGACACTGGCACATGCGACCCACTCATCAAGTCGTCATTTGGTCATATCCACCATCGTTCTAACCGATTGAGTTACGGGGGCATGAAAGGAGAGTGAGGAGTGTCGAAAGCGGCATGGGAGAGAAGTTGTTGCGAGGTCGAGTGACTCACAGAGAGAGTTAAACACATTGAATGGGCCTCACCGAAGGGGTGGGAAGGGGACAAATGCTGAGCTAAGGGAGGGGAATAGGGCGGCGACATGAGAGAGAACCAGGATGAAAAAATATGTAAGGGAGTCAGGTGGTGTCAGGAAGATTTTTCACGCTCTAGGAGGAGGGAGATTTGGGTGGTGTGAGGAAGATTTTTCACGCCCTAGGAGAAGGAGGGAGATTTGGGTCCTCCATAAAGAAGTGAGTTTTTTTAAACCTAACTAAGTTGATGTTGGGGACAAGAGATTTTCTCGCTTGGGAGATAGAACCAAGAAATGAAATTTAGGATCCTCTATAAAGCATGGACTTGAGTTGAGTCTCATTGAATTAACTTTTTTAATCTGGTTGAACTGTATCGATTGGCATACTATGTTTAGTTCTCTGGTATGTCGACAATCTACACATCATACTACCTCCAGACACGATTGCTCACGTACAGTTGAAGACATATATACTTGCTTATAAGTTTGCCTTATCTCTTGGATACAAACCTCATGATTGATGACCAATGTCACAATTGTCCTGATGCACCGCCTTACAAGGATTATTGGTTTCATACTAAAGAAAAATATCATTTTTCTAAAAAAACTAAAGAAGAACATATGTATACATAATTTACCTTACCCAACTAAAGTACAGATGAATTCAGGATGACAAATTCCTGTTCTCTGCCTCGTCCTTGATTGATTGATATATTTTTGTTACACGACAAATTTATAGCATGACAAATTCGGGTTCTCCAAACACATTGGTGATCGTCTAGTTTACAAATTTAATAGAATTGGGTTATGTTTCAACTCTTTCCCCGGCACATTCTTCTTCTTCTTTTCCATTTTTAGCGTCACCGCATCGGCAATTAAAGAGCAGGGGAATAGTAGTTTCGAAAGCCTTCTCTAGTCCTATTGGCGAACAGGACAAACCGCCTAAAAACACATGCTAAAAAGGCAAAAAAAAAACCGAGAATACTCTCTCTCCCGAACACCAACTACCCTGTGCCGGGTCCAGGGTGCACCGGCTTCTCCTCTCGCACCCACGCGGCAGCCCCCACGGCGTGCTATAAATAGGCCCACGAACGGCCCGGATACCTCCACCCTCGCATCGCACCCTCCCTGGCCGCCTTCTCTTCTCCAGCGTCCGATCTCCCACTCGCCTCCCTCACCGCAGCTCTCTCCGCTTCGCCCCCGTCCGCCCTCGGAACCCTGCGCTCGCCACCTCGCTCTCCCCTCCCTCCACGTCGCGCCCGCGCTTATATAAGGTACGCCTCCTCCCCTCTCCAAACCCCTCCGCGAGGGCCTAGTAGGGTCCGTCGCGCTGTACGGGAGCTGATGGATCTAGGGTTTCGGTTGCGGTGGTGGTGGTCCTGCAGCTGCAGTGCATGGCGGACGGTCCGGCGAGCCCCGGGGGCGGCGGCGGTAGCCACGAGAGCGGGAGCCCCAGGGGCGGCGGAGGCGGGGGCGGGGGCAGCGTCAGGGAGCAGGACAGGTTCCTGCCCATCGCCAACATCAGCCGCATCATGAAGAAGGCCATCCCGGCGAACGGGAAGATCGCCAAGGACGCCAAGGAGACCGTGCAGGAGTGCGTCTCCGAGTTCATCTCCTTCATCACTAGCGAGTAAGTGCCTCAGCCTCCTCTGTTTGCTCGGTTTGTGGCGAATTTGGAGTGGTTTTTCGGGCTTTAGCTTGGGTGGCGTTTTTTTTTTTTGTTGACTTGTCCACGTCCACATTTTTGGCCTGCTCTTTGCAGAGCGAGTGACAAGTGCCAGAGGGAGAAGCGCAAGACCATCAACGGCGACGACTTGCTGTGGGCCATGGCCACGTTGGGGTTTGAGGACTACATTGAACCACTCAAGGTGTACCTGCAGAAGTACAGAGAGGTGCGTACTTATGAAGGTGCTGGGGACTTTTGGTTAATTGGATTTGGGGGTCATGTTGTGCAATCACCAATCTGTCACCTCGATTGTACCTCTGGTTAATCCTGTTGGGCATGAGCACGATAAGTGATAAATGAGCTACCCACTTTCCTCCCGATGCTTCTGGCACATTTATACTGCTTTAGTTGAGGATATAAAGAGACCCCCGTTCCTATCTACTAGTAAATACTGCTGGTAAACATTAGTTCACTAGTTGAGGATATAAAGAGACTCCCTGTTCCTATGTAGTAAATAATGCTAGTAAACATATTCAGAAAGTGCTGCTTTCCCCCAAGTAGTTTTGTCTTAGGTTCATAAGGTGAAGTGGGCCGATTCGAAAGCACTTTTTATCCATTGAACAGTGATTGAAACCTCTCTTAACTGTTCTTATACATGGGGCAGAGTTAACACTCGTACCGGGGAAGATATTATATCTACTTACCACAACCCTCTGTGCCTGTTCTATGATGAAAAGTTTAGATGTAATGCAAATGGAATTCATAAGAGGTCCTGTAATAGTGTAATTAGAACATCCTGTAGTGCAAGCTTTTATTTACTTGAAAACATACTTATACGCTAAAGATATCCGAAACTATTCCACTCTAGGTCATATAAGATCTTGCTTAGGGTCAAGAGTTTAGTAGTAGTATTTTTTTATACGCCCTATTTTATTGGTTGAATCATCTGTCTAATGAGGTTTCTCTTTTGGTCTTCTGTCTGGTGGATGACATCGCGGATTGCAGATGGAGGTATGTAGTATTAAGCACTTAAGTTGTATTTCACAATATAAGTTTTTTCTGATTTTGAATTACTCTATATCGTTTTTCATCTCTTAAGACGACGACAACAACAACAACATAGCCTTTTGTCCCAAGCAAGTTGGGGTAGGCTAGAGATGAAACCCAAAAGAGGCATGGAAACAAAGAACACATAAATGGTATAAGAAAAAAGATTACGGTTCAGGCACATTAATTGCTAGTCTCCAAGCGCTCCTATCCATAGCTAAATCCTTAGGGATATTCCACTCTCTAAATCCTTAGGGATATTCCACTCTTTAAGGTCTCTCTTAACCGACTCGTTCCAAGTCAGTTTAGGTCGACCTCTACCCCTCTTTACATTATCGACCCGCTTTAGAACCCCACTACGCACCGGCGCCTCAGGAGGCCTCCGTTGGACATGGCCAAACCATCTCAACCGGTATTGAATCAATTTTTCCTCAATTGGTGCCACCCCAACCCTATCCCGAATATCGTCGTTCCGGACTCTATCCCTCTTTGTGTGTCCACAACACCATCGTAACATACGCATCTCTGCTACACTCAATTGCTGGATATGTCGCCTTTTTGTAGGCCAACATTCAGCACCGTATAACATCGCCGGACGAATCACTGTCCTATAAAACTTACCTTTTAACTTCTGAGGCACCCTTCTGTCACAGAGGAAGCCTGAAGCTTGACGCCATTTCAACCAACCGGCTGAAATTCTATGCCTAACATCTTCATCAATGTCGCCATCTTTTTGTAGCATCGATCCTAAATACCGAAAAGTATCCTTCTTGGCCACCACTTGCCCATCGAGGCTAACGACTCCCTCCTCATTCCTAGTCACGCTGAATCGCACCTCATGTACTCGGTCTTGGTCCTACTAAGTCTAAACCCTTTCGACTCTAACGTGTGCCTCCATCGTTCTAACTTCCTATTAACCCCTGCCCTAGTCTCATCCACTAGCACCACATCATCAGCAAAGAGCATACGTCAAGGGATATCACCTTGTATGTCCCTTGTGACCTCATCCATCACCAGAGCAAATAAATAAGGGCTCAATGCTGACCCTTGATGTAGTCCTATTTTAATTGGAAAGTCACTGGTGTCGCCATCACATGTTCGAACACACGTCACCACATCCCTGTACATATCCTTGATAAGGGTGATGTACTTAGTTGGGGCTTTGTGCTTTTTCACGGCCCACCACATGACATTTCTTGGTACTTTGTCATATGCCTTCTCGAGGTCAATAAAGACCATGTGCAAGTCCTTCTTATGCTCCCTATATCTCTCCATCAATTGTCGTAATAAAAAAATCGCCTCCATGGTCGACCTACCAGGCATAAACCCAAATTGGTTTTGGGTCACACTTGTCACTCTTCTTAGGCGATGCTCGATAACCCTCTCCCAGAGCTTCATCGTATGGCTCATCAACTTAATCCCACGGTAATTAGTACAACTTTGAACATCTCCCTTGTTCTTGAAGATCGGTACTAATATACTTCTCCTCCATTATTCAGGCATCTTGTTTGACCGGAAAATGAGGTTAAAAAGCTTAGTTAACCATACTATCGCTCTGGCACCTAGGCATCTCCACACCTCAATGGGCATACTGTCAGGGCCCATCGCTTTATCTCCCTTCATCCTCTTCAAAGCCTCCCCGATCTCTGCCTCCTGAAATCTCCTCACGAAACGTCTGTTGGTATCGTCAAATAAGTCATCCAACTCCAAGGTAGGACCCTCATTCTCCCCATTAAACAACTTGTCAAAGTACTCTCTCCACCTGTCCTTGATCTCTTCATCCCTCATCAAAAGTCGATCCGTCCCATCCTTGATGCATTTGATTTGGTTGATGTCTCTCGTCTTCCTCTCTCGGATCCTAGCCATCCTATAAATGTCCTTCTCCCCTTCCTTCGTGCCTAGCCGCTGATAAAGGTCATCATACGCCTGACCTTTTGCTACACTCACCGCTCGTTTTGCAGCCCTCTTCGCTATTTTATAGCCCTCAATGTTGGCTGCACTCTTGTCATGATAGAGGCGCTTGAACCACTCCTTCTTCTCCCTAATAGCCCTTTGCACCTCGTCATTCCACCACCAGGTGTCTTTCGCTTCCCGTTTGCCTCCCCTACTCACGCCAAACACATCCGAAGCCACCTTCCGAATACATGTCGCCATCTTTAGCCACATGTCGTCAGCATCTTCTCCTTCTTCCCACGGCCCCTCATCTAGCATCCTCTCCTTAAATATTTGTGCTGCTTCCCCTCTAAACTTCCACCATTTTGTTCTCGCAATCTTGGGCCGATTGTCCCGGTGGCCACGTACCCGAAAGCGAAAATCCGCCACCACAAGCTTGTGTTGAGGGACAACACACTCCCCAGGTAACACCTTACAATCTAAGCAAGCACGTCTATCTCCCCTCTTTGTAAGGATAAAGTCGATCTGGCTCAGGTGTTGTCCACTACGAAATGTCACTAGATGGGATTCCCTCTTCTTAAAGACGGTGTTCGCTATAAACAAATCGTAGGCCAACGCGAAGTTCAAAACATCCTCCCCCTCTTGATTTCTACTACCATACCCGAAACCCCCATGCACCCGCTCGAAACCTACATTAGTCGCACCCACATGGCCGTTGAGGTCTTCTCCTATGAAGAGTTTCTCGTTGATAGGCACAGTACTAACCATGCTATCGAGATCTTCCTAAAACTGCCTCTTGGTGCTCTCGCAAAGACCTACCTGTGGGGCATAGGCACTGATCACATTCAGAGCCAAATCTCCAACTGCTAACCGGACTAGGATAATCCGGTCGCCTTGCCTCCGCACCTCAACTACTCTATCTTTAAAGCTCCTATCGATCAAGATGTCTACACCATTCCTATCCGATGTTGTCCCCGTGTACCAAAGTTTGTAGCCAGTATCCTCCACCTCCTTTGCCTTTTGGCCCTTCCATTTAGTCTCCTGAACGCATAGAATATTTACACGCCTCCTAATTGCTGTATCGACTAGCTCTTTTAACTTACCCGTTAGGGACCCTACATTCCAGCTACCTAGACGAATCCTAGTAGGCTCGGCTAACTTCCTTACCCTTCACACCCGTCGAGGGAAGTGCGAAGACCCTTTCATTTTTCACTACACCCGGGCGCAGATGTAGCACGTCACAAAGGTTGCTCATTTTCATCTCTTAAGACATTGGTCTATAAATGTTTTATAATGTAGAATGTGGAATTTTGTTGCTGGAATTGGCCTGGGTAATTTGAGCTATCTGATCTGTTCTGAATGTCATGCAGTACTGAAGATATATTTTTGTGAACGAATCTAGTTCGTCTAGTTCAATAAAAAATAAATGAAACAATAAGTCACTTTAATGCTTTTTATTGGAAAAGTGTTAGGGGTATAAATGTGATCAGAATCCCAGATCTTCACCATACAAACTACTGTATGGTTGCCTAATAGACTTGACCTCCATCTGATTCTGATACAGATATAATTTGGTTTCACTGACTGTCTAGTGAGTTTTCACTCCTATACAATGCTTGGTAAAGGGATCTGATTTTTTTTCCTTTCTAGAGGTTATAGGAGTAGCTTTTCTTAATTATCCATGATTTAGCTACCAAGCTTATGAATCTGAGATATAATACAATAAACATCACTCTGCTCTTGATTCTTTGATAACCAACAGGGTGATAGTAAGTTAACTGCAAAAACCGGCGATGGCTCAATTAAAAAGGATGCCCTTGGTCATGTAGGAGGCAGTAGCTCAGCTGCACAAGGGGTTAGTTTTCTTGGCCTTTTTGTTATTAATCTTTTGATCACACTACGAAGCTAACTGTTTCTGCTCTTTTTAGATAGGCCAACAAGGAGCATACAACCAAGGAATGGGTTATATGCAACCTCAGGTGATTGACTTTACATTTTCTTGACAGTTGCTATTTTGGTGTGTATCTATGTTTATTGTAAGCGCAATGTTCCACGCTGTTGTTTATTTACTGTGTTGAAAACTTGAACATGTTGGATTGGCCAATTAGCACCCTTAGTTTTATCGCAGATGTGCAAATCAGTTCACATGTTCCATTTGCCTAGCTGTAATGATTGATGACTAACAAGGTGCCCCCACTAAATTTTCAGTATTTGTTCCACACATAACGATAGCTCCATATGTTATGTGTTTTTGTTCATCTATCAATGGTTTTTTTTGGTGATGCTGCTGTTGGCATCAATATGATTGCTGATAGTCGGCCCCCTCTGTCTGTTCTCCAGTACCATAATAGGGATATCTCAAACTAATGAAGATCTGGACCTTTTCAACGACAGCTGCTCTTCTCCGAGGTACAAGCTCGTGCTTTCATCCGATAGCTATATGTTGCTATGACATGCATTATCTCATGTGATGCTACATTTACGACACAGGTGGGTTTTTGGTTGCAGCTAAGACACCTTGTGGTGACCATTAAAGAGTAACCAATCACCCCCCGATATGTACAAGAACCGATGAGGCAGCTTGCTAGGTGTAAATCGCTTCCCTGGGAATAGTTTCGGTTGTGATCTAGCACCGTTGTTGTATGTATATTATTAAGAATAACTTGATGATTGGCCTTTTGGCTGTCATTTGGTTACATGTATTTCTATTGGGAGGCATAAAAATTGTGTAATTTAAGACTAGTGTATTGAACTATGAGAAGAGCTGCTTTAGTTGTAACCACCTTTGGATGCCCGTGTAATAGAGGGGAAAATAGATTATGGGCGTGCACCACATATTTACTTTGGGCCTTGCCGTATTTTTGTAGTGCCATCATTCCATTTTATCGATCCTGAAGGAACGTAAGTACTTTCCAAGCGGAAAAACAAAAACCTCGTGAGCTATCCTAACCCAGCGGCGAAAACAGCTTGCACGATGCACCAAAACTTTCTGCTGAAGATTAATTATAAGGGCCCTGGCAACCGGAGAAAGAGCAAGGAAGTTCTCAAATAAAATACAACTTGCAACATTGTTGAAAATGAGGCTCACTTATTCTTCCACTGCACCTTTTCTAGCGGTTTGGTTTTCTGCAAACCATCCCGTGTCCGTGTGTACTTCTATTTACCCCTTGAACATGGAGTACAGGAAATTCTTACACATAGCATCGACCACAACACCCCGGGCCAATGATACTGACCACACCGTGGTACTTCCTCCATATTATAAAGGAAATCGTTTAGGATAGGAGGACACGGTCTAAACTTTGACCTCTTATTTTTATAAAAATATTTATAAAAAACTAATATAATACTTATATAAAAGTATTTTTTAAGACAAATCTATTCATATAAGTTTTATAGATATAATTTTTATATTTGAAAACTTAATAATTTAAAAATTATTGATGATTTATATTCCTAATGTTTGATCCAAGATTTGTCCAAAACAACTTCATTTACAATATGAAGAGAGTACATATGGAAAACAAGCAATGACCACCGTTTTTTCAACGAAAAACTAAGACTGTATGCCAGGTACACAACGCGGTGATGGCTGACAACACCACCATCTCACTCTCCATCGGCCAACACGAAGAACAGGTACACGAGGAGGAAGATCAGACGGGCGAATTGTGTGTAACAACCCGAAAATCCGAGTTATAAAATTTTTCGATAAAACCCTGAGTGATGTGGTGCAACATGTCATCATCTACACCCTTAACCTTGTATCAACTCCATCTTGTCATGCATATCATTCATGTGTTTTAATTAATTAATGTCTCATGTCAATGCTCTATGTTTCATATGTTATAATTCAATGTTGCAATAGTCTTGTTTCAATGTTTCAGTTCATGCATCATGTTGCATTACAAGAGTGATTTGAATTTTATTTGGTTTATGTGTTGAATAATAAAAATAATAAAATAATATTTATTTTGATAAATAAATATTAATGGAATAATACCCTAACAATATTTTTGGCCATGTATGCTCACTACCTTGTTACTTAAATTTGGCACATCACAAATATATATATATATAAGTATTTGAAAATGAAAAAAGAAAAGAAGAAGAAAAGAAAAAAGAAGAAAGCCTTTCGGCCCGAGCAAGCAACCAGCCCAGCCCCGCCGGCCCGCTCGCGCTCGCCCGCTCGCTCCCGCTCGCCGCGCGAGGCCAGCCCAGCAAGGCGGCCCAACCGCGCGCCCGCGCGCTCGCCCGCTCGCCCGCGCGCAGCGTCGGCCCATCAAGGCGGCCCATCGCCCGCGCGCTCGCGCCACGCCGTCGCCCCGCTGTTGCTGACGGCCGGGACCCGCAGTGGGGCCCAGCTGTCATAAGCGCCGCTGAGGTCACCCGACCGGCCGCGCGCGCTAACATCGCCGTTGCCAGGCGCTGTTCCCCCGCGTCGCCTTGAAGCAACCTGCCTCGGCCGCTCGATCCGCATCGACGCTCGCCCGCCTGCCACCTGGCCCGACCGGTTCTACCACAAGAAGCCCACGGCCGCGAGCAAGATGCTCCGCGCGCGCGCACATGCACTGCCGCCGCGGTGAACTACGCTGCTGTAAAGCGCTCACGCACCCGGCGCTGCCTAGCCCTCCCTCGCTGCTTCGTGGACCCGGCCAAGCACCCCACCGGTGACCTTGACCCCTCCTTGGCCGCTTGATCAAGCCGGAGCCGTGATCGGTCGTCCGCTGGCCACCTACCTCCGCTTCCGTCCTATATAAGCAAGGGGCCGGAGCTCTAGGGTTCCCAGTCGCCGCCACCACTCCGGTGGAACCCCAATTGCAACCCTGGCCGCCCAATTTGGAGAAGGAGGGGAGGTAGGAGAAGAAGGAGGCGGGGAAGAGAAAGCTGTCAGCCGCCGGAGTTGGAGAAGAAGAAGAGCTCCGCCGTGCTGCTGCGCCAGGAGCAGGAAGGGGAGGCCGTACCGCAAGCCGAAGCCACAAGGACGCCAGAGCCTGGACTTGTACCGCACCTCCTATCCGCGCCAGCGCCGGTGAGCACCTCCGCCATGCCCTTCTCCCTAATCTCCGCCCGTGCTACTCCGGTCATGGCGCTCCGCCTTGGGAGCGCGTAGGCCGAGACCACCACCGGTCTCACTGGACACACTCACATGCACACACGAGGCCAGCCAAGCCCCCATGGACCACGGCATCAGGCGGATGCCGGAGCGGAAGTCGCCCTTTCCACCGCCGCGCGCCGAGCGCCGCCGCGGCGAAGTCACCCAGCCGCCTCTCAGTTGAGCCTCGACCTCCTTTGACCCCGGATCCACGCTCGCCTTGATGAGACGGACTCCGAGCGCACCCTAGCCCCGCGTTGCCTCACTGGAGCATCGTTCCCGAGCCGCCTTGCCAGTCGCCGAGCCCGTGCACCGCCGCTCTGGAGCGCCGCCATTCGCCGTCGTCTTCCTGCCGTCTCCGACCGCCGAAGGGATCAAGAAGAGGCCGAGGAGCTCCGCCGTGGCATGCTGCGTCGATTGGACAAGGTGATGGAGGCCGTGGACCCTCCCTGACCGCCGTTGCCGTGCACCGAGGACCCGCCGGAGCCCCGCCGTGGGAGTAGCTGCCCGCGCGGACTCTGCCACGGCTTTTGGTCACCGTCGGCGCTTCGGGCATGCGCTATGAGACCTCAATCGCGCAACCGTGGCCCCAATTGGACTCAAGATAACTCGGTGTGAAGTGTACACCGAGCGCCGTCGCCGCCGAGCCGCCGTCCGCCGTGGAGTTCGTCACCGGAGGCCAAGCCGTCGCCTTGAAGCCCATCATCACGTTCGCCATGGAGTCCTGAAGCCGATGGGCAGGTTAATGGCGCTGGAGGACCACTGTGGCGCCGGGAATCGGAGTTTCCCTCGCCGTCGGTGAGCTGCGCCGTCGGACCGAAGGAGAAGGAGGAAGGGGATGAGCTGGTGGACCAGAAGATGGACGTGGTCCACGTGAACCATGTCGCTGACAGTGAGACCAAGAGAAGCCAGTGCACCATGAACCGGTCAGTGGACTGTATGGACTCAGACTCGGATCAAGTGAACCCGGTGCATGTGGGTCCGAGTCGCTGACCAGTGGACCCCACGAGCGTCGGTTCACCAAGGACCAAGCCGAGCCGTGAGCCGTGAGCCGAGCCGTGAGCCGAGCCTGGACCTACCAGTCTGTGATGACGTCAGCAGTGACATCATGTGGGCCCCACCTGTTAGTTGACCGTTGACCGATGACGTCAGCATAACGTGTAACACCTCTGGTGTTATATTAACTAAAACATGCCATGTCATCATATGCACTGCAAAGCATACATGGTAGGTCAACCTTAATGTGCATTAACTAAAACAAGTTTACATTTCATAGGTTGGTTGTGTTTCTGGAAAGTTTTGTCACATGAAATAATAAAACCTTATTTTCGAATGGCATCGCAAATGCTTAGTTTATACTCTATGTACTTGAGGTGTAAACTGTGTTTACACTAGTGTCAAGCATAGTGTATAAGTCTAAGTCCAACACTAAAAAAATGATTTCCATACTTAAAGTTGAATTTGGATTCCAAAGCTTACTTCCAAATCTGGCAATACAAATTTAAATTCGAATTGGAAATGCTATAAAAGGTTTTTTTAAAAAGTCAACTTGGTCAACCAAGGGTGTCATTGGATCAATGACCTAAAAATGTCCTTAGATGATGTTTGTGATCATTAATAACCAACCAATTAAGTTAGAAACCAAATCAAGTTTAAATTCTATTCCAAAAACCCTTTATTTCAAAACCTAGTTTTATCCCTTTTCTCTAATTCAAAATCTATAAATAATTTGGAGATACTCTAAAAAGATAGTTTGTAGATCTTGACAAGAGCTACAAAGTTGGTATATAAAGTTTTTTAAGTTTCCAAAAGAAATTTTAAATTAATTTGAAAATACAGTTTTCTAGCATTTGTCCCCTTTTGATTTTAAAACTATAATTCAAAAATTATGAATAATTTGAGAAAACTTTGTATATGAAAAATGTTTGGTTTGGAAAGTTAAACATTTCATAGTTTTGAAGATTTTCAAGTTTTATTGAAAAATTAAAAGTAATTTCAAATGTTTATTTCTAGGGTTTCATCCCCTTTTGAATTTGAATTCAAATTTCAAAATCTATACAGAATTTGAGGATGCCAGTTAAAGAAAAAATGTAGCTCTTGAAAAGTTATGCAAATGATATTTTTGGAGATTTTCAAGTTCTTATATAAATTTTTGAGTAATTTGTATTTTGAAACGGATGGCAATTCTGTAATTATCTCGAACAGTATCGAAAGCTATCGTCGGCCGCCATCGCCGGCTTCTCATCGCGCGCCGCCGACCACCGCCGCACCCGCTCGACCGCCAGCGCGCTCATGGATGCGAGAAACTTCATCGCCTTCGTGTCGCCAGTCCATCCATCGACTCCGCCCTATAAATACCGTCGTCGTGGCTAAGTTCTTCTTCTTTCTTCCTCCCGCCGCCGTCGCCGACGACCTCGCTCCGCCGCTTGAATTCGCTATCGACGCTCCACCTCTATCCGATTGCGCTTGCCATTAGCTCCGCCACATCCTCACGGTCATCTTGGGCCAGTTCGTGCTTGCTCTCCTCGCTTGAGCCACCCGCACACCGCCTTCTTCTCCACGGCCGGCCAGTCGAGCCGCCGTGCCATCGCCGTCGTTTGCCGCCGCCGGAGGTGAAAATATATTACCTTTAACCCCTCTATTCGATCATCCGTGTTTCGCTGCTCCTGATGCGCACCTTGGTTTGAGCAGCGCATCGCCGGAGACCGCCGTGACGCAGTCTTGCCATCGGAGCGCCGCCACCGCCATCACCGCCGTCGACCATAGCTCGATTCAAGCACTCCGGACCTCCATTAACGTGCGCATCGGCACCGGGGTGAGCTCCTACAGCTGTTTGCACCCTCAATTTCATCATTTACGTGTCGTGGCCGCCGGTAGCCTTAGCTCGCCGCCGGCGCAACGTTGGCAGCGCCGCCGCGCACATAGCCGCCGATGCTAGGGTTCCTGCTTGGCTTCATTTAGTTGCCAAACACGCTCGCCTGAGTGCCCTGCATATGTTCGTGACCTTGCCATTGCCGAAAACTGCTCCGGTGAGCGACGCCGCGCCCTAGCTCCGCCGCGCCGCCATGGCCGCCGGCGTGGGTGCCGCCGCCACTCCCCCGCGCCGTTAGCTACCTCAATCGACGTGTCGTGTCGAGATGAGCCTGTAGGGACAAACCGTGTCGCCGGAGACCTCACCGTCGGCGATGAATCGCCGGTCAACCGACGGCGGGCTGTCGGTCAGCGCGGGAGTACTGTGCCGATTTTCTTTTTTCTATTTTTAGAAAATGATTTAAATGCTATTTTCTTTGAAAAATCATAGTAATTCATATATAGCTCCAAAAATTCTGAAAATTTTTGTGAGTGTTCTTTATGATGTCATCTACCTAGAAAAAATATGAAATGACAAATTTGAATATTTTTGTATATGTTAAAATTAGCCCTTTTAATTGAAAATGGACCTTCAATAATTTTTAATAGATAAAATAATTGGCTTTTAATTCTGAAATTTGTTTTGCCATCTAATTAGGCTAAGAGCTTTCTAAAATAAAATTTTGGGCTTAATTTGATAACTTTAACTTTTATGCCTTTAATTAATGCTTTTAAATAATTAATTAACCCCTTTAGTTAAGTTTAATCATTATAGGATTTGTTTGACTTTGGGATTGATTGATGACCTTGGGTCATTAACCCTAATGACCTTTGGCATTTTAATTAATTATTTGCGCTTACCTTAATCATATCATTAGGACTTAATTAACGTTATTTTATGTGTTTAGTTAATTTCTTAAATGGCGTAGTTAACCCTAATGAGTTTTATAAACGAAGTTTTGTTAGCTTGCAACTTTATCATGAAGAAAAGTTGTACTCGATTCCTTAATCTGATCATGCATCCATCGAGCATCATGTTTACTATTCCATCATGTTGAAGCATATTAATTATCGAATAGCTTCCGTTAACGGAGAGTTAACGTTGTCGCACCAGATCCCAAGGAAGAGCAGCTTCAAGAAACGGGAGTTGATCCAGAGTTTGAGACCGTTTACCCCAACACCAAGGCAAGCCCCGGATGCATTCAAACCCTATTCTATTTATAAAATTTTTACCGCTTCAGCTATGATATGTTGCATTAAGTAATAGGAGTTGAGTAAAAACCCATCAATTGCATTACCTGTCTTATTTCCTTATTCCTTGTTACCTGCTTAGAAAGATAAGTAGTAATGATTAGCCCTGCTTATTTAATTATTTGTTCAAAGACAAAAGAATGAAAAAGATGAGATTGGTTTTCTCGTTGGAATCATGATGATAGTTAATAAATCGAGTCCGGACGGTTAACTTGCATTGGGAATGGAGTCCCTCTGTAGTGTTTCCGTCTGTTGATGCCCTCGGTCCCGTATCGATGGTGATCTGTTGATATCGAAAAATTAGAAAATCCACATGCATGAAGTGATATACACATGGTTGGAGCCGTGTATATCATGGAGTGACCTAGAGTGGGGCCAGAGATCCCATCTGTGTCATAGTGTGTTTTACCATGGGGTTTAAGTTCCCACGTATCTCGGTACGCTGGGCCGCAGAGCTCACGGGTGCCATGTGGTGATATACGGCTGCGGTTGTTATCCCGGTATATCGGTTCATCTGGGGTGCATCGGAGTTAAAGTCTCCGGTATTCCAGTGACCTAGGTCCCAGCTGGGTATGAAAATAGATTCGAATCGCCGTTGCTTCTCGGAGAAGAAGACTCGATTGTTGTTCATCATCGTAGTAACAACTTGAACAAAGATTAAGGTTTAATAATGAAGTTGGTTGATAATTGGAGCTAGTCCAAGCAAACTTTTCTTTCTGTTAAGCTTTTTCGTAAAATTTCTTATCTCTTACAAGCCTTACCTTGTCCCTCTAGCCTGCATTTCTGGAGTCTCCACCCCTCTTTTTCGTCGGGTCAGTCTTGTGGAGTACTTTTGTACTCAGGGTTTATTGAACCCTTGTTGCAGGTGAGCCTCATGGGCAGGAGTGCTTTGCATCCTGCTGCATGACAGTCGTCGAGGAAAGTGATGACGAGTAAGGTGTTTAGCTCGTGGGCAGAGCTTTCCATTTGGTTTTGTAATAAAGTTATATACTGCTACCCCACTACTATTATGGTTTGTACAATCTAAATTTTTTTTGGTTGTAAATATTTAAAACTCAAAGGTTTGTAAACTTATGTTATTGTAAGTCTTCCGCTGTTTTACTCCGATGTATATTATTTATATTAAACTGTTGTAATACTGCAATGTCTCTCTACAACAATTGATCCTGCTCGGAGAATCGTGGATGATTCGGGATTTACCCGACAGACTTTTTAAGTCGTATGGAACACAGTCATGGTTATTTGGAGTCGGTTTAGACAATAATTTTGCGTGTGGGCCATATGATTTAGGAGGTTCTGCCACATAACGTCACCCCGGACCCACCTGTCAGACCTCCGTTGACCCGATCAACGTTGACGTCAGCACGACGTCAGCATGACGTCATCCAGCCACGTCAGCCGCTGTGTTGACCCAGTTGACCCGCGTGTGACACGTGGCCCAATCAGAAGCTGCCACGTGTTAGCACCAGAAAAATCCGTCCTTTTTTCTTTTTTAGAAAATGGTTAAATCTTTGAAAATTCATAACTAATTCATACGAGCTCCAAAAAATGCGATCCACATATCCAAATTTTCTATAAATCGAGCCCTATCTATCTAAGCTATGTTTGAGTGCATTTGGATCTTTTATTTGGTATTCGTTCTTTGTGCTAATCTATAGGGGTCGCTTCCGCGACCATTAATTCTCGTTTCAGACTCGAGCGAGGACAAGTCTGACGACAGTGACTACCAGGAGAAGTCTGCCAGCTACGTCAGTGAAGGTGCCACACCACATCCAACCTCATAGATCCCATTACGCATGGCAAATGTAGTATGGCTAGTGCTTTAAATTCCTGTTGCTATAATGTTTTGCCTGTGCTAGGATTGCATGATAGATTATTTCTTGATGAGCCCTACCTTGTTGTAACCTTTTACCTGCTTACCTGCTGTTATGTTAGCCACTTGCTTATCTGCTATATATTACTATACTCATATACTTCACTCGCTTACATTTTGATGCGACGTGATGAACCCAGGGAAGGCCTGGAGGGAGCCAGGCTGGTGATCTGTGAGTTGAAGGATCAGATGGGCATGTGAGCTGATGGTGTATATCTGGGTTTGGGGTGGATCTTATGGCAGGGAGTAGGGTAAGGGTTGAGTCGATCGAGCCGGGATCTACGACGAGCTTTTGGAGCAAGTCTTGCCAGGGAATGGATCTGGACATTCCCATGAGAGGAGCCTGTGGCGGGCTAACTGCGATGTGATGGTGGTCTTTGGGTGTGATCCTCTGAGAGGTGGAGCCCGGGACGAAGGTGCCGTGGTAGCACGTTAAAGATAAACCCTGATGAAGATACCCCGGTTTGGTCACACTTAGGAACTGCTGCGCTGGTATCCGGACCTTAGGAATCTCTTGCTTTCCACTCGCTCTCCACGGGGGACGGCCGAACCGCTGGATAGATCGATGCCACTACTGCTAGGCGAGTAGTGATAGGAAGGTATATGCATGGGATGGAGCTAACACCCTACCGAGACGATCATGGCACCCCCTTCGGGAGTGGGTACATGGCATGGCATCCTCTACGGGAGCGGATACATGCTCTCTTCACAGTTCTAGCGATCCAGAGCTGGATGGTAGAGTGGCATCGTTCTATGGCAGTAGGCGTCCGAAATCTGCCTAGGTGATTGCAAGCACTGATGATGATTATCTAGTGGATTAGTGAAACCTCTGCAGAGTGTATGGTTGATCGATCGTTACATAAGCCAATTCGTTGGCTATGGACCTTTCCTTAGGAGGATGCACCGGACTAGTAAGTGGAGTGTTCTACCTTCTCCCAGAGTGTGATTTTTCGGTCGTGAGCCAGGTTGTGGGCTGCGGGCTGCTGAGACAAGCCGAGAGGGAGTTGGCTTGTCGACTTGAGTCTGAGATGGTGTTGGTGGAGTAGGGATGGTGCTACAGATATGGATGGTGATGGATGATGGGATTGGGAATGTGTTTAAAACTCGATAAATTTATTGTTATTTATATACCTGATTTATGCATAGGAAAAACCCCAGCCTTATAGGTTCCTTTTGATATTTCCTTTTTGCATCCAACTTTCACAAAGCAATGCATAGGGTGGGAGTGTGGCCAGTACAAATCGTACTGAAAATTTGGTTTCAGGTTCAAGGAGTGAGTACTCTTCTGGGGAGTACAGCGAATGAGGGTTTCGTGCCTACGCTCAAGTTGGATCGAAGATGATAGCTTCCGCACCTCAAGCTTTTATTGTTATGCTGCATGAACTCTGATTTCGCCAAGTGGCGATATAATAAGTTATTGTAAACATCTCTATTGCACTCTTTTGTTTGATGTATGGATTATGGTATTCAACTGTTATCGGGTAATATGATTTAAATGGTCATATTACACTTCGGCTGTGTGGATTTTCCTTCGCGAAAATCGAGGTCGTTTCACTGTGCAGCCAAGGTAACAACCTCTCTGATTGCAGGAACTCCCAATGATGCCACCGGGCACAATGCTGCTGGCCATCAATCGCTGATCACTTCGGCGCTGCCCGGCCCCCAGGCACAAGGAGCTACACCGATGTATCAACAGAGCCGGATTTGCCACAACAGGCTCATCAACTCCCAGCAACAGCCATCTCCTGGTGCCACCTACATCAAAGCGACCCTGAGAAATGCAACCTCCGTTCTGATGGCTTTAGCATTAACGGCTTCCGTGGTCTCTAAGTTGGGGATACAAAATCCCGCATTCCTAACAGACAATCAACGACTTGTGACATTCTTCAATGGTCAGTACTCAGGATCACACCACTCCTCTGGGACATCAAGGCATTCACTCAAAAGATTCATCAACACCAACTCCAGCAACGAATCAAGGGTGTTCAAGATTCCAAGAAAGCGAAACACCACGCCGCATGTTCTAGCTACTCGGGCTTATCCAACAAATATGCCCATTTCCTCTTCAAATCAGACTCATTTCCTGTTCAAATAAGACTCATGTATCCAGATGCCCCTTAGAGAGGCTCTGAACTATGTTTCCTGGGTGTGCTTCTCCCTCGTTGCAGCATCATTGCTGCTAATATATTTTTCACATAAAAAAGGGTGGTGGCTTCATTCGTCCGCTCCACACCGCTGTCATATATTATATTATGACTACTGTTCTGAGTCATATTATATAGCCATACAAGTACAGTCGTATATAAGACATTACCAGTCGTGTGAAGATGGCTATTGTTCTGAGTCATTTTATTCAGGCAATAGTCTATAGAGTCGCGGCAGCATACAGACCCAGATTGACCATAACTAATTACCGTCCATGTGTTTTCAAATATGCAGCGAGAGAGCAAAAAAACATAGTAGCATTACAGTTCCATTACACTTATCACCAGATCACAGTATGAAGCAGCCAGCGACCAGAGAAAGTAGCATCTACAGTTCCATTGCATTTGCCGTGAATACCCAGAGCACAAAGGCCTAGTCTCTTTGGGATAAAATTGTTTAAAAGAGTATAAATTCCATTGCCTCCAAGCATGATCGAATGAAACATGCATACACCAAAAGAAAAAAAAATACTGCTAAACAATTACCAAAGTTCAATGATCAGTGAGCA
This sequence comes from Bothriochloa decipiens, assembly GCA_023333625.1. Lineage (NCBI taxonomy): Eukaryota > Viridiplantae > Streptophyta > Magnoliopsida > Poales > Poaceae > Bothriochloa > Bothriochloa decipiens. The sequence goes on along the minus strand of CM041641.1, from coordinate 16,134,312 downwards.
GACAGAATTGTCTAAAATATTCTACGTGATATGATAAAGGATTCCAGAACACGGTTACAAATGACAAATGGTACAAGAATCATCTGACCCCCAGTACACAGCCCAAGACTCCCAAGCCTAACCTTTAACCCATGCCTGTCACTGATCGCCTGAGCACTGAACTGACATAGGAGGAAATTGTGTATATGACAAACCAACCCGTGCGCGGCCAATACAACTAGTAAGTTTATATAGGAAAAAAGGGACAGATGTAAATGCCCTCGTTACTAATACCTAATAGCCTTATGATGCTAAAGTGATTTCTGTTTTTCTATACAGACTGCATCATCTAGACGCGTAGACCATGTCGATAATTGATATCAACAAAAACTGACAGGAACCCAAGGTTTGTTAAGCTGGTTTACTCACTTGCACCTGCTTGTACATCTGGTGCCTCAACCGAGGTATCCTCTTTAGTCTTCTCTGCCGCTAGAGCATCCTCTTCTAGTGCTTTAGCTGTGTCACCCACAGCAGTTTTTTCGTCATTGGTGGTATTTGTATCTGCTGGCGCAATGGCATCCTGCAGAGTCTTCTCAACTAAATTCTCATGTGTCACAACTGTGGCATTCTCTACAGGTTTCTCAGCTGCTGTAGATTTATCTTCTACCACCTTAACATCCTCTACCATTTCCTCAGCTGTTATAGTTTCTTCAACTGGTGCTCCAGCTGTAATTTGACCTTCAGTTGTCTCCCCAACAGCTTTATTTGCTATTTTCTCATCTGGTGCCCCTACTGCAATCTCAACTTCTTTGGTCTCCCCAGCTAGTGTGTCAGCATCTGCTTTATTTTCTGTTTTCTCATCTGGTGCCTCAACTGTAACATCACCTGCGCTGGTCTCCTCAGCTAATTTGTCAGCATATTCTTTATTTTCTATTTTCCCCTTCTCGTCTGGCGCTTTCTCCTTAGTTTTACCTTCAGCAGTCTCCTCAACTACCCCTACAGAAACAGCAGCACTCTCTATATTCTCCTGGACTGCCTCCACAGTTCCATCAACAATGATCGTAGAGTGCTCAGCAGTTGCATCAGCCATAGATTCATCTTCTAAAATTTGTCTTCCCACCTCAGGTTGTCCACCTGATGCTTCAATTACAGCTTCCACTTGAACAGTCTGCTCAATATTGCCTTGTTCGCCTGATACTTCAACAGCAGTTTTGGATTCCACTTCAGCTTCTACTTGCTCAACTGCACCTTGTACAAAAGGTTCAGCAGCAAAATTTTCTGATTGTGACTTTGGATCTTCAGGTCCCACTTTTTGTTCAGTTTCTGTCTGTCCTGCTAGTTTCTCACCAGAGGTTTGACTCTGTAATAACTCAGGAGATACCATGAGCTCATCTAGAACTTCATTCCCAGTATTATCCTCAGTATGATCTTGTGCAGTGCTTGGTGCTTCAGTGTCTGCTTCAAATACGGCATTATCCCCTGAAATGTGACTCTGTTTTGGAGTTTTGACTTTAACATTTGTTTGCATATTATCTGGGGCATTCTGAGGTAACTTTATTATAGCATCAGAATGCAAGGCTTCTGTCTCTGTGGGTGGATCACTGATCGATGCTTCCTTTTGAGTGTAAGCTTGTGATGCAGTCTCCACTTCTCCAGACGACAGCTCTCCTGCAACTTCTACTTTATCTGTTTTCTGCACCAGGTCAACTTCCGTGGAATCCTTAGGAACTTCAGACTTAGTCAAACCTAGAGAGAAGTCATGATCACATGGCAGAATTAAGCATTTAATTTTATGGAAGCCATAGAGTAAATTTGTTAAATACTGCCTCCATTTCTTTTTCTAAGGGGTATTAGGATTTAAAAAGAAAAGGTTAGAAGTATATTTTGACTATCAACTAATCTTACAATATACCATCAATTGCTGCAAAACCAAACTATATGTGGAATACTGGAATGTGAATCAGTTGATACAGCTTTTATGTCCTAAGCAAGCATATAATTTGATTAATATTGGTAAAAAAATATGAGGTTTGACTTTTTAAAGCCTAGCAAATAAGAAACTAATATAATGCTCCATGTTTTGAAACAGAAGAATTACTATGCATGGACATGTAAATTGAAAGAATGTTTACCTGGAATCTCCATGTCACGATCTTCAGGGTGTTTCACAGGATTATTTGCTGATAGCGTCTCTAGAGAAAATGGCATATTGACAAGACGGTAACTTCGAAGTGAAGGTCCAAAAGTGCCATACTTGCCAGCAACACTAAAAGCCCTTTCAGCATCAGCACGTTTTTTGAAGACAACTTTAACAGTTTTTGTTTCCTTGTGTACTTCTGTCTCCCTTTCTTTCAGTGGCCCATAGCGACTAAACATCTTAACAAGATCCAGTTCTGAAGGAATAACAGCTGATCTGCCAAAGCTCAAAACAAGTGCAGTGGGCTTCAACTCATCAACCATCTTCTCATCAACATGGATGATAGATCTTTCCATCACTTGTATCTGTTTTTTAGGAACAGGATCCCCAAGTTCCGACAAAGGTACATATGCATATCTTGAGGCTCTACGCCTACGTCTTGGCCTTGTAGTGGGACCCTCTTTTCTGAGGTCATGAATTGGATGATTATGCAAGCTCAATCCGGACCAGTATGAGTCCTGCATATGGTCCGTTGTCTCTACCTCAGGAGAAGGTAAAACTTCTTTTCTCTTCCTCCCTCTCCTAGATGGAACTTTATCAACAATGCTAGCTTCAGTAGTTGTAGAAACAATATAGTTTCTGTAATCACTGAAGTAACTGATTATCATTGGTGAGAAACTATATCCATTCATTGGCTCTGTTGCAACCATGCAAAGCTGTGATAGTAATTCCTTGGGATCTGCAGTGTGATTTCTGTGCAGACGTCTCCTTTTCGCTCGTTTCTCCACAGTAAGTTCATCACCAGCATCATCACTAGAGATATCAAATTCCCCATTCTCTCCTTCAGCAGCATTCTTATAGGCTGTTGCTTCATTCTGAGCCTTCATAATGGATGAAGATCCAGTCAGCTGGCTTGCAGCTCGCCGAATACACTCACCGATCTTGAAACCACCAGTTGGAGCTGATGACTTCTCTGGATCTTCAAATGAGTCGAAGTTTCTTTTCTTCTTGTTCTGTAAGTTTTCATAGTCATCAAAGTCCATACCCACTTGTTTCTCATTGTAGCTAGTATCATTGACCTGATTAGATGTGCTTCTTTTCTCCATCACCACCTGGCCATCACCAGGTTTTTGTTTCCGAGGTCTCCCCCTGCCCCTTTTGGGCTTATCTTGAGTAGGTGTAGGATGCGCCTCATTAATCACAGGCTCCTCAACCATTACATTCTGGGTGTATAAAGTGTCTGTACCATCCAGACCATCACCATCCTCAACCCACGCATCGCCAGTTTGAAATGATGCAAGTTCAGGACATCCCTTAGATCGATAGAAAGAAGTTAGTTGAGAACACGCTATCACTAACTCCAACAGATCACCTCCTTGGCCAGGAAATAGAGCTAACTCCTTAATATAATGAAGAAGATCTTGTGGACTGAAACAGTTTAAGATCTCGGGCCGATTAACTGCAGAGCAGGTAACTCCATCCTTGAGCCCAGCATTATCAACCGTGTAGGACATGCCATTATCAGCAAGCTCTTCTGGCAAACAAGAGCAGCTCATACCTGACAGTATCCGCCTTGAGAGCTCTTCAAGTGCATTATTAACTGACCCAACAAAGGCATCTGAAGTGCTCTGTTTCTCCATTTGTGAGTAATTTGTAACGAAAGGCTTCAACTGGGATTCATCGCACCATGCAAAAGTATTGTCACCAAAATAAGCTACCAAGTGGCTGCCCTTTTTCTGATGCTTCAGCGCCAAATCAGATGCATCTGATGGATCAAAAATTTCACCAGGCCACCACGGATGACCTTTCACTTTACCCCAGACAAGATCAGTAACTTGAAACCTGCCTTTATCAAGAGGAGGCAAGCTGTATCTAGCACCCTGATGAACATTCCCCAGAATAGCAGCCTCTACATTGCTGTCAGGGTCATTTCCGCTGTCAGAAAGCTGCTCTGTTGCTCCCGGGAGCATTTCAGATGTGTTATCCGGTTGGTCAACTGCAGGTGCTCCATCACTTTCATGTTCCTTGGAGCTTCCCTCCATGCCACCAGGCACATTGTTCTGTATTTCCATGTCAGAATCTGCTACACCATTAGCGCTTTCATTATTCATTCTCCCAGGCTCATTGGATTCTGAAAATGGAATAGGCGAATACAATTCAAGATGTTCAGTTAAAACAGTGCCATCAATACGCAGCACACCTACAAACACAGGGCTCTGAGCAGTCTCCTTACCGACTTCAGCGTGTTGAGGAGCGGCAGAACCACCAGCAGCAGCCACATCTACCTCCAGAACAGGCTTCCTCTCCGCCTCAGTCAGCAGACCACCAGCTCCCGCTTCTACCGTCCCCTCCTCGCCACCGCCGTCCCCGTCCACTGCCTCCACGCCCTCCACGGGCTCATCTCCGGGCCCTTCGGCGCCAACCATACCAGCCGACTCGGTCGCGTAGAGCGGGTCGCTCACCACCACATCTCCTACCCCTTCCTGAGCCACATCCATCGCCACCGGAGCCTTCCCCTCGACTTTCACACCGGAGGCGAAGGCAGGCACGTCGCCCTCAGCTTCCGACATGGTGACCTCAGAGCCCGCCGCCAGCTTCGCCTCGACACCCCCGGGATCCGAGGCCGCGACGGCCCCCGAACTCATCGGTGCAAGGCCGGCCTCAGCGCTGGCGCCGCTCCCCCGGACGAGGGAATCTGGAAGGACTGGAACAGCACGGGGGCAGGAAGTCAGCGATGGTTGGGACCTCGGAATTCTCCTCGATCCAGCGAGGCGCCGAAACCCTAGGAGCGGATCAGCGCGGGGGAGCACGGAATTTTACCTGCGCGAGCGCCGAGCGAGTGGGGGACGGGGTCGGGGTCGACGGCGCTCGGGGGCGGAGGTGAGAGCAGCTCCGGCCTCCGGAATCCGGAGACGGCAGGGCGAGAGGGATAGATGCGGAGACGGGGCCGAGCTGGGCGGAGGTCAGGAAGGGGGAGAGTGTACTGGCGCGTGCTCGGCTTCCGTGTCGTGTATCGGCGCTCCTCGGTCTGAGCTCGGAAGCGGGTAGGAGCAGGAGTACGTGTTCGGGAGAGTGGGGGTTGAGGATCTGTGATCTGATCTGAACTTTCTATTGTTTTTCTCCACACTGCGGAGAGATTGCCTTGTTTCGACGCTCGTGAGTCGTCACCACCATCGTTTTTCGTAATGCTTAAGATCGGCAGGTATCTAGACAAGTACTTCATCGCTATAATTAGAAGTTGATTTACTCTTCACGTGGTATATATATTCTCAAATACAAGATTTATTAGCTCAGAGATCTCGACCAAATAAGAAATACTCTCTCTGTTTCAAATTACAAGTCATTTAAGAATCTTAAAAAAGCGAAAGCATCTAATGTTTGACCAAAATTATAAAGAAAATTATAGAGATTTGTGATATCAAATAGATATATACTATAAAAATATAATTAATAAAAAATTAATTGATACTTAGTTGACATCTTAATTATTATTATCTTATTATATAAATTTGGTCAAATTTAAAAAGCTTTGAGTCTCCGATATTTCTAAAATGACTTATGATTTGAGATGCAGGGAGTATTGTTTTACCTCTTTTATTTAATTTATTATTTATTACGTGAGGTCAACCCTATTTTCATTCATGTAAAGGAGATAAAAAGAATAAGCGCACTTTCAATGCTTTATAGAACTAGCTTTTCCAACCACTTAAGATATAGACTAATGTGTTTCATGGTAGCCTTGTTATTCCCCTAATTAATTTGACACAATTAGGAACTCTCCATCCTATCATTGTATCAAAGTGAAGTAGGTATTGTTGTTGGTAAGAATGTTCCCCTAGCTTGATCTATACGCCTAGACTAACCGATGGACTTAGTCATGTCTTCCGTATAGACTTAGCAAAGTATTCGTCCGACTAGACCAAACCGCTAGTTTGGTTGTAGGAAGTAGTACCAGATTATTGTGCTGCTTGTGGCACTATCCTTTGTAGAGGTTTAGGAGGACTGGCCATTGTTTTGTTTGAAGAGTTGACATGGTGACTTTTTGCATGACCAATTTAGGGTCAGTCACTCCCTCACATACGATTGAATTATTTATTAGTCGTAGGACTGCACTCTAGAACCAACATGTGCAAATCAAGACTCATATGCTGTAGTAGGGAATGATGGTATAAAATTATCTAATTCATTGATTTGGTTTGGAGAAATTAGAAGAGCTAGAACAGTGACAATAGATAGCGTAGTAGTGACTGAAACTAAATTAGTTTCGGCAACTGAATTAGACAATTTGAGCTAGCTTGTTGATGCATATCACTATTGCCCCTTATAATAATTGAATGAGTTGCCCTCAAAAAAAGAATTGAATGATTTGGCTAGCAATTACCACCAAACTTGTCATCTACGACTCTCATAGTTTTTTTAGGCTAATTGTGCAACTGTCCCTGTTTTGGAGTCTAAATGCTCGTTTGCCTTCGTTTTTTTAACTTTGCAGATTTGCCCCTTTTTTTGAAACTAAGACTCGAGTTGCCCCTGTCCCATGAAGTAGGCTTAACGGTGTTAAGTCAAGGATGAAAAGACAAAAATACCCTCTCTCACTGCCAGGTGGACCCTACACGTCATCCCCACTGAACTCTCTCACTCTCTCATTGCCGAGTGGACCCCGCTTGTCAGCCTCTTCCTCAGTTGTCTCCCTTCTTCTTACATACGCAGAGTAGAGGACCGGCAAGGGGTCGGCCAATTTCCGACAAATCGGCAGCGCGTCGACGCGCAGCATGAGCGGCGGAGGAGTTGGGGACCAGCGCGCACTCGCTGATGCCTTCAGCTTGCCCCGCGGTGGCCTGTCGTCGTCTGGCCACGTGCGCCAGCGGCTCCGGTCGAGGGCGCCAGCTGGCAACGGGGCTCCGGCGACCGATGCGGCCAGGAGAGGCACGCAGGAGGGTACAGGCACGTGGAAAAGCTGATGGTGGCAGCCCTGCCCGGCCGCGCACACCAGCGTCCGTGCCCTGCCTCCCGCCACAGCCGCGCGCGCCGCGTCCGTGCCGTCCGGCCGCGCGCCCTGCCTCCCGTCGCGCCGCCCGGCTGAGGCCGCACGGGCGACGCCCCTGTTGCGCCCGGCCGCGACCGACTCCGCCCGGCTTCGCCTGACGCCGCCCCAGCCTTGCCCGACGCCGCCCGGTCGCGCTCGTCTGCCGCCCGACACGCCTATGCCCGCTCGTCGCGCTGCCCGGCTAACCCTAGCGTCGCCGTCGCCCAGACACAGGTCGACCGGAAGCAGAGAGTGAGGAACGAGGAAAGGAGGATAAGGGGTAGTTCAGTCCTTTGCCTGTTTGTTTTTATTTTGTCAATTTTTTTGGGCCCAAAAATTAACCCCAACTGACGGTCCAGCAAAGTTAAAAAAACAAAAGCAAACGAGCAATTAGACTCCAAAACAGGGACAGTTGCACAATTGACTCTTTTTTTCTATAATTCATGAATATTTGTGCACTGATCTGTTGTAGCAGGACTAGGAGAGCTTGCATTGGTTTTTACCTTGTAGAAACATTGAAGCGAAGGCGAAGTCGAAATCCTTGAGCTTTGATATAACTCCATTATGATAGACATGTAACATGCAAGCTTAAATCGACAATGAGCTTTCTCAGTCAGACGATGGTGTTCTTCGGACTGAACGGATTAGTCACATCATCCTTTGGCTCAGACATCACAAAAGATGATTTGTTTGATTTATTCTCCAGTGGAGTCACCAAAAATTGTGTTGACGTGGCAAAGGTACCACACCAAAAGAGCTCGGGGTGCTTGAAACACAGTAACCAACAATGAACCCACGAAAACTAGCATGTTTGGTTCTAGAAAATGGCTAGAGGCATGCCCTAAAAACTAGGAACACCTCTTAGGAAGACACATTTAGGGTGGTTCAAGGGTACTAGAACATCCACGAATCTTGTTGTGAAAAGCGCAAAATAGTAGGATACGGGGCTTGTAAGATATTAGAGTTTGTGATGCACATAAGGTGTATTGACTACAAAATCTGCACCAATCCTAACTTCCTTTCGGATTCTACCAAAATTGGCTTAACCAGTTTAGCAAACCTTAGGCAGAGATTCATAGCTGGTTTCACTAGACTTGGCCCAAATTAGCTATCAACGGCCTCCAAGTGCTTGGAAGTTGTGAAGAGTTTGAAAGAATGCACTGCATTCAGTGTCTCAAACTCTCAATGGTGATCACTGAAACAGAGGAACGGAGATACCAATTTGAAAAACCAGAGATACAACATGAAAGACGAGAGGTGTATGTAGATGCCCATGAGTTAGCTAAGTTTGCATGCTATTCTCTTATTAACGAAGGCTGCTATATTTGGCTCCTCAATCCCTCGTGTTTCATAGACTTGTATCTTCTATATGTGGTTAAAAAAACTCCTAGCTATCTCTAAAAAAAGAACATGCGCAGTTATCACGGTTACAAGGCGTATTTGGGCATATGTAGGAACAACTATCGGCACCAACCAGATGGTTGGTAGCAAGGCCCCAGCTTGCAGGAAGTGGCCATCGTGGAGAGCATCGGCCGTGGCCATGCGATAGCAGGACCGAACAGGTGAGTAAGTAGAGTGCTCTGAATGAATAGCTATGGAATTTCTGTTTCTCTATTCGTCGATGCACAAGAGAAGTGTTTGATCCCATATACCAACATGTGCCTTCGGCTTCATCGGTGTCATGTGAATGCTACAATGTCTCTAACGTTTTTGCAACTCTGTCGTCGTCGCAAGTGCATTCTATTTTGACACCTATTCATGGTGAACATTTGTCCTTTTCTCTACCTATTTCATTACGAAGCGGCGGTGCTAACTACTAAGGACTCGAGAAATGGGGAGAAAAGGTAGGTGGTTCGACACCGTGCAGAGAATTTTGAGCATTTCTGAACCTGATCCCGTGGAGACGCAGACGACGGATGCCAAGGTAACACTGTGTATTGTTTTTCCCTTTTCTCCATCAAATTATTGGGCTCGATCTCAAGAACTGGAAGTTCGATCACCATGAGAAGGCTGCGAAGCTGAGAGACAAGCCGAGCTTCAAGAAGATATGGCAGTTCGGCAAATCAAGCTCGTCCACTGCTTCCACCTCTGCGGCACCGGCCCCGGATGTGGAGGCTGATCAGCCTCATGAATTGCCACGATCACCAGCAGCGCCAGATAAGCAACATATCGAGGAGATCACCGGAAAGGTGCAATTCCTGGAGACGGGATGCGAGGAAGGCGAGCACATGTGCCCGACGGAGGTGGCGTCAGCAGCTTCAAAGGTCGACTCGACCTTCACGGCCATGGCAGCGGCGGCGATCGCCCGCGCCACGGTCACCTCACAGACGATTTGGTCTGCGCGTTCAAAGGAGGACATTGCCGCCACCAGGATCCAGGCGGCTTGTAGGGGCCATCTGGTATATATATCTTTTCACATCATTTGTTTTCCTTCCCATTTGCTGTTTGTAACTGCCATCTGGCAAACTGCCAGTAACCTATAAAACAATTTTTTTTTGGCTTGCAGACAAGGAAACCACACCAGGAAAGAGGAATGTCTAGGTTGATGTTGTTGGTTAACAAGGGGTTCGCCGTTAAGCGCCAAACCGAGGAAGCATTGTACTGCATGCAGATGATGACAAGGATTCAGACTCAGATATACTCAAGGAGGCTCAAGACTGAGGATGACAAGAAGGCTCTCAAGACTCAGACCAAGGTTAAACACAGCTTGGACAAAACAAAGGTGCGATCGATGAAATTATTCATGATTATATTCAGTTCATTGTTTAATGATGAAACCGTGAGCTTTTTTTACGAGAAACAAGAGGGGCACGCCCCTACTGAGATTTTATTAGAAAGAACAACAGAATAAAACAAAATCGTGATTTAACACTACAGTGGGAGGGAGGTGAAACCGTGAACTCTAACCTCCACGTTACATTATGCACAAATTTCTAGTGATTTAGCACTAGGAATAAGAGAAAGAAAACTTTGGATTTTTTTTTTTTGTGACAACAAAACTTTGGATTGAAATCTGCTATATATTCCTATAACTTACAGAGCCATGCGCGCAATACATGTATCTAATAATCTTCTGAGTTCTGACATATGAATCTGGGATTTGGTGACAGACTGGTGACGGCTGGGACCATAGCCTGCAGTCCAAGGAACAGACGGAAGCCGTGCTGAAGATGAAGCAGGAAGCCGCTTCAAGGCGGCAAAGGGCCTTGTCATACGCATTTTCTCAACAGGTGTTGATCAACGATGATCTCGCGACAGCTAGCCTTTTCCATAGGTTGTGTTTCTTCTTGTTCTGTTTCTCAAATTCCGTCTCTGCATTTATCGCCGTGCAGTGGAAGAACAGGAACACCTCTTCTGCACGAGCTGCGCATGCGCGTGCGCCTGCTCCAATGTTCATGGACCCCGGCAATCCGAACTGGGGCTGGAGCTCGACGGAGCGCTGGATGGCGGCTGCGAGGCCATGGGAGAACCAGACCACAACATCATCGGACACTAGCCGTGTCGCGTCGAAGAGTGGCAGCAGCCGGCTGCCTCGACTGGCCGTCTCGGTACAGATACCCACGGCCACTACCACTACGCCAAAGGGCAAGTCGTCCTTCCGCCCACCGAACTGGCCGTCGTCGCTATCGTCGCCGTCGACGCCCCCGCCACGGTCGTCGCCGTTGATCTCAGGGAGGACGACGGCCATGCTCGCGAGCCCGAGGAGCGGCCCATCACTCCACGCTACGAGCGGCCTCCAGCACACCAAGAGTCTGCAGCCAGATCGCCGCCCGCGGAGCAGCCAAGAGCTCTCGGTGAACAGCCCGCGCCGCGCCGTGCCGGCGAGCCCCAGGGGCGCCAGCGGAAGCAGCAGCCCGCTCCACACTTCAAGCAATGGCATGCCGTTCGAGCGTCGCCCGCGGAGCAGCCAGGACCGCGGGATGTGCAGCAGCCCGCGCCTAGGCGCCAAGGACGCCCCGCTGCGGCGCACGACGAGCCTGCGGGCGGAGCTCCCGCGAAGGCTGAGCCTGGGAAGCTCCATCGCGGTCGCGTCGGCCATGGGAGACGACGAGGGCGCGCCGGTGACCCCCAGCTACATGCAGCCAACGAAGTCGGTGAAGGCCAAGGTTGTCAGATGCCCGAGGCCGTTGGCGGCATTGTCCACTTCTGCTGACATGTTTGACGCCGCTGAGAGTGGTCCAGTGCCTCTACAAGTGCCTCCCTCACCGACACCGTCTTCCGCCAAGAAGCGTTTGCCCCAGGCGTTCACGGACAAGCCGAGCGCCTCGTCACCGAGCAAGGTGGCGCTGGAGAGGGTAAGGCGGCACTCGCAGCTTTCCAGTCCCAGGATGTCGCTGTCCTGAGTGAAGGTAGCTGCTATAGTCGAAGAGGGAGATGGAATGAACAAGAACCAAATCAAGTGTCCACTTTGTTTTGTGTGTCTTCGACTAGTTACTGAGTCAGGTGGTGTTTTTGTTTTTTTGTGCGTGTATGTTTTAGGACACGTGCATGGGATCATGAGTGTGGATGGAGGAACTCTAGTGTTTTTTTTAGCAAAAAGGAAAGAATTGCTCTCCAATAGATCTGTACAAGAGAACTCTTTAATTAAATACAGCAGTTTGATGGTTTTTTTCCTCCGACTCATATAAATGGCCCTGTTTGGCTGGACTTAAAACCAGTCATTCCAGCAGCCAACATTTTGAAACAGGTACTGTGGCTACACAAAAAATCAGCAGCTGTACATAGCACAATCACCTTTCGCATTGGTCCAGAAACTGAATGAAGTCCAATTACCGGGGACTGGGATCAGCAACTTGTGAAGGATATTTTCTGGGAAGAGGACCAAAAGTCCATATTGGCGCTGCCAGGGCATGAGAACCGACCAAATGAGATAGCATGGCATTTTGATCCTAAAGCACGGTTCAGTGTTAGAAATGCCTATAAGGTATGCAGAGATGACAAACTAAGACGGAGAACGCAGGGCACGGCTCAGAGCAGTAGCAGTGGTGGTGATGACCATCTATGTCAGAGTATTTGGAAGCTAAATTGCCCAAATAAAGTTAAGCATTTTATGTGGCGATTCGTACACAATAGTCATCCATTGAGAATTAACCTGATCCGTAGGGGCATGCGAATTGATCCCAAATGTCCAGTTTGCGGACGGTTTGATGAAGATGGAGGACATCATTTTTTTCAAGTGCAAGACGGCCAGGCATGGCTGGGGTCATCTTCAGCTAGAATCTGAAAGGGTTGCACTTGCGTCAATAGACTCAGCAAGGAGTGCAGTGAGTTTTATTCTTCAATCTCAAACAGAAGAAGCTAATGATGGTCTTCACGCTTGCAGGAAAACAAGTGAACTTGCTTTTCTCCCTCGCGTCGTCTCCTCTGGGAGGCGACTCGAGGGCCCCCTCCTTGCCGGCCGAGCGCCACCCTCCCACGTCAGCACGGCCGCCGCCGTCGTGCCTCCTCCTCGCCGGCGGCGGCGAGCTCCCCCCTGTGTCCTCTCCTCTTCCTCCCTGTGTCCGCTCCCACCTCCTCTCCTCTCCCCCCACCTCCTCACCTCCTCACCTCCTCCTTTTCAACATCGGCGACGGCGGCCCGTCGGCCGGATCTGGGCCCCCATGGCCGGATTCGGGCCTCCCGCCGCTGGATCGGGGACCCGTGGCCAAGGCGACGGCGGCGGCCCTCCCCACTGTGCGTCTCCAGGTTCGGGACCCCTTGTGCGGCTCTTGGCCTGGCGCCCTGGCTGCGCGGGCGGCGCGGCTCCCGGCCTGGCGCGAGGCCGGCACGGCGCGAGCGCGTGTGCTGCGGCCGCCGGCGTGGCGCGGGCCCCCGTCGTGGACAGCTAGGGTTCCGGTGCATGCCCCCTGGTGCGCTGCGCGGCCACGCTCGGCCGGCGAGGCTGGTGCCCTAGAGCGGCTCCCGGCTGGAATTCTAGGCGCGACGCGGGCGTCGGCGGCTAGAGGCGCTAGCAACCCACTCCCTGCCAGATCCGCCCCTTCCATGGCCGGATCCGGGCTCCCAGCGGCCGGATTTGGGCCCCCGTGGCCAGATTAACGGTGATGGTCATCTAGGGTTCCACGCCCCTAGCAGCGTCCGGATGTGCCTGCTCGGTCCTCTCGCAAGGGATGCTGCGGTTCGATGTCCTGCTGCAGTGACGTGATATAGCTAGGTGAAAACCTTGCCTGGCTCGTCCGGGCCATAGGCGGTGGCGCAACGTGCGTCATATTCCTTCTTGAAGGCGTCGTGGAAGCTTGTGCTGACCTTCTCGGATGGTGCTTCACCAACGTCGTTGGCGTCCGTGGATGTCAAGATCCTTCTTGAAGGCTTCGTTGGAGCACTGCCGCAGCCGGTTCCTGTCTCCTTCGTCGGTGCTATGCCCGCCTGTGCTTCTTCTCTTCGCTTTGGTCTACGCAACTCGGGTGTTGGTGTCGGCGCAACAGTTCGCAGTGGCTACCTGGTCACTGGTGGTTCGACGTCCCCTTCGCAGTGGCTTCCTAGTCACTGGCGGTTTTACCTCGCGACTACCTGGTTGCTGGAGGTTTATCTCGCGACTACCTGGTCGCTGGAGGTTTGAGTACAACGTCTCCTTCGTAGTGGCCTCCTAGTCACTAGTGGTTTCACCTCGCGACTACCTAGTTGCTTGAGGTCCTGGTGGATGCTTTGCCACCGCGGCTCGACCCCCTCGGCTAGCGATCTTTGTGCAGATGTATCTTCTTGCAGGCATAGTTTAGTTGGTTAGTTTGTTGGTGTCGGAGGTGGTGGCCTCCCCCGCTCTTTTGTTTTCTTGTTTTTTCTTGCTGTCGGTTTGTGTTGGGATTTTGTCGATAATCTTAGATTACCTGCGAGTTTCTTGTATTAGTTGTACTTGGGTTGGACTCTATTCTGCTTAATAAAAAACATGTCTAGGGTTGGGCGTGATCTCGAAAAAATGGTCTTCACGCTTTGGGCACGGTGGTCAGAACGCAATAATATCAGAGAGGGTGTAGGCCACGTTTGGCGTCTGGTATTGCTCAATCTATCAGACTGCATGTTGCTGAGTCCTTGAAGAAGCAAGCTGGAGCATCTGTGTCTGTTACCAGGTGTGGGGATCGTTGGTCAAAACCACCTACAGGAAACTGAAAATTGAATTGTGATGCATCATTCGTTCCAGGTGCTGCTATGGGAAGTTGGGGATTCATCGTTAGGGACAGTGATGGAGATGTTGTCTCGGCTGGTATAGGCGGGCTGATTGATGAAATCAAGTTCCTAGTGCAGGTTAATTTTAATAGTTTTCAATGTGTTTCGGTGTCTAGAAATTGTAATAGAGTAGCTCATGAAATTGCTGCCAGTGGTTATGAATGTGTTGATGGGATCAGGCAAATCTTGAGCTCTCTCCCAAAACATATCAATGTAATTGTTGCTTACAAATTATCAGCCTACGAGTAATATATTTACCTAGTCAAAAAACGAAACGGGATGAAATCCAAAAATATATATATTATTTGCATCCGAAATACAAGATAAAATTAGCTTTTTTAGGATCTCCAAAATAAAATTAGCTGAGTGAGGCACTATTTTTGGCGAAAATAAAATTAGCTGATGAGGTACTATTTTTGGCGGACAAGAATGAAAGGAACAGGCAACGAGCACCGATTTCCCCCGTAGAAGAAAAATAGAGCCCAGAAGTTATCCATTGGGCCGGCCCATATTTCTACTCGCCAGAGATTAGGGCTTCTAGAACCAGCCAGCTCGCCGCTACTATAAAAACGTGCTACCCCTCTCTTCCCTTCGGTAACCCTACCTCGCTCGCTCCACCACAGCCGCCGCCGCCATGGATGATGGAGATGGTTTCTCCGTCAACCTGATCTCTCTCCGTTCCGTTTGTAGAGCTTCCCGGTGTCGTAGTAGTGCTTTTATTTAGTTTCGATTTCGATTTGAGTTTTTCGTCGCCTCTTCTTTCGGCTTCAAGAGAACGATCCACTCTTGGCGGCCTTGTTCTGGGGGCGCAGAACGAACCTCGCGCCGCGGGGGATCAGCTTACGGTCCCGGCCGCCGTCTCATCGGCGCCGGGATCCCCAGCCCTGCGGCGAACATAGACTTTTGCACCGAGGAACCGAGCAATCTGCCGGCGCTCTCCCGGTCCCATTTGATTCGTGTTTGTTTTCCGCTGCGCACCGCACATCGTGTTGATAGTCGCTGCTTCGCTTTGCAGCACTCGCAAAGTGGATTGGCGACACCTGAAGGGATCGTGCTGACTACTTGTGCGCTGCGCGGCCCGTCCGTAGAAGAGGGACGTGGACGTGGATGTCCGTAGAAGAGTATGGTATAACAAACATGACTGCTACCTTGGATCGATCTAGCCAAATAATTGAACGGACGAACAGCATTGTGAGATTTGTGGGCTGATTTGCCAACGATTAACATTGCAAATTACAGCTTAAAAAAATGGCTACCATTAGAACGTGGGGAGAAATGCGCCACTGAACTTATAAATATATATATATATAAATAAATTGGTAAATAAAATGAATTAATGCGAGAAGACGATGAGGCAAGGAAACAAGCGAACAATCATGAACCTTTGTGGGGCACCCCAGTTTTTTTTTTAGGGGAATCATGCCCATGGGCGTGATCGGCTCCGGTTTCGGCTGATCCTTGTACATTGGCTGATTGCGGACACTGTTTACATTCAACCGATATATCACCAGCGGCTAATATACTTATCAAATTATAGTTTGTTTTATTTTTAGTATTAAATTAAACTGCTTGTTTTATTTAAAATTTACATAAAATATCACTTTTTAGCTTATTTTATTAATAAAAGTTTTTCAATATGATTTAAATATGACTATATTTATATATTTTTTAATAAGATGAATGGTTAAATTTAGGATCAGAGAAGTTAAACAAACTTAATTTGGAATGAGGGAGTAAAAGTTTCCATCCCAATATAAGAACACATGGAACATTTTTGAAGAACGTGGCTCTTGGTGAATGGTCATAGATGTGGCATCCGTAAACATAATCTACAGTTTGTTAAAAACGGTTTCCGGTTTCAGAAAAAATGGTTAAACATTGTTATTGGTAGAGAGCAATATTTGAAGTCAATCTGAAGACTTGGACTGCTATCTCTACCTAATAATTAATCATGGAAATTTCCCACCATCTTTCTGTCCGCTAATTTTTCTGTCCGTCATCCTCCGCCTGACTGATTCATACTCCGTGAAGGACTTTCGACCTACGAAGATGGAAGTCGCATCGAATCGAATTCAGATAGAAACGGAATAGAAATCGGCAAAGCAAAGGCACGAGCAACCAAAACAAAATCCCCCCACTACGATCAAATCCAAACCAAACTAACTCAAAATTTCAGCCGTAATCTTCGTATGAAATAATTTTCTTCTGCCACTTCCGTCTTTAGTTTCCGTGATGAACTCGAGACCCCACGAGAGGAAAAACCGGCTAATTATCTGAATCTGACAGAAATCCGAACGGAGGAGGGAGATACACACGCAAAGTTTTGTACTGCAATGCCGCAGCATTTTCTGGTGTCTCTCTATTCATTATAAAGGAAATACATGCATCCATACATGGTTACAAACTAACTGAGACAATCACGGCATACCCACAATCGGTTGTTGCCATCCCAACAGCCAAGGCATACCGCCTGCCATGCTTAGTCACTAATCAGTCTAAGCTACCAAATATAGTTAGCGGGTGCTCAGGGTTTATTCCAACAATCTCCTCCTAAGCCCTTGAGCAACTACTCTAACTTCTTCATGCCGATCCCATCACGGAGTTCTTGAAACCTGCTTCGACCAAGCGCCTTTGTCAGGATGTCGCCCAGCTGAAGCTCAGTGCCGACAAACTCTATGTCGATCAGCCTTCTGTCCCAACACTCCCGGATGAAGTGAAATTTTACATCAATGTGTTTACTCCGGTCGTGATGAACAGGATTCTTCATCAGTGCGATAGCGGACTTGTTGTCCACCTTGAGCTTTGGTGCGTGGACAGCTCCTCCGATGAGCTCTGCTAGCAGACGCGCTAGCCAGACTCCTTCGCACGCAGCTCCGGCCGCCGCTATGTACTCTGCTTCGCAAGACGATAGGGCGACGACCTTCTGTTTCGACGATTGCCAAGCAATCGGACCTCCGCCCAGGAAGAAGATGAGACCGCTAGTGCTCTTGCGATCATTCACGTCCCCAGCAAGGTCACTGTCTGAGTAGCCTGTCAGCTGGGGCGCTGAACCCTTCCTTCCTGCCGGTCGGTAGTGCAAACCCCAGTGCACCGTGCCTGCCACATAACGAAGTACTCGCTTCACGGCTGCAAGATGCTCCTGTCGCGGCGCCTCCATGAACCTGCTGAGGTACCCAACAGCGTATGCTAGGTCCGGCCTTGAGTTGCATAGGTACCTCAAGCTACCGATGAGGCTGCGATACTCGGTGGCATCAACAGCCGGCGTCGTACCTTCCTTCAGGAGCTTCAGCTTCATCTCCATAGGCGTGGCGCTGGCATTGCACCCCATCAGTCCGCCCTTCTCAAGGATCTTGGCGGCGTAGGCACTCTGCCGCAGTGTGATGCCGTGAGCTCCTTGGGTGACCTCGAGCCCAAGGTAGTAGGACAAGAGCCCAAGGTCACTCATGCGAAAAGTGCGCAGCATCTGTCCCTTGAACTTCTTGACGGCGTCGGCATCACCACCCGTGATAATGAGATCGTCGACATACACACCCACGATCAGGCGCCCTGTGCTCTTGCCACGGGTATACATGCCGTGCTCGTCGACGCAGCGAGTGAAGCCGAGACCGAGCAGAGCAGCGTCGAGCTTCTGGTTCCACGCCCTTGGGGCTTGGCGAAGCCCGTACAGAGCCTTCCGGAGGCGCAGCACCTTGTGCTTGTTCTTGCTGTCGACAAATCCGGGAGGTTGCTGGACGTAGACTTCCTCCTGGAGTTCGCCGTTTAGGAACGCCGATTTGACGTCCATGTGGTGGACGCCCCAGCCGAAGTGAGCAGCAATGGCAAGAAGCAGTCGGACTGACTCCAGCCGAGCGACGGGGGCGAACACTTCTTCAAAGTCGATCCCGGGGCGCTGCACGTACCCCTTGGCCACGAGGCGCGCCTTGTACTTGACGATGGCGCCATTCTCGTCACGCTTCACTTTGTACACCCATTTTAGGCCGATGGCGTGTTGGTCCCGTGGGAGATCAGCCAGCGACCATGTGTTGTTGTCGCGGATGGACTGGAGCTCCTCCTCCATCGCCGCGTTCCAGTTAGGATCGCCGTTGGCATCCTTGAACGACTTGGGCTCCTCCACACTGACATTGTGTAGTTCAGCTTCCTCGACGTCGCGGTGAGCATGCCCGGGCACGGTGTTGGTGCCCAGAATATTCTGGAGCGTCCTGTACCGGTGCTCTAGGTCTTCGTCGTCATCGGCGTCGAGGTTCGGGTCGTCATTCAGCGGCGTCGCGTATTCCACTCGAGGAGGTGAACCTCGAGCAGAGCCTCGAGCAGGTGAGCCTCGAGCAGAGCCTCGAGCAGGTGAGGCCCCTCGAGCAGAGCCTCGAGAGCCTCGAGCAGAGCCTCGAGAGCCTCGAGCAGAGCCTCGAGCAGGCGAGGCCCCTCGAGCAGCGCCTCGAACAGGCGAGGCCCCTCGAGCAGAGCCTCGAACAGGCGAGGCCCCTCGAGCAGAGCCTCGAGCAGGCGAGGCCCCTCGA
>CM041641.1:16081218-16115491 GCA_023333625.1 Bothriochloa decipiens | reverse complement strand
TCGAGCAGAGCCTCGAGCAGGCGAGGCCCCTCGAGCAGAGCCTCGAGTAGGTGAGGCCCCTCGAGCGGACGTGGGCGATGAAGAACCAGGCACGGTCGATGTCGAGGGTGCTGGTGGCTGGTGACACAGCTCATACTCCTCCTCGATGATGAATGGCACCGAACTGCCACTCGCCGCGGCGCTCCCCCAGTCCCAGTGCGCGTTCTCGTCAAACACGACATCGCGCGCGACCCGGACACGCTCCGTGGCGGGGTCATAGAAGCGGTACGCTTTCGCTCCATCTTCGTAGCCGATGAAGACTACCTTCTGGCCGCGATCCTCCAGCTTGCTTGGATGCGGTCGAAGACGCTTGATGTAGGCGACACACCCAAACACTCTGAGGAAACGCACGGGTGGCTTCTTCCCGTACCAGGCCTGGTACGGTGTCTGGCCGTCGAGGGCGGCCGTTGGCGACCGGTTGAGGAGGTACACTGCTGTGTGCACCGCCTCTCCCCAGAAGAAGCCTGGCATGCTCCGCGCGCGAAGGATGCTCCGCGCCGTGTTCACGACCATCTGGTTCCTCCTCTCCACGACGCCATTCTGTTGCGGAGTGTGCGGCGCGGAGTGTTGTCGAAGGATTCCCTCGCTGGCGCAGTACTCGCCGAACTGCACCGAGGTGAATTCGCCTCCGTTGTCGGTGCGGAGGACCTTGAGCTTCTTGCCAGTCTCGCGTTCCACCTTCGCCTGGAACGTCATGATGGCCGCTTGTGCGTCGGCCTTCGAGCGCAGCAGGATGAGCCACATGTACCGGCTCATGTCATCGACCAGCAGGAGGAAGTAGGTGTTCCCGGCCGGTGTGGACGGAGTAATCGGCCCGCAGAGATCTGCGTGGACCAGCTCGAGCTGCTCCTTCGCCCGGTATTTGGCAGCCTGCGGGAACGGCGTTCTCTTCTGCTTGGCAAGAACGCAGTCCTCGCAGACTTGCTCGATGTGGTCGATCGCCGGTAATCCCTTCACCATCTCGCCCCGGCTCAGCTTCCTCAGAGACTGGAAACTGAGATGCCCATACCTCTCGTGCCACTTCCAGGCGACGTCGCCGACACGCGCGGTGAGGCACACCGGGGCGGCGATGTTCATGTCGAGGTAGTAGAGGCGGCTTGGGGATCGGTGAACTTTGGCGAGCAGGAGTTGTTGTAGATCGAAGATGCGGAGGATGCCTTCTTCGATGGCGACCTTGTACCCGCTCTCGTCCATCTGGCCGAGGCTCACAATGTTGGTGGTGAGCCGCGGGATGAAGTAGACTCCGTCGAGCCGGCGGTGTTCGCCGGATCTGAGGGCGAAGAGGACGGTGCCCTTCCCCTCGATGTTGACCACCGACCCGTCGCCGAACTTGACGGTGCCGGTCACGCTGCTGTCGAGCTCGGAGAAGACACGACGCGAACCCGTCATGTGGTTCATCGCACCGTTGTCGAGGACCCATCGGCAGGGCCCCTCTGCCTCCTTCTCCTCCTCTCTGAGGTGGAGCAAGACCTTTGGCTCGTCGAGTTGGACGCGCTGCAGCGGGTCGACGGTGCGCGGCGACGGCGGCAGCGAGGAGCCTCGAGCATATCCTCGAGCAGGTGAGGCCTCTCGAGCAGACCCTCGAGCAGGTGAGGCCTCTCGAGCAGACCCTCGAGTAGGTGAGGCGTCTCGAGCAGACCCTCGAGCCGGTGACCCTTGAGTAGGTGAGGCTCGAGCCGAGCCTCGAGCATGTGAGCCTCGAGCATGTGAGGCTCGAGTAGGTGAGGCTCGAGAAGGTGAGCCTCGAGCCGGCGAGTGGGGAACGGATGCGCGTGACGCGGTTACCTCAGACTCGACGGAGATGTACATGAGGGCTCGATCCTCTTCCTCCTCGACCTGGGCCACATAAGCCGTGGCCTTCTTCTTCTTGCCACGGCAGTCTCTGGCCCAATGGCCTTTCTTCCCGCAATTGTTGCAGAGGGTTCCGGGCGGAGGCTTGCCACCGCCAGCGATCCCGGCGCCGGCGTTCTGGCCGTCTTGGCCGTTTCGCGCCGTGGAACCTGCACCGCCACGAACGCGTCCGCGCCCTTGGCGCTTCCCGCGACCGCTGGAGCTGCCGCTGCCACCGGTGCTCTCCTGCTCGCGGCGGGCCTTACGACGTGCCTCCCACTCGTCTTCGCAGAGCAGGAGCCGCCCCATGCCGTCCGTGATTTCCTTCGGCTTACTGCGTTCCTCGAACACGCGCAGCCTCCCGACGACCTCCTCGATCGAGACCGTGTCCAACTCGAGGAACATCTCGAGGGAGACTGCAGCCTGGGAGAGACGATCCGGAACGACCTGCAACAATTTCTTGACTACCTCGGCGTCCGTGATCTTGTCACCGAGCGTCCGGAGGTTTGTGGCGAGCGTCGTGATGCACGTGCCGAACTCGGTGACGCTCTCGCCTTCCTTGAAGGAGAGGTTCCCGAATTCCCGACGAAGCTGCTGCGCGCTGGCGTCGCGAGAGCGTGCGTCCCCGATGCGCAGCGCCTTGACCGCATCCCAAGCCTGCTTCACAGTCGGCTTTCGGCCGAGGGTGGTCCACATCTCGGAGGGAACTGAGCGCAACAGCCCGGCCATTGCCTGGCGATCGGCGTGGTACTCGTCGTCGTCGGGATCTTCGTCGATGCCGATGTCGACGGCGTCCCAGACGCGGAGCGTCTGGAAATTCACTTCCATCACCAGCGCCCACTCTGGATAATTCGTCCGTGTGAGCATCGGCCACGCGACGTTCGCAGACGAACGCTCGATGACGCGCTCCACGATCCGTGAGCCGGAGCGGTGACGCGAGTGGCGACCCGTCGAGCGTCCACGACGACGCGGCGGCGACCGCGACGGCTTGATCTTCTCCTCGTTGCCGTAGCCATTGGAAGGAGACCGCGAGGCCATGGCGACGACGGCAACCTAGCTCCGATGCCAATTGACAGAAATCCGAACGGAGGAGGGAGATACACACGCAAAGTTTTGTACTGCAATGCCGCAGCATTTTCTGGTGTCTCTCTATTCATTATAAAGGAAATACATGCATCCATACATGGTTACAAACTAACTGAGACAATCACGGCATACCCACAATCGGTTGTTGCCATCCCAACAGCCAAGGCATACCGCCTGCCATGCTTAGTCACTAATCAGTCTAAGCTACCAAATATAGTTAGCGGGTGCTCAGGGTTTATTCCAACAGAATCCAATCCAAATCAAATAAAAAGGAGCTACCAATTGAATCGAAGCAGACGCAATCCAAATCATGTGCAAATCGAATAAATCAGACAATATAAATCTAATAGAACACAAAACAAAATCAGTTTAATCAAAAGCCGATCTATCTTCTTGGGAACAAGAGCGTGCTGCCATAGGACACTCACAGTAACCAACGCAGCTGCGCCATAATGAACAACGACCGCGCCGTTGCACAGCCCTGCGGTCGTGCCGCCGACCCTGGTTCACATGTTGGTCGCGTCCGTTGGCAGATTTGCCCCAGGGACACGCGGCGGGGCCTCTGATCGGCGCGAAGCCAGGCGAGGAGGTCGGCGTTGGGAGTGCCTCTGGCCATCAGAGGAGGGACGAGGTCGGATGAAGATGCCGTCCTAGAGTGGAGCGACGAGGCCTCCGGCGCAAGGAGGGGCGATGGCCGACGCAGGGAGGGGCGAGCGGACGAGGCGGCCGGCGCAGGGAGAAGCGAGCCCAGGACGAAGCAGCCAGCACGGGGAGGAGCGACCTGAGCAGATGAGGCCGGCGTGCGGGCGTGGGGAAGAATCCGAAACCACCGGAACGGAAGCGGGAGCGGAAGCGGAGGCTACGCCGTTGCGGCGTGCGGTGAAAGGGAAACGGTGTGAATGGATAATATGGAGAAAAAAAAACAAAATAAAAAAGTATTCCTTGTGAGCTGGATGGTCCACTGAGTGGAAAGCCACGTCAATCTATTTTATCATATATTTACTTTTTTTATTTTCTAAATTTTATTAATGATCATCAGTTCATCACACAGGTAAAGGTGAGTGCGTGTGTTACTACGTAGATTCAAAAACGATTTTGTATTCCTTTCTTTTTTTGGTATTTGGTTGCTTCATGTATATGGTGTAGAGTCTAATTTTTTATCTTTTGTCTCTCACTCTGCCTCACTAATACACTCACTCATCTTCCATCTCTTTCTCCATCGTTCTTCACAATCATTCTCACCTTTCTCGTTTCAAATTTGGAGATGCAGAATCTTTACTCGTGTTGCATCAATAATTCAATATCATAACATGGTCATCTAGGTCCGTTCACATTACGACGTGCTTTCCACCCTTCTTAAACACATAGCATGTGTACAAAACAACTATCTATTTAGGCCTATCAATTTCTCAGGCTACGACAGTAAAAAAAGCTCAGTCGAGATTAGTCTTTTATTTCATTTCATTAGAATTTGTTATAGGCCTTCAATTAATTTAATTTGATTTAAGATTGGACTAAATAAAATATAAATAAAAATTTAGCTACCTCATTATTAACATACGATAGATTATATTTTCGTTGCAACGCACGAGCATGTTTGCGAGTGTATATCTAATTTCTTTTGACCATTGCTGTGGCCATCCTTCATCACATAGCGGTTTTCCCGAATCGTACATGGTGTTT
Organism: Bothriochloa decipiens; assembly: GCA_023333625.1. Classification (NCBI taxonomy): domain Eukaryota; kingdom Viridiplantae; phylum Streptophyta; class Magnoliopsida; order Poales; family Poaceae; genus Bothriochloa; species Bothriochloa decipiens. The sequence continues at coordinate 16,110,853 of CM041641.1, read as the reverse complement.
TGTTTATGACGTCAGACTTTTGTTCAAGTGTTGTTAAGACATGATCTTTATCAAGACTTGTCAGCTAAACTCACGTTCTTCAACAACAATGTCCAGGCTTAGACATCGCAAACGCAAACCAGGCTCGGTTGCAACGCACGGTGCACATTGCCCCCGTCGCATCTCGCCACTACAGAACGACGACTGAAGAGTTTTGCCAGTAAGATCACAAAGACCATGAGGAGTTTTGCTAGTAAGATCACAAAGACCATCAAGGCACCGCTGCAGAAATTCCGCCTGACAACGTGGGCATAATCTGCCCACATTTGTTTCGGCGACACGGTTGTAAACGCCAACGGATAATATGACCATACTACGTCGAAATGCCCATAACCTCAAGTCATAATGGAGGCAACGTTGAGCCAGAGATGAAAGGGTACGAGCTTGACTTTTGCATTGGTGGCATAAAAATTTTGGAAGGAGAGGAATACGAGGTGCTTTAGGAAGTTAGCACCCAAATGCCGCATAAACTACATACGAATCAGCTTGTTTCTCTTTTCTAGCAATCTGAGAAGAACATGAGAAATATGAACTCAAAAGTTTAGAATGCCATTAGAAGAGAGATTTAACACTATCATGTAAATCTGTTCGTATCATACAACATGCTTTGTGGATACCACGTTCAAACATATTGGCTAAGGTACATGCTAACAACTTCATATGATAAAGTGTCGTATACTAGTCGGATAATGTGGCTCTCATGGTACACGAAGTCGCTTGATGGATCCTTGTTCGTCAAACTTCTACATGGAATAAAGGGGCTTCCGATTTGGCATTTACTCACAACGATTGTCCCACTTTTTTTTAATGAAGGATAGAAATTATCTGGCTTTATCTACCCGTGAGTAGAATCAGACCAAATTATTACAATAGGAAAAATAAAAATAAAATAAAAAAGAAACCGACAGAAAAAGTTACATCCCCAACAAGGGACTCGAGTAGTCCTATGCGACAAACAGACTTGCTCCGTGATGTCAACTACTCTAGAATAGGCCCGTAGATTAGCAGGAGCAAGGTGGGCGACGGTCACTACTACTATTTTGAACTTCTGTTGCGGGCAGTTTTGGTTTTCCACAGCGGGCAAACGCGTCCGCTGCGAATGTAAGGTCATAGAAAATCGTGGCCTCACCACAGCGGGCGCTGTTGCCTGTTGCGGTAAATCGGTTTTTCACGGCGGGCACGTTAGGAACGTCCATCGCGGCAAATGATTTAGAAAAAACAAAAAAAGAAAAAAAAACAGGACAGGCCCGACAAGCCCATCCACGGGCCCGCCGAGCCCATCCAAGCTGCAGCGCCGCCGCCGCCGGATCTACGCCGGCGTTGCTTCCTTCTGCCTGGAGGTGAGGGATACGTCGCCACCGTCGCTGGGGCGGACGCCGTGGTCGGATCCTCCCTCGCCTTTGCTGGATCCGCGCGCAGACGGCCATGTCCTCACCGCATCGGGGCTGCTCCAGCTCCTATCGCCGTCCGCTGCGGGAGAAAGAGGGAAGAGAGTGAGGGAGATGATGTGGGAGAGAGGAAGATGGCCGGCGTCAACAGAATCTGGCCCAGCCTCCACCGGATCTTGTCGTCCTCCACTGGCTCCTGCCCTGCTCCTCGCCCGCGCGCCGTCGTTGCCGGGAGCGCCGCGGCCCTGCTCCTCGCCCGCGCGCCACCGTCGTCGGGAGCGCCGTGTCCCCACTGCTCGCCAGCGCGTCGCCATTACCAGGAGCACAGCCCCTCCTCGCGGCCCCGCCCCGCTCCGCGCCTCGCCCGCCTTCGATCTGTCGCGCCGAAGGAGAAGCGTGGGCACCGCCGTCGCCAGGAGCGCCGCGGCCCTGCTCCGCCATCGCGTGGGCCTCTTCCCCGACCAGGAGGGGTGGAGTTGGGAGACGTGCGCCGGAGGAGAGTGGAGAAAGGAGGGGTGGAGCGCCGTCTTCGTGAGGAAAAGAGAGAGGAGACAGGGGAGAGAGTGGAGAGGGAGAGAGTGGACGGTTGAAACCCTAACTATTGGGTTTTATACTTGGACTAGATATCGGGCCACATCCTGGGCCTAACGAGCCTTAGCCTTAACCGTTGCGGGCCTTATAAGATGCCCGCTACGGTAAATCGATTTACCGCAGCGGACATCTTAAAACGTCCGTCACGAAAAATAGGTATATTTCATGGCGGACATCTTAAGATGCCCGCTGTGGTAAATCGATTTACCACAGCGGGCAATTGTGTCTGTCACGGTAAATAAAAAGTGTCCACCACGGTAAATCGTGGGATTTACCGTGACGGGCACTTATAGGTGTCCGCTTCGGAGTCCTCCAGGGCAACGTTGCGGAAAATCGATTCTGTAGTAGTGGGTTCAGGACCTCCATAATTTAAGGGCCCCCAAGTTTGCAATAAATACTAACCGATAATAGCTAATAATCTTTTTAAACAGAAAAATAGATGTAGCATATCCAAAAAGAGTTTGCATCTTGCGATTTCCTATCTTGTTAATTGGACCAACTCACCAACATAAGACCAGCCCAATGGTCATGTCCACGTCTCTACTTGGCAATAACTTTCCTGTTCATTTTTCTCATGCCAATTTGTTTTCTCATGCTAACTGCTAGGATGCTAGTTTATTATTTGAGTACTACTTTTTACTCTTTTAGAGATTTGATATGTTTTTAGTAGTGTAAAACCCACATAATTAGGCAAAAGTATATTTTGATTTTCTTAAATTTTAGGGCCTCATCATCTATTTTGTTCACGTGCCTCCAAATCTTAGTACTGCCCTGTCTAGAATACGATCACCAATGTTAAGATAAAGCCGCGAAAACACGTTTGTCAGACATTAAAAAAAGGTACTGGATGATTCTTCCAACCAAGGCAACAGCACAAAGACTTGGTGCAGATACAAGCCTGCCAACCAACATCCGAGCTGTTACGCCTTCCTATGCCACCTCCGCCTTAAGCTGAACACCAAACAGGGAGACCACACGAGAGAGCTGCCCGGCCTTGGCGAACATGAACTTCGACAACTCGCCTGCGCCTCGCTGCCGGCCTGGAGAAACCAGGCTAGATTTTTACCCAGTTATTGAACACCCGTGGGCGCAGCAGAGGACGAACTGATCAACGGCTTCGGCGGCGCCTTCACCAAGGTGCGTGGAGTTCCGCCGCTGCCGGCGCGGCGTAACTCGCCATGCATGGTTTTCACCTAAACCACTGCCACTACCATCGATTTTGCGCCCGACTAACGTGGAAGGTCGCCTTCACCAGAAGGTCACCATCAGCTTCACCCAGAGGGCGGGCAGCCCCGGCGCTGACCATGAATCAAATCCAGGCCCAGGGAGCTCAAATCCGACCCGCTATCGCCGCCGCTGACGAGCCATCGCATGGAATAGGGTACTGCCGGCAGAGGAACAACACCATCCCGGACCGAGGACGCCTGATCCAGACCCGCAGGGCCCAAATCCGACCCTTCGTCGCCACAACGACGGCACGCCGAGGACGGAGAAGCCCGTCTCCGTGGCACCGCCCTGCGCCAGTTTGGGCCTGGCCGACGCCGACGTGGTCGAAGATCGGCGACCTCGCCGAGCCTCACGCGGCTCAGATGAGTCGCCCCACCCGGCCGTGACTTCCTGCGCCACCACTCCGCCGAACAAGAGAGGGCCCCGCCGCCGCCATCCCGGCCGGCCGCGCGGCCTTGCCGGTTGTTGACACCGTTTTTTGACACGTGTCAATATGGGCCGAAAACTGTGCCGATCAGCAAGGGAGTGGTTTTTCTCCAGCATTGCTTCTGAGTTGCCGATGGATGATTGCCGATAAAGGACATGTTGATCTTGTACATTGCCGATGAAGCCAGAGGGCTGTTGCCGATGGAGAGAGAGGCATGGTTACCGATGGAAAGCAGAGCTGAAGGACGTGGAAAGCAGGTCTGAGTCATTATCGATGGGTTGCCGATGGAATCTACAGCAATGAGGAGCGTGCCGATAGAGGTTTCATCGTAGAGCAATGGATAAGGAAACTGGCAATATTTATGCCATTATTTTAATAGTGTATTTTTGAGTCCGACCTTGGTACGAGTCGTTATTTTTTATTCCTTAGAGATAAGACTTGTTTAGGTAATACTTTGTCGTGTCTGTTTAGGACTCATAGTACCAGGGTATAAATATGTACCGAGAGACAATGTAAAATACACAATCAAATACAACAAATCTATTACTTTTATCTACTTTTCAAGCAATTTACTTTTCGACAACTTCGTCACCAGTATCTTTTCCTTTTTAACGAGTTCTTTCAAGAATCGGCGGGCTGCATCAACTTGATCTCCGGAGACCTTGCAGGTTCCGCGTCTACCGAGCACGATTCAGGCTTTGACGTCCGGGCGTATCACTGTCGTCTCGTCTGATCTGTTCAACAGTTATCGAATATCGTCTGAGCTTTGACGTCCGGGCGTATCGCTGTCGTCTCGTTCGGATCTTATTCAAATTTATCATCCTTGTCGATTAACAGGTCAAATCGACTGGCACGCCTTGATATCGAACCAGGGTATTAGCCCGGTGTGTTTGCAGATCTAACGCCTTTTTGTATCAACACATCTTTTGACACGCCCGGTGGGACCAAATCAACAAATTTATCATGAAGAATACTACCGATATCACTCCAGAAAACATCATCGAGATATCAGAATCAGATCTCAAGGAGGATAAGAGGCAAGCCATGGAGAAAGCTATAGAGGATTACAGGCAGCTCTGCTTGAAGTCTTTCAGCATGAATAGGGGAGGAGAAGTTATCCAGAAGCAAGATCTGCCGCTGCCTCGGCAGGTAACCTTTGACTCCAACCCTGGTAGATTACAGGAGATGGTTAATTCTGCATTAAATCAAGCTTTGATCAACCACTCCACCGTGCTGTCCAATACTGTTTACAATGCTGTTGTGCAAACATAAGAGAAGGACAAGCACCAGGGTATGTCGGGCCGGCATATCATCAGCCGGGATCGGCAGCTACCAGCACTCCATCGGCAATTCCAGCCGTTGAGAGTATAGAAGCGCCTACTCCAGCTATATCAGGACCATCCATCATTGAAGCCACACCAATAGGATCAGATCTAACGTCTCAGGAGAGGCCTAGTACTCAGTTAAGCACAGATCTATCGGCATCGGCGATGTCAGGTCCTTCAGGTCAACATAGTCAAACTGTTGCTAATTGGTGGGGATACGGTATGCCTCCAGGTCCATCTACTGCCAACTCTGGATTGCCTCAAGTGCATGATATAGCAGGGAAGGGTCCGATGACATCGGCTACTCCAATTTGGCCGGTGGCTCAAGTGCCGTATTATTCTACTGTACCTCCTGCTATACAGCCATTGTCAATGGGATTCTACGCACCTCCACAACAGATATCTTATGCGAATCCATTGACTAATCCTCCACCAGTTCAACAGAGAGCTTCCACTGCCCGTAGTACCGTTCATATCTCAGTCTGGGTTACCTGCGATTCAGGGCAATTATGCTGGCTATCATCTGTCTATACAAGAGCATCAATTGTCTACAAGCTATCAGCCATCGGCAAGCCAGGTGCCGATGAGTTACAGTCTCAATTGGTCAGGGCAAGCGCCAATTTAATAACCTGCTATTCAACCAAGCCACCAAGCAATAGGGACTCAACGGTATAGTCCACAGACAACTTTCCAGGAGCAAGCATCGGCAAAACAGACGATGAACTTTACTCCGCAGGTTGGTGCCGTGAATGTGCCGATTTATCCAAGCCAAGTGCCACAGGGATATGTAGAAGCATATCAGCCAACGCCTCCAGTAGAGATCCAGCCAGTGCATCGGCAAGATCAGGATGCACTCTTGACCGATAAGATTGCAGAAGTGATGAAAGAACAATTTGGGATTCAGCCCAAGATCGATACTTACTCTTATCGGACTCTATATCCTTCATCTTACGACTCAATTCCTTTCCCGAATCGGTACAAGGTGCCAGATTTCACTAAGTTTTCTGGGCAAGATGATACGTCAACAATGGAGCATATCAACCGATTTATTATCCAGTGCGGGGAAGCAGCAAACAGAGACGAGCTAAGGATCCGATTATTCTCGTTCTCTTTGTCTGGATCGGCATTCGCGTGGTTCATCTCATTACCACCAAATTCTATTCTTACTTGGACCAATCTGGAAAGACAATTTCATAAATACTTCTTTGCTGGTGTCCATGAAAAGAAGCTTACCGATTTAATGAAATTAAGACAGCGAAGCGACGAATCGGTAGAGAATTTTGTGCAAAGGGTACGAGACATGAAGAACAAGTGCTACAGCCTAGTGCTTGATGACCGTCAGTTAGCTGGTTTGGCTTTCCAGGGTTTGTTGCCGCATCTCAGGGACAAATACGATGCTCAGGAGTTTGAAAGTTTAAGTCATATTGTGCAGAGGGTCTCTGATCAAAGAGCTCAAGCTCCAGAGCATAGAAAGAGCTGGAACAAGAAGGTGTCCTTCGTAGAGGCAGAAGAGTCAGATTCAGATGAAGAACCAACTATCGGCCTGGCTGAGTGGGTAAAGGGTAAAAAACCTTTATCGTGTCCTTTTGGTCAGAAAGAGCCAGAGAAATTCACGTTTGACATCACAAAGGCCAATAGAATATTTGATCTGCTACTTCAAGAGGGCCAAATCAAGCTATCACGCAATCATGTGATTCCATCGGCAGATGAACTGAAGAAAATTAGGTACTGCAAATGGCATAATGCAACTGCGCACAGTACCAATGACTGCAAGGTTTTCAGGCAGCAGTTACAATCGGCAATTGAATCTGGGAGGATCAAGTTTGACAATTCTAAAGCTCAGAGGCCGATGAAGATTGATCAGCATCCTTTCCCAGCAAACATAGTAGAGGCCGTAAACAAGACCAAAGTGTTGACATCGGTAAGTGCTAAGAGGAGAGCATCGGTGGATCCTAGCAATCAAGCAACTACCGATGACTTGAAGGGAAAAGAGATAGTTGAAGCAAGCAGTAGTTCAAGAAGGCCTCCTAGACCAACTCCGTACAGAATTCCAAGTAACCACTATCGGCATCGGCAAGAGGAGTTACGTTGGGAAGCATGGCATCGGCACAAAGACCATTGGAGATGCCCTTTCTTCATCTATTGTTGGGAAGAAGGCATTAAATTGCCTACTGTTGATAGTTGCCCCGAGTGCAATGGTTATGATTGAACCGATCGGGCAGAAAGAAGGCTGCGCTATGGTGATCGGAGCAGATACATCGGTAAGCCGATCAGAGAAGGGGTATCGGTACATGATCGGCTGGGGGGCAGGACCAGTGTACATGGAAGGCTGGGCAGGCGTGCTGACTGTTTGCTGATGAATCGAAAAGAGCTCGAGGAGATGACCACTGCAGGAGTCCATAATGAAACAGTACTCTGCAGGGATCCCAATACAAATTGCCCAGGTTCAAGTGCAAAAATTTATCAACCCGTCTGGAAGACGAAGCTTCCTCAATGGTGCCCTAAAGGTCTAACAAGGACTCAAAAGAGAAAAATGCAACGTGAGCACAAAGAGGAAAGTTCCCGTGGAGCAGAAACTCAAGAATGATAGTTGAAGCGCAAAAGTGAAGGTCCATCGGCAGATATCAACATGGTTTTTCTATTGCCGATGAGATTCTTAGCACTTGCTAATAAAATACATATATATAGATAAAGTGCTTGTTCAAAAAGAATGTATCGGCACTACATTAATGTGAAGTTTTACAGATTACCGATTCATTACATTGCCGATGAAAAGGGAAGTTTACAAGTTCAACAGTGAATGGATAGTTGATATCGCACGCAGGCAAACTTGGTCAGCTTCCTCCAGTATCTGTTCATCTTCATCGGCACTGCCTTCAACTGGTCTAATCTTCTTCTTGAGCGCCAGCGTCTTGAGGACTTGGTTGTCCCTTTCTTACTGAAGAGTCTTGACAGCTTCGGGCATTTGGGCCGTCTCATGATTTGCTGCGTCCAAGGCTCCTTCAACCTGTCTCAGCTCCGTTAGCAGGGCTTCTCTTCTTGCCGATAGCTGAGCAATCTTGTCCTCCAGATCTGCACAAGAGGCTTCTAGCTTACCGATGTCTTTGTGCTTCTCATCGGCAAGTTGCTTATGCTTCATCATGTCCTCTTGGAGTTGTGCCTGAGTGGCTCTATCGGCAATTCGCTGGGCAGCCCTTTGATACTACAACTGCCGGCTCTCCAGATGAGCAGCCTGGAAAAGTGCTTCCTCAACATCGGCAGGAATATGACCTCAAATTCCTTTAAAAGTTGCTCTTGCAGAGTCAGAATCTTGGATCAGTAGAGAGGTATCCTGTTGCAGCAACGATAACAGCGTCTCCAGCTTTGACTTGGTCTCAGGTGATAGAACTCCAAGGGCTGGAGCAGAGCTTTCTTTAGAATCTTCATCATCAGGAATAATCCCACTGATAGAGAAGGAGAATAGACTATCTGGAGAATCTTGCTCCTAAAAAGGAAAAGATAATGTCAGCAGAAGAGCCTAAAGTGTTAAAGGTTATCCAAGGGAGTTAACGCACCTGTTTCAAGGCAATCTCTCGCCTTTGGCTCGAAGAAGCAACCTCAGGTACAATTGCCGATGACATTTCTTGTGTTGGTACCTCAGTTGGTTGCTGCTGCAACGCCGGTGCCGATAAAGATCCTTGTATGGGTACAGTGGCCGATGGAAGAACAGTCACTGATGGAGAAGTCTGCACAGATACGTCAGGCGATGCCGGGCAAGGCGAGGATGCCGACGGAGGTGGTGTAAGTCTTGCCCGCTTGGGTTGTGATTCTTCGCCTAGTGAAGCCTTACGCTTGTGCTGTAAGATATCGGCGTCGGACGGCTGAGGGGCATCGGCAACGGATGTCTGAGGAATCGGTACACTTGGGACGGTTGCCGATGCAATCACTTGGTGCTGCAAGAGAGACAGATGAGTAAAGGTGCCGATCCCATAATTAAGGTTTGAATAAAGAATACCTCTGGAGAATCATCAAGGACAACAAGGTGGGGCGATGAAGGCGCTGCAGGAGGAGACGAAGGGCGAATTGCCGATGAAGATTCTAAAGGTGTAGAACTCGCGCCCTGAAATATGAAATCGGTAAGTCTCAGCAATTGGCATCTGCAAAAGAAAGTGAGGGGGTTACCTGAGATGACTGTGCCGAAAATGTGACTGATTTGGTACTCCTCTTGGTACGACCACGGCCCACTGGAGCATCTAGCGAAGGAGCCTTGTGGCCGATGATGGATACCGGGGAAATCGGCTGCAGCCGTATGACCTTGCCACTCTTACTCAATGTTGGAACTGGGTCATCAACCTGTTGAAAAAAGGGTTAGTTGCCGATGGATTAAAGGGGAGTTGAAAGAAGTACAGAGGGTCAAACTTACTGCGTCGGCAGGGATGGCGTGATCAGGATCAATGAGGTTCCAATAAAAATGAGGAGAGGCAAAAAATAGCTGCTCCTTCCATTCTTGCCACCATAATTTGAAGGACTCGGTGACAAAAGAAGCCGGTACCCAATCAGTTAGATCGACGTTTGAGGTATCGGCATCGGGAAGGAGAGTGACAATCTTGTGCCAATCCACACGGCTCGCAATAGCCTCTCTCGGTTTAATCACATCGGCAAAACATAGGTTGATGGGCAGTTGTCCAAAGCTAGTTGTCTTGCTGCTGCCGATGGATAATAGAACTCGTATGTGGGATTAATATTCTTCCCGCTTCCAAAAATGTTGACCGGGATAGCACGAGGAGTGATTATTGCCCTAAGAATATCGGCATCCTGGTTTAGGGCCTCATCGGTAAGATTAAAGGAAAGAGGGAATCTTGCTGCTTCATCAACATACGGGACCCAGGCCCGAAGCTCAGAGGGGATGCCGATGTAGAGGCTGTGGAAGAGATTGCCGATCTGGATTTTGTTTGCCTCTGCCCCTGGTAGCACTGCCAGTGCTTCTCCAAAGTTGATAGGGGGGCGCGTTGCCGATTCTTCTTCCCCGAGTTGATAGTCTTCAGGAAGACTTCGAGGGAATTGCTGGGCGAACAGGTCAATATGGAAATACTTGTGCATATGGGCATTCAACCACATATTGATAAACCACCAGGGACCCCCCAGATTGCCGATAGATTTACCTTGCAGCAGCCTTTGTGATACTTGGTGGAGGAGATGGTAGACTGAGCCAAGAAGGTATCGGCCCAGTGGGAGTTTGACGCCACTAGCCAACAGCTCTGCTGCAGGAAGGTGCATGTTGGTCGGTTCAACCGTTCTGCCACAGAAAATAAACTTCTCAAGCCACATATTCAAAAAAGCTGAATGTTCCCTGTGACTGACTGAACCAGATTTCTTATACTCGCTGATATAGCCAGTCCAGCCGCCAATGTTCCTGGTGGTCAGCTGATGCTCAGGTTTTCGCTGGAACAGTGAGTTGTCATCGACAGAGGAGATGTCCAAGCCAGTGAGCATATACACATCGGCAAGGGTGGGAGAAGCTGGCCCATGTTTAAAGATAAAGGCATTCAGGGTATCCAACCAGAAATAGGAGGCGGCAATTAACAAAGACTCATTCCTCTCCACATCGGCAATAGATATTCTGATGCATTGTTCTAATTTGCGTTCCGCCCAATATAGCTCCATTAGCCTAGCAACCCTCAAATACCAATCTTTTCATCCCTTGGTGGTTTTTGGCCAGGAACGAAAGGTATCAGTCCAGAATCCCAAGTCAAAATTTTGAGCTCTGAAGGGGATTCGATTGGTTTCTGCGTTTATGATGTCGGTTGGGTCTGGATTTCCCATTAGGCCTAGGCAGATAAAGTGATTCTGATGCGTTGGAATAAGAAGATTATTGCAAAGTTTCTGAGATTAAAGATTGGGAACAGGGAAGAGTCATAAACTGCGCAGAGAAGGAGAAACGAAATGTCAGAGGACAGGCAAAGAAAAAGGACTAACCTTGGGGACGTCAAAATGGATAGCCATGGCTGCAACGGAGATGGAGAAGGCAAAGAATGCTAATGCAGGCTAAGGGTCACCGTCAAGAGTGCCGATGATCGAGTTCGTCGAAGAATCGCCTGTTGATGTCGCCGCTGGAGAGAGAAAAGATAGGGTTTGAATCGCAGATGAAAGATGGGCCGCGGCGGAGAAAGCATTATATGGGCCTGTTGGTACAGGATCTCCACTACCACGCGCGCAACTCTCGAGGAGAAGTTCAAGCGGTTTGGGCGATTATGACCTGGAGGAAATTTCGGTGCATATAGTATTCTATACTCCGAAATTGGGGGGCATGTGTTGACACCGTTTTTTGACACGTGTCAATATGGGCCGAAAACTGTGCCGATCGGCAAGGGAGTGGTTCTTCTCCAGCATTGCTTCTGAGTTGCCGATGGATGATTGCCGATAAAGGACATGTTGATCTCGTACATTGCCGATGAAGCCAGAGGGCTGTTGCCGATGGAGAGAGAGGCATGGTTGCCGATGGAAAGCAGAGCTGAAGGACGTGGAAAGCAGGTCTGAGTCATTATCGATGGGTTGTCGATGGAATCTACAGCAATGAGGAGCGTGCCGATAGAGGTTTCATCGTAGAATAATGGATAAGGAAACTGGCAATATTTATGCCATTATTTTAATAGTCTATTTTTGAGTCTGACCTTGGTACGAGTCGTTATTTTTTATTCCTTAGAGATAAGACTTGTTTAGGTAATACTTTGTCGTGTCTGTTTAGGACTCATAGTACCAGGGTATAAATATGTACCGAGAGACAATGTAAAATACACAATCAAATACAACAAATCTATTACTTTTATCTACTTTTCAAGCAATTTACTTTTCGACGACTTCGTCACCAGTATCTTTTCCTTTTCAACGAGTTCTTTCAAGAATCGGCGGGCTGCATCAACTTGATCTCCGGCGACCTTGCAGGTTCCGCGTCTACCGAGCACGATTCAGGCTTTGACGTCCGGGTGTATCGCTGTCGTCTCGTCTGATCTGTTCAACAGTTATCGAATATCGTCTGAGCTTTGACGTCCGGGCGTATCGCTGTCGTCTCGTTCGGATCTTATTCAAATTTATCATCCTTGTCGATTAACAGGTCAAATCGACTGGCACACTTTGATATCGAACCAGGGTATTAGCCCGGTGTGTTTGCAGATCTAACGCCTTTTTGCATCAACACCGGTGGCCCGCTCCGGCGGCGGCGTGGCTGGAAGAGGAGGGAGAGGGCGCGGCGGCGGCGGCTAGGGTTGGCCGCCTGAGCCGCCCGCATGGGGGCGACGCGGAGCGGTACGCGATAACTAAAGTCCAGCAAAAGTCAGCTGATTAACTGAACTTACCATGTTCTGAATGATCGTCCCACTTAAGCTCCTATATATTTGTAAGGATAAGTTGATTGATACACTTCGCTGTTTGGAGTTTGGAGATGCCTCCCATGTCTGCCGGATTCGTGTATTTGGAATAAAGTATCAGTATGGACAATATGGGGGATAAGATCAGAGTGAAGGCAACGGAAGCGTGGTGGTGTTTTCACTGAACAGATTGTATTGCTATGATCTTCGGAACAAGATCTAGTCCAGTTTTTAGGATCCCGGTGGTTCCAAACTTTTGCATTGCTTTGGGGGCAAGGTGAGGCCGGTATGTACAGCTCACTGCGATAGTAGACATGCAGTACAAATGAAGACGATAATACACATGCAGTACAAATGAAGGAATGCGGTGGCAGTTGAAGACATCGATAAACAGAATAATCCAACATGCTTCTCCTCCTCTAGCTCTCTCTGTCCTGTACCTACGTGGCTAGATCACTGGCTTCCAGTGTCTTCTAGAACCTTCTAGTATCTTCCTCCTGGCATTGATTCTCTTGCTTGCTACTTGTTTCCGAATTCCATGCCAGTTGTATCCGATTGTTTACTGCTTGTTAACAGCGAAGTGTTTTGAGGTCGCTAACATATTCACTCATATTTGGTTCTGTTTTTTTAATGCCATTTTGCTCTGTTTTATTAGCAGCGCAAACACTGGAATCTGAACGTCAATTTGGTTCTGATTCAGAGCCAGACACGGCGGCGAAGCGTCCCGGCTGGCAAAAAACAAGCATGCAATGCAACGGCAACCGGCTGTGGAACTGGAACGAACGAGGCGCTGTCGTGCAGCCGTGCCTCCGTTCCCGGCTCGCTTCAAGTTCATGCGTGGTCTGCACGTTCCCAACCCCTCGTTTTGGAGCGCTCCTCGGTCCACTCCACCGGCCAAACTTAGCCTCCTCTCTCCTCCCGCCTCCCCTCCATCGGTGTCCTCCCCCGATCCCCTTCTCTCTGGGAAGGCTCTTGGATCCCTCGATCTCCAAGGCCTTCCTTCCATTGCCATCGCCATCGCCACTGCCATCGCCATCGAGGTACCATCTCCCCGTGGTGGCCCCGTGCCCCTTTCCGGTCGCCTGAGCAAGCCCACCACTGGTCTGTCACGCTCCCCTGCTCCACGCCGGCCGGTCGGTTTCATCTGGTGCGCGGCGAGCCCGTGCATGGCGTTCCACGAATTGGAGACGCCGCGTCGGTGCTGAGACGACGCCGGGACATGGTCGGCGCGCAGTGACGGCGGCCGGCGGCTCGGTCCGTGCGTGCGTGCGTGCCCTGCGTTCTTGCCCTCGTCGAGTCGTCGCTCTCGGCTCGCGCTCGCGCTCGCGCCCCCGGCGCCCGCCCGGCGCCCACAAGGTCGCAGCCACGGGGAGGCGTGGAGGGAAAAGGAAGATGAGCTGCTTTCCGTGCTTCGGCGGCGGAAAGGGCGACAATGACGACGCCGACGCGGAGAGCCCGGGCGCCGCGGGGGCCCCGGCATCCAACATGATGCCGCCCGCGGCGTACTCCCGGGCTCCCGCGGCCGCTGCTCCGGCCGCCGCGGCGGCGCCCAAGCCCGGTGGTGGCGGTGAGAGAGAGACCCCCTCTGCTTCGATCGGTTTCTTGATCTCGCTTATATATATGCGTCCAAATGTCGCGACTTTAATTAACGATTTTGATTTCGCTCAATGCAATGCAGCCAACCACGCTCACCAGGCTTCCGCCGACGACTCGGCGCTGCGGCTCGCCATCACGGGGCAGGCATTCGCGTTCCGCGAGCTCGCCGCGGCCACGGACCATTTCACGCCATACAACCTCGTCGGAGAAGGCGGCTTCTTCCGGGTCTACAAGGGCCGGCTAGAGAAGAGCGGCCAGGTACGTCCGTCCGTGAGCTGCCACGTCTCATTCACATGTCCATGCGTGCATCTCTCTGAATTCGTTCTCTACTGCTTGCCTCCAGACCGTGGCCATCAAGCAGCTGGACAAGCATGGGTTCCAGGACAACAAGGCGTTCCTGACCGGGGTCGCCAAGCTCAGCCAGCTCCACCACGAGAACCTCGTCGATATCATCGGCTACTGCGCCGACGGCGACCAGAGGCTGCTGGTTTACGAGTCTGTGCCCGCCGGCACCTTAGAAGACCACCTGTTCGGTACGCGCGCGCCTCAATCACTGTCTCCTGCAGAATCTGTTGCATCTCTGCTAAATAATTAAGCTGTTTAATTACTTGCCAGATCTGCCGGCGGACAAGAAGCCGATGGACTGGTGCACGAGGATGAAGGTGGCGCACGGTGCGGCGCAGGGGCTGGAGTACCTGCACGAGACGGCGAACCCGCCGGTGGTGTACGGGGAATTCAAGGCCTCCCACATACTTCTCGACGAGAACTCCACGCCCAAGCTCTCCGACTTCGGGCTCGCGGAGCTCGGCAAGGCCGGAGGCAGCATGCCGGTGGCGTCGCCCATGATGGGCTCCTTCGGCTGCTGCGCGCCGGAGTACGACCGGACCGGGCAGGGCACCATGAAGTCTGACGTCTACAGCTTCGGGGTAGTGCTGGTGCAGCTCATCTCCGGGAGGAGGGCCGTCGACACCAGCAAGCCGGTGGACGAGCAGAACGTTGTCACCTGGGTAAGTATATAATTAAGCCAACGCACTTAAACATTGCGTTTCAATCTACTGACATTTTTCAGCCTTCTTTTTATATGATACATGAAGCATTCGCCTCATAGTGATGTTGCTTTCTGAACTTAGTTTGATCGCATTTACCGTGGCTTTATTAAACATTTCAATGGCATCTACGCGACACATTTTTCAGGCCCTGCCAATGTTCAAAGACCAGAAGAGATACCATGAGCTGGTCGATCCACTCATAAAGAAGGAGTACCCTGCCAAAGCGTTGAACCAGGTGGTCGCCATGGCTGCGATGTGCTTGCAGGAAGAGGACTCCGTGCGACCGCTAATGGCCGACGTCGTCATGACGCTGGGCTTCCTTACGGCGATGCCGCCGGATCCACCGGCCCCTGCTGCTCCACCAGCTGCCGCCGCTGCCCCGGAGCCGACGAAGAAAGACAAAGATTCGGATCATTCAGACTCGTCGTCGTCGTCTTCGGACGACGAAGGTAACGAAGAGGAGGAAGAGGAGGAGGAGGAAACCGAGGAGCAATGATAAGGGCGGCAGGTGTTGTTCGAATGTGGAAGACCACGCAGATGAAGTAGCTTCGTGCACTTAGCATGTACAGGAGCTCAATATGTGGACGGTGGACCGTAGATTATTAATCCTTGGGGCTACTTGGTGGTTGTGGCAGTGTAAATTGGGGGTGTTTATAAGTGAGTAATGTTTTTGTTGTGATGACACGAAACATCGAAAATGTGAGCTTCTGAGTTATACATACTGATGGGTTACACATTTTGGCAACTTTAATCTGTTTTTCGTATGGTTATTATATAAATAGGAAAATCATGCCTTAGAGAGTTCTCTTTGTGTGCATTTAATATAGACCAATCCTAATGCTTGTGGTTTTATAACTTCACTGTATGCAGGTCCAAACAAAATCATGCATTTTGCTCAAAAATAAGAATTGTACGTGAGCATGGCCAAGGGGTATAGAGTTCAAACTGGCATTTAGGCGCTTAATAGCTGCAAAACCCCTCTCAAAAACGTCGCGCACACACCAACACCACTATGTCCATATACCAACAGCAATCATACCATGAAATGATATAAACAACACATTAGATACTTAGTGTTTCTTATGTTCTTTGTTCTCATATTTTCAACAAATAGCACTCAAATCGTGTTATCAGGTTACAAATATTTGCCATCCTTCTCTTTTTTCTCGATCACACATAAGGCTTGTGTGTTCTTGTATTAAGCTGGAAGAGAGTTTTACAGATGAGTTTTTTTACAAGCTTTGGGGATTGAACACTATGATTTTCAACAAGCATGATCCCCTTAGCGCTGGTGTTGTCTAATGTATTACTCTGTAGTAAGCAACCTAAACTCTTCACGCCGACGACGATCCACATCTCAGCGTCATACTTGATGAGCTTGAGCAGGTCAGCCATATAGGTGCTTGCTCCATGGAAGCATCTGGTGTCTCGTTCCTTCTAAAATTCCCAAGCGACTAGCACAAAGATTGAGTCAGCTCCTTGCGGCATTGCCCTTGCCATTGTGTTCTCCAGGTACACCGCCAATTGTAGGTGGATTCCGCTGCAGCTGACCGATCTCCTGAAGCGCCGAGCGTATGAGCCACCAAACTTGTTTGGATTGTTTGGAGTACGAGCCACTGGATAATGACGTGGTCGATGGTTTAGGATCTTGACCACATAGGTAGCAGTTGTCATGAGCTGGTGGGCCGTGTCGTCGGTCTGCTGTCCATAGCCGCCTCCTGAAGGTCAGCCATAGGAACAACTTGATCTGAAGTGGCGCCAGGAGTCCCAGATCAGGTCACTACCCAACATTTGCCGTCCTTCTCTACTTATTTCTTTTACACTTTTTTGTTAAAAAAAGCTCCTCTTTATTTACGTATCTACGGAAGTAATCCATCACTCTGTATGTAGTTCACGTTTTCAAAGAGTATTTAAATTCTATATTAAATTACTATTTATAATATTGAATAAATATATTATTATTCTAACAATGAAATATATATTTTTATAATATATCCATTTTGA
Source organism: Bothriochloa decipiens (assembly GCA_023333625.1). Classification (NCBI taxonomy): domain Eukaryota; kingdom Viridiplantae; phylum Streptophyta; class Magnoliopsida; order Poales; family Poaceae; genus Bothriochloa; species Bothriochloa decipiens. Next base: position 16,093,864 of record CM041641.1, on the reverse strand, counting down.
AATCATAAATAATAATAAATTTTCTTATAAACTTAGTCAAAACTAAAGGAATTTGACTTAGTCTAAGTCAGTATATTATTATGGATCGCTAATTCAATCCTGTTGATTTACTTGCTTGCCGCATGTGAATATATTGTAATAATTTATTACACGGACAAATATCAAACAACAAACTTTATATGATTGACAAAAATCAAATAAACTTGGGCTAATCCACCAAGGCCATATTTAGATTGTCAAATTTGGCACCAAATTCACTATGCAAAAAGAAGATTCTTCGTCACATCGAAATGTCGGCATATATATGGAGTACTAAATGTAGATGAAATCAAAAACTAATTGCATAGTTTGGTTGTACTTTGCGAGACAAATATTTTGAGCCTAATTAGTCAATGTTTGGACAATTTTTACCAAATACAAATGAATGCTACAGTGCGTATTTATGGCAAAATATTAACTTTGCCAACCTCAACTTGGCAAACTAAACAAGGCCCAATACAAACAACATGTCAATATGGCTAATCCACCGCAGGCAATATACCATGAGCCTTTTACTCCTGTGCTATTAAAAAGTTGCTCTGATCGTCCATGCCTCTAAAAGATGGCATCTCACGTCCATGTCCCTAGGTTGAGAAATTTTTCTCTCCCACACCATTCCTTCTGTTTGTAGCTGTTATGGTGTCAAAGTGGGGCGGGAAAGGACTTCAATGCCCCTGAGACTTTTGTTTCTCATGTGCCACTGGCTGCTGGGCGCGAACCTATTGCCTTTTGGCGCCAACCTGCCCTGCTCTATATATATGCTCCCCCTCCCTTCCATTCCCACTCACATCTCTCACCACTCAATTCCCATCCTCTCTGTGGCCATGTCTGAAGCTTCAAGCTCCAACCTTGAGTGGCGGCTTGCGAGGCGTGTTTTTTGCCTCAACTGTAGGGTGCTTGCCAATCGCTTCACCGCGAGGACAACGAAGAACACTGACCGTGTGTTCCACAAGTGTCCCTACTTCTCGGTTTGTTCTTCATTTTTCTTGCTCTTCAGCTCTTGTTCTTCTAAGCTGGTGCTAATACTATGGATTTGGGTGGTCAAGTTGGTGGGTGCCAATTCTATCAGTGGGAGGATGAGATGGATTTCGCTCCAGAAAACCGTGCTGCTCCTTTGCGTATACAGGCAATGGCTCCAGTGCCCATGCAGCCAGTGGCAGCAACACCTACAGCAGCTCCAATGGGCATCCAGGCAGCACCAACAGCAGCTCCAACTCAAGCGGTTCTCCAGGCTGCTGGTGGAAGACATGACAGGACAGATGGGCTTCTCCAGCAGCTCAAATGGATTGAAAAGCTGGTCTATGTTGCAATATGTCTTGCTTTGTACGCAATAATGAAGAATTAGGGGTGTGTGTGTTTGCCATTGTATGTTATGAATGTGTGGATGAACAATCAATGAATGAAGGATGCAATGGCATTTTAGACCACACATGAACCAACATGACAACAACATATCCAAAGCAGCACTGACTTGTCCAAACATTACATCACCATCATAAATTCAGTTCACCAACATTACATCACAACACATAAGTTCAGTTCAGTTCACCAACATTACAGCACAGCACATCACCACATCACAAACATTGTCACAGGTTTTCAACAGATCAAAAGAAAAGGTGGTCACCAACAAGTTCTCATCCAACCAAAAGATTAGGAGTCACGTGTGTTTCAACCAAGATGTAGCTTCTTCTTGCCTCTGGTATTTGCAGCTGGGTTGGAAGGGTCAACTACAACCTAGCTTGCATTGGCCCTCATAGGACTCCCAAGATCATCCTTCCTTGATGTAAGCTTCTTCTTGACACATACTTTCTTCCTGAGAGGACTGGCAACCTGGATAGACTCCTGCTCCTTCAGTGGTGCCATAACTGTGGCATTGTCTGCTGCTTCACTGCTGGCATGGTAAGGGGCTAGGTACACAGCTTGGAGAGGAACAGGTTGATTGGATCCAGTTGTAGATCTTCAATAAGTAAAGAAATAGTCATAAAGTAGTTCTAGATCTTCAAGAAGTAAAGAAACAATCATAAAGCATACAACCATACCTTGTAGATGAGGGTTTGCCTTTGTTGCTACTTGGTGCAGATGAAGTCTTTCTCTTCCTTTTCTACACTACTGGTCCACAGCCTCATTTGCTGGGTAAACCATGCCAACAGGTTGTGTAGCAACAACAATGCTTGCCTCTGTGTTGGCTAAGGCTGCTTTCTTCTGCCTCTTCTTTGGGGGACCCCTGCAGTCAACATTGAACAAAAGTTAGTGAATATTAACCAGCAAGTTATTCAACATTGACCAACAAGTCATGATGTTTACCTTTCCTGTTCCATTGTATCTACGTCAGCTGGATCACCATTTTTGCAAGTGTACCAGTGGTGCCCTAACTGATGACATATAGGGCACTCATGCTTCTTTATCTTCTTCCTGCTTCCTCCTTCTAGTGCTCCTTTATGTCTGTTCTTGCTTCTTCTAGCTGTGAACTTCAATAAAGGAGGGTGCATAAAAAATCCATGTGTGGCTTTAGGCCACATGGACTTGTCTGGAATTGATGGGATCACACCTTCATATGCAGCTCTGAACCTCTCCACTGAGTAGCAGTCATCTACATAGTCCTCAAGCTTTGCTCCTGGAATGGAGGTGATGTAGGAAATAGCATGCCTACATGGTATTCTAGTCCCTTGCCACTTCCTGCATACACAGGTCCTTTGTCTTAAGTTCACCACAAACCTGAATGACCTGTCACTGATCCCTTTTGCACGTAATTCTGCAATTCCACCACTTTTAGTAATGACATCAATGTTTAAGTTGAAACTGTCCTCCCTCAACTTCTTAACAATGTGGGATAGGATCTTCCCATCAAACTTCTTTGCAACCTTTTTCCTGATACTCCACTTAATCAACAACTTCTGCCTAAAAGTATCCAATAAGTCATCAAGGTGCTTCCCTTTGTCTTTCTTTATCTAGTTGTTAAAGGACTCTGCCAAGTTTTTGGTAACATAGTCAACCTTGCTGCCAAATCTATACTGGCTCCTAGTCCACAACTTCTTGTGAGTTTCTTTCAGATACTTCATAGCCTCTGGTTTGGCTTTAGCCATTGCATCATAATGCACATCAAACCAGTACTTAGACCAAGAATAAGAGGATGCCCAAAGATGATCATCAAAAATTTTGCCATTGTACCTCTTCTTAAAATTCTGTACAAGGTGGTACATGCACTCTCTATGTTCTGCATCTGGAAAAACCTCACTAACCCCATGCATCACTGCATGTCCACAGTCTGTACTTATGCAGAGACCATTTGGGGTGCCTATTGCTTCCTTCAGCCTCTCCATAAACCATACCCAGTTGTCATTGGTTTCATAATCTATGATACCTACAGCAACTGGATACATCCAGTTGTGGCCATCAACAGCACATGCTATGCACAACTGGCCCCTGAACCTACCAAACAAGAAAGTGCTATCTATTGCCAAATATGGTGTACAACCCCTAAGGAATCCATCAACACAAGCCTTCATTGCAAAAAAAAGCCTATTGAACGTTAGCTTGTTGTTTATTATGTGGTTATCAATCACAACAATTGACCTAGGACTCTCACTCTCTATCTCTATCTCTGCCTTGAATTTGTACAGGTTGTCAAAACTCTTGTTCCAGGGCCCATAAAGCTTGTCCATAGCAAGATTCTTACCATAGTACACTCTCATGTAGGGCATCTCCACTTTGAAATGTTCCTTGAGTTTCTTAATCAACTCAGTAGCACCCAGAGTCCCATCTTCTTTGAGCCAGTCATTCACTTTCTCACTAACCCAGTACTTGGTGCAGCCTACAGGAACACCAATGGTCTTCTGGCTCTGGCAATCATGGATAGATGGATTCCTCTTAATCTGCAAATGAAAACAGGAAAGCAAACAACTATGAAAAGGCCAAGTATGAATATATATCAATGAAAGCACAAATTTGAACATAGAAGAGGAATCACCTGAATAGTTTTGCCATCCCTCATGGTTGATGCATGGATTCTCCAGGGGCAACCTTCATTCCTCCATATGCAGTACACTCTGTACCTTCCTATATCACTTTTCTGAATGAAATATCGTCTCTCGTTTATTACAGCATAAGTAGCTAAAGCCATCGTAAATTCAAACATGTCTGCATACATGCTTCCAACACACATGGGGGTTGTTTTTGTCATAATTAATAGGTGCCATATAGTCAGACTCATGATCCTTAACCATTTCATCAGGATTCGTTTCAACATCATAGTCATCATTAGAAAGTGAACTAGCATCACTTTTAGTTTTAGATTCAGAGCATTCTGCTGCCTCAGGACTTGGACACTCCCTTTCAACAGTGGCAGATTGTATCTGATCTTCTACAGGTGCTGGAAGCTGTGGCAATGGGGGAGCTGGTTGCTATGGTTTTGGAGGTGGTGGAAGGTCAAGGTACAAGTATTCATCATCAACACCCACATGCCCATTATCAGGGTTTAGGTTAGCCAAGAATGCATCAGCTGCACTTTCATTTTGTGTCTAGGATGGTTCTGCAAAGTTAGGAGTCGCCATTGAAGGAGTGAGGGGGGTTTCAACAGATTGCTCAGCAGTGGTATCCCAAGAAGGGATGGCAGGAGGCTCACAGTTGGATTTATGGTAGGCTAAAGTCATGAAACAACACTTGGTAGGCTTATTTTTGGCAAACATTTGAACTAAGTGGTGGTCGTTGGAGATGGGGATGTTCATCTTTGTGTCAAGGCACCAGTAAAACAGACTATAAACTTTCCCATAGCGACCAGGATACTTATCAACAACACTTTGAACCACATTTTCGTAGTTTGCAACATTAGCATCAACAACTTCACTCCCGCAATACCAGTCAGCACGAGTATTTTCAGCAACTATCCGAATTTCTAGGTTGTAGCTACTATTTGGGTCTATCTTACAGATGAACAACAAGAATCACAAAGGAAAAATAAACTACCAAACAACAATCACACATAACAGAATTAGATCTACACCTAGCAGAGCAATAACAACCAATCAAGGGAAGAGTGGAACTCACCCTTCTCGAAACTAGGAAGGGCGCTCGGCAGCCGCCATGCTCGTCGCCATGCGCCGCACGGGACCTCCTTTCTTCCACTATGCCATCCCGCGCAAGCTCGAGCAGGAATGGGTTTCTTGTCTCTCCTCCCGCCGCAGCCAGCCGTCGGTCAGATGCAAGCCACTATAGCCGCAGCCGCTGCCCTCAATCGTCGCTAGGGTGCTCTTCAGGGATAGGGATAGGAAGGGTCGAGAGAGATGGGGAGAGAGTGAGGAGGAGTCAACCGGTCAACACGACATCCACCTCTTATTCCTACGGCCAGGGGCAAATGAGGTCATTTGCCTAAGCCGACCCCACTTGTTAAGGTTCTTAAACGGCAAAAAACAAACAGAAGGTGGACGAAATGGTGTGAGAGAAAAAAATTTCTCAACCCCAAGAATATAAACGTGAGGGACCATCTTTTAAGGGTACGGTCGATCAGACTAATTTTTTAATGGCACGGGAGTAAAAGCTCATATACCATCGTGCCCAATTCGGCCCTTGTGGCTGACCCCGCACCGCCGCCCGCCCGTCCTTGGCTCCCTGCACCCACGGGCCACAGCCGCAGCCGCCGCCCGCCGGACGGCCCCTGCGCCACTCCGCCCACCGGGTCCCTCCACCATCCGCTCCCCTCACCCCAACCAATCAAGCAAGGGCTTGAGGAGAGGTCTCGTCGCCGACGGCGATCCGTGCCCTCTAGCCTTCGCCTGCGGCCACATCAAGTTGCTTCCAGATTTAGGGTAAGTCGATTATGCTCTTCCCCTGTAGCAGAGGGGTACATCGATTATTATCATGCTTCTTGTTAGTTGGCTCTGCTGAATCGTAAAATTGATTTTGTCATATGAATGGATTGATGCAAAACTGATGGATTATGGCGCTGATTAACCAACTATGCAGCTACTTATAAATCACAAAAGCTTTCAAGACTTAATTGTTTAATTTGGTAGTAAGTGAATCCTACATATGAAATTGGGAAAGCGAGTTCTTGGCCAAATAATAAACCCTTTAAAAGTAAAGGACACTGTAGCTATCTATGACCAAAATTGAGAGGAGTTTTTTATGAAGTAAGTTAGTAAGCTGCACGAGAATTCTGTTATTGGATTTTACATTATAGGAAGGGGCAGTGATGGGGTAGTAGCCCTTGGGCAAACTAAGCTAACCCTAGAATTGGAAAAATCAAAAGGCTTACTGTTTGTCTTATGCAAATGGATTGGATAAGGGACGTAGGAGGTATTTGCCTATGAAGTTGCAGGTTGAGGATCAGGGCTGCACAGAGTGGTAGAAGAAGCTCAAGTAAGCGGCTGTTGCTTGCTGGAACTTTGGATTTAGGGAGACGGAGGGAAGTAAGCGATATTTGAGGATTAAACTTATATATGTCTTCTGATCCAATGTAAAATTCTGGTTGGGCTATTAGCATAAAGCTGTATTTTTCTTGCATTTGAGTGGTGAGGGTTTCCCAGCCCAGCCCAGGAAAAATTCAGTTTCTATTAGTCTTAGGTGCTCCACAAGCTATACCACATTAGTTTATTTGGCTGTGACATATGAGTTCTTTTTTGTTATTATTACTGAAAAGTAATTGAAACTAAGGTGCTGTTTATTCAGTGTTACTAACTTGCTATCCAGGACTATACTGACCTGGGACAAGCACAGGTTGTTTTCATCAAAGAGGGATCTTTTTAGGCAAATTTAGTTTTGCTTACTCTTTTTAGTTTTAGAAAGGTACGCGCCTAACACAAATACCACCAAACTTAACAAAATGACAGGTCTTTACCCTACGGCGTGTTATCATCAGTTCTAGAAACTACACAAACTTCTACCAAACTCTTAGTCAAATTATAGCAACCCAGGTCGTATCCCGAGTAAGCAAAACGAAAACATGACACCATAATGATCCTTGTACACATAGTACATAGGCTTTCCCACCTAACCAATCAGAAAAAAAATTGACCAATGCCTCAATCTAAATATCCATTTCCCCTCTCCATGTGAAACGGAACTACAGAAGGCCCCAGACATCTTCAGCTGCAATGGCACTGTCCCACTCCCATTATCTTCCCTCTTGGTGCACAGTGCCAGTCTTTTCTGCTCCATATTCCTGCATCGCCCAGTCCTCACCCTATTTTAGACCTGCCCAGTGATCCAAAAATGAAGAAGCTGTACACACAATGGCAGTCGGTGATCTTGTTGCTTTCTTTTCAACGCACATTGTTTGTGGTTTCTTTAAAGCCGGTAGATTGCTCCCAAACCAACCAAATGAAACTGTTTATTATTTGGCTTTAAATTTATATCCAAGACCAAAATTGGTTGAAAGAATTGGGTCAACAAAGGGCCCCAATCACATATGCAGTTATATTCAAAGCATAGTTTGCCATTGGAGGTACACATTGTTTTCTACCTGTATTATGGAAAAGTAGTTCTTGCAGCCTATGGCACTCAAAACACCCAATTGTCCACCTCTATTTGGTTATCATGATATGTTATTCTGTGTCATATGCTAAAAGAACATTTTGTGAGAGTATGCACTGTGAATATTAGGAAACATATAGATATATTTTTCCAATTCCGTACAAATTGCTGCTTTGGTGGTGTTTCTGTATGAAATAGTAGGAGCATAAACATCCTAGTTTATTAATAATAAGTGCTAACATATGCTTCTCACCATTTTTCTATCCCTCAGATTTGAGACAACATGCCTAAGATAAAGACAGGCCGTGTGAAATATCCTGAAGGATGGGAGCTTATTGAGCCAACACTTCGGGATCTGGAGGCCAAAATGAGGGAAGGTATAAACTGAAGTTGCATTTTATGAAGATTTTTTTAATACATATTCTCTGTGATAGAAATAGTAATGTGTGTGATTTTCTCTTGCAGCTGAAAATGATCCACATGATGGGAAGAGGAAATGTGAAGCTCTTTGGCCAATCTTCCGTATATCTCATCAAAAGAGTCGCTACATATATGATCTTTACTATCGAAGGAAGGAAATATCAAAAGAGTTATATGAGTTTTGCTTAGACCAAGGTTATGCAGATCGCAATCTGATTGCAAAGTGGAAAAAGGTTGGTGAACATCCTCAGTAGTAATATACTACTAATGCTTTGTTGTGATGCTTTTACAAAACTGTCTGGAATGCTACTCTCCTGCATATATTTTGTCGTTGAACTTTGATGGTGTAACTATTTCTAGTTTTCTTAGAACAAGTAAAAACGTAGCAACTATAATTTTTTTTCTGGATGTATCCTTTTTGCTGACTATTAATTACTTAAAGAAGAGCCATATAGAACACAATCCAATGCTTCTTTATACTCACTTCATCATGAAAGAGTTGGTACTTTTGAGGAGTGGTTTGCTTTGCCAAACCCATGATTGTAGAAATCGAAAGGTACTTTATGGCTTGACCCATGCAATTGTAGGTATACTTTTGTGTGTCTGAGTTTTTAATGTGGAAATTTCGAATGGTACAATCTTTTTATTGATTCACTCATCAGAGGCATGCTCAGATACCTTTCCTTTTCTCACTATTACTATACTTTTGCTCCATACCCTGAACCACACTATCTTTATCTGTATAGCTACTGTCAATCTGCTATGTCTAGGTTCAGGTTCTTTGGATTCTATTACTGAATTCTTTGGATCGCTACTAATGATTTTTCGCTTGAGTCCTTTTGCAGCCAGGTTATGAGCGCCTCTGCTGCCTTCGCTGCATACAGACACGAGACCACAACTTCGCAACCACTTGCGTCTGCAGAGTGCCCAAGCACCTCAGGGAGGAAAAGGTGATAGAATGTGTCCACTGCGGATGCAGGGGCTGTGCCAGCGGTGATTAAAATTGATATATCCTGTGGTCGTGGGATAACCTCAAAACTGATCGAAGTGTGTCGTTATATTTGAGCCCGTATGCTGTGAACAAGCACTGTATAATCAGGTGGCCAGCGGTGATTACAGTTTCCCATCTCGTGGCTGCAAAATAATGTCGGACTAATTGCTCGAGGTGGCTAGTTGTATTGATGATATCTGTTGTGGACAAGCACTGGATAATCAGTTGGTTTCAACCTGTGCAATGTATTGCAAAATGCCAAGCGATTACTTCCGGTGTACTGTTTACAAATGTTTGGCTATAATATAGTGACAACATATTTGTGACACCGACTGCTAGTATAGTATGGCCATCATTTGCAATTAACAAATGATACGCCTCATCATTGGCAGGGCTCGACAAAGTGTTCGTTTGATGTTTCAAAATTGCTTTGATTGTACTTCGTTTGATTTTCAAAATCAAATTTAGTTGATCTTGAATGAAATTGTGCCTCCAGCTGGTTGCAGTTGAGGGATTAAACAACCAAGGATAATAGATTATCAAATTGATCTTTTAAATAACATATATGAGACTGAATATAAATTTCGTAGAAAGCTGAAAAAAAGTTCAGTTATTTTTGACAGCACCGCCATACTTGGTTCCCACTGGCCACTGTTAGCGGGGCCCCGCAGCCTTTGTCTATCCCTCCGGGCTCAAAGTCCTCACGGTGGTTCCTCCTCTCCCACCCGGCCGCGCCCTTCTTAACCGGCGACGTCCTTTGCAATCTCACCCTATTCCTATTGGCCACCATATTCGCTGGCTGGCTCCGCCTATCTCGCCTAAGCACTGAAGCGGCCGCCAGTCGCAGACCTCGGCAGCTCCTCATCCCTTTCCCCGCGCACACTCTACGCCGCCACGTCGTCGGCTTCGCCGCTCTCCATCCCGCTGCAGCGCTGCTGCCTCTCTTCTACGAACTAGGAAGCCGCCCCCCGCCTCCGAAAACCGTTCCGAGCCTCCGACACATCCCCAGGCCGCTTCCCTCCCTTCCGGCTCCACGCCCCGCAACCGTCACCCTCCGCTCCGACGCGGGCGCCGCAGGCCGTTGACGGCACCCGAACCCAACCCGCAACGCGCCCGAAAGGGGGCAGGTCCTTTCCGTTTCCTTCGCACATCTCCTCGCTTTCCGCGGAGGAAAAACTTTTTTCAGTCAGTCATCATATATAATTAAAAAAAATCGACGGACGGCTTTAGGCACCCATTCGGCCCCGAATTTCCCCTCTTCTTCTTCTGGTTCGTATCGTCTAACGCATCTGATCCATCCCCCCTCCTCGACGCGGATCGAATCGCGAGCCTGTGGCGGCGGCTGTGGTGGTTGACTGGTGGTTAGGGTTGGAGCTCCAGGAGGATGGCGAGCCACGGCGCCGGGGCGGCCGCTGGATCTGACGCCCCGCACCCTGAGGTACCGAATTGACTCGAAACATGTTGTTTTTGGTTGTAAGTCTAGCTTATTATGCTTAGGTTCCAGTTAATCTCCACAGATTATGATGGGTTGGCTTTTGCTGTGGACATGGTCTAATCAAGTGTCGCTAAGCGCGTGATATGTGCTGATTATTATTTGGTCACATGCCTCGTTGATCATGCAATTTACTGTGCCATGTTTTTTTGAAGGAGGGGTATATATATACTGATTACATAATAATTAATAATTAATCAAGAATTGTATTTGTGCCATTTTTACCTACCTGATGTGTTATTCTGTCAGTATTTGTCATGAGCGCCTTGCTATGCTTTGGGTACTTGTTTCACGTGTTATGTAGCGTAGAATCTTATGGAAGTCTAGCCAGGTCATTGTTTTTTTTTTTGATGATTTCTCACTGGTCATAATTTATCTACTGTTAACCTCTCTGAAATCACCATTTAAATTAGAGAAGTATATATATATATACACTGTGAATGACCACTTAATTTGGCAATGGCAGGTTGTCAGTAAGGGACAAACAAATCCATCTCCTTATCCTCCTCTATCTTCCAGTCATCATTCATGGTCCTCTGCGACTGGGTCAGCAACGGTTTCATGGAACAATACAGTGGACAAACTTAGCCAAGATACGGTTTACTATGATCCACAAAGGGATGTATCGGTCTCAGGAGGGAATCAAAATGTGGGGAGTAGTGCGCCTCATGCTGCCCAGTTGAGTATGGGGATGGCAGATGCAGCTCATTCTCACGTGCCTTACTCTAGTTCAGCCCAACCTGTCTATAACCCTGTTGAATATGCCAACTATTATTATACCTACCCACAACCACAAGCGACAAATGATTCTTCTGTCCAGCAAGGAGCAAACCAACATCCAGGTGCAGCTTATCAGCCTCTTACTTCATTTCAAAATTCAGGGTCTTACTTTGATCCTACAAGTAACACATATTACAATGCTGGGGGTCATCAGACTGTGCCAGGATATGGAAGCAGCAGCTACTATTATCAGAACAACACATGGAATGATGGAAGTGCAGGGAATAATTTTGCTCAATCATACCAGAACTACTCATCGTCTGATACAAATGCACAACAGAGTTCTACTTCAGTGCCTGCCAATTCTTTACCGTATCAGCAGCAGTATAACCAGTGGCCATACTATTACAATCAATCTGTGCCAAGTGCTAGCAATCCAGTTCCTCTGAACATTACTACAGATAACTTAGCTGCAAACACCCCTTCTGGCTATTCCTATCCTAGTAGCCAGCCTCCTCCACCAGGAACAACATCGTGGAAAAGTAATTCAGTTGCTTCTGTTGCACCTCCTGTACAGGTATTGTACCTCCTTTTTCACCATAAAATTGCTAACTCATATGCATAGCTCTCTTCATGATATCTGGAGCAAGGATTTCTCAGATTTTGGGTTCCTTGGATCTATTTGCTCTTTCAATTCATTTTTCAAGACTGCAGGAGAACTGTGCATTGAACTCTTTTTCTGGCATCCATTCTTGACACCTCTCTCTTTCTTTCTTTCTTTCTTTTTGGGTAATTCTAACTCTTCCATTAGGTGTTTGTTTGTGTTTGCCATCGTGTTCTGTTGGATTATTAAGGTACCAAGTTTGACTGAATAAAAGCTTACCACATATCGATCACTACAAGTGGTAGAGTGACAAATGATCGCGCCCTTAAATATGTATCATTGCTATTCACACCCATTGACTTGTATTTTGTGATACTGAAAATAACAAGTGTAAAAAAATGAACAAGCATATGAAAATATATATATATTAGGTGAACTTCCACAAATAACAAAAATGTCCTGTTATCCTTGTAACAATAGATCCTATTTCCTTGCTGCAATCCCCCCGCTGGTGCAGCCACTTGTTGGTTGTCGCAGTGGCCCTAGCCATGGCTCGGGCCTGTCTAACACCTCGGAATGGCCTAGTGCTGGTCCCTGATACCAAATTGATACGGTGTGGGCGGGCAGCACGGTGAGGAGAAAGCAGGGGGAGAGTGCAGGAGAGTCTGGGACAGAGAGAGAACGGAGAGCATAGCAGGGACCGGAGGCTGGTCAGCAAAACCCGTGCTCTACTAGGTAGGTTTATTTCTCTTCGATGAAAATTACACTCCAGTCTAAGTGCCCTTTATATATTGGCAACGTATATGCTATGGAAACCAGCCTTCTGTGCACACTATGGAAACTCTAATCAAGACCACAGAAATATAATCCGATGGCCGCGCGGGGGGGGGGGGGGGGGGGGGGGGGGGGG
>CM041641.1:16066164-16081118 GCA_023333625.1 Bothriochloa decipiens | reverse complement strand
CCCCCCCCCCCCCCCCCCCCCCCCCCCCCCCCCCCCCCCGCGCCCGGAGGGGTTTATTTTAGCACTTAACCCCCCCACCCCCCCGACTTCTAGCCATCGGATTAGATTTCTATAGTCTTTGATTAGAGTTTTCATAGTTTGCACAGGTGGTTTTCATAGCATACGTTGCCTTATATATTAGGAGCACTTCTAAAAATAACCAATCTCCTGTTATCCTTCTATAACATTTGATCATACTCCCTCCGTCCCAAAAAGGAGGACGTTTTTGACTTTCACTCATCATGTTTGACCGTTTGTCTTATTTAAAATTTTTATATAAATATCATATATTTTGATATGTCTTATTATATCATTAGAGATACTTTAATAATAATTTACTTGTTTTATAATTTATATATTTTTTTGAATAAAACGAACTGTCAAGCATGACCCGTGAAAGTCAAAAATGTTTTTTGGGACGGATGGAGTATTTCCTTCGGCGGCAATCCCCTGGCTGGTTCAGCCACTTGTTGGCGTGGCCCTAGCCATGGTATTGCTGGCCCACAAAGGGGGGGGGGCACAAGACATGAGATCATCTACAGCTTGTTGCTTTTTTTTTGTTCCAAAGTCGTTAAACTTGGGTGTAAGCGCTTCAAATGGTAAGAAGAATCTCTATAATTTCGTTGTTTTTATAAGTAATGTAATTTAGGTTTGCCCGTTATGGAAAAAATAACACCACTTATTGTTTAGTATAGGAAATCTTTTAACTCTTGCATGCTGCAACATACTTGGACATGAATAAAGATGAATATTAGTTGAAGTGGAGGAATGCTTAAAACATAAATAAGATGCAGGTTATCCTGTACTGAGGCAGTAGCTTCAATGTTAAGCTGGCATATGAACTTTAATTTTTCCTAAGAACTTACCCAGTCCAGTGATGGAACTTCAGATAAGGTCATTGAGGTGCTAAACTAAAAGAATCTATTTACTATTTTTGTTTGCGTGAATGGCCAGAATCATTTTTTTTCCTTATAGTAGGAATATGATTACCCATGCCTTGGCCTCCAAGAAGTGCCACCCTTGACCATGGCCCATTGTTTTCAACAAAAGAGATCAAGTGATTTCTGAAGTCTTAAGAGTTGTCAGTACATGTACCTATTGGTCTCTAGTTCATGGCTTAGGTGTATTTATCAAGATTGCTTCTTTTCTTTCTCTTTTACATCAATATTATGCATTTCTGAAGCATAGACTCTACTTTCCGTTTCATATGATGATTTAGACAATTCTTATGTGTTCTATGGCATTTTATTTGCATTTATTCATTAGAAGAACAATAATCTAAATTTCACCACTCTCCAGGTTCCAGGTGTTCCAGGACATCAAAATCAATATTCCAACCAGGCAGAAGGCCATTATAACCAAGGGTCAGGTGTCCAATGGTCTCAAAACCATTATGCCTACCAGACACAGCCATATCCTCAGATGACTAATTCCAATCATCCGGCACTAAGCAACCTTGAAGATCAACAAAGGACTGTAGATTCTAACGGTCCAAGCACAAATCTTTCGTCGAACCATGTTTCTAAAAATTTTAAACCAAACTTGCAGGGTTCTGTGACAATGGATACTTCCAGCGAAAGCAAAGTACAGGTTCCTATAAATCCTCGAATTGCCCCAGGTTTCTCTATGGTGATACCAAAGAACGAGAAGAAAAATTCTGGACTTGATTTATCAAAGAAACCTGCCTATGTTAGTGTCTCCATGCCGACGAATGATGCTAAAGCAACTCAAGTTGGTCCTGATGCTGTAATGTTCTGCTCTCTTCTTTGCATAGTCTTTCACACTACATAAAGTAATGGTTTTACGAAAAGCTGGAATTACATCTTGGTTGACATCCTGATTTTGATGATTAAAATTTGTATGTAGTGTCTGTAAGAGTAGATCACTTAATTCTTTGGTAAATAATGATAATAAAGTGCAGCTGTGCTTATGTCTAAAAATAAACATTCTAGGCAACCAAGATATGTCGGTACTTGCATATTAACCATGCATTTTTCATTTATATCCTGTTTAGAGATCGATACCCTTTTCACTCCGTAACTATGCTACGAGGAACCTCAATCGTTGCAAGAATGATGCTCAGAGGGCAGCCTGCCGAAGCATAATGGAGGAGGTAAATCTTTACTTTAATTATTTATTTCCTGTCTCTATTAGCTGCTAGCATGATAGCAACTCCTTGCCAAAATGGAAACCAGCGGTACCTTTGTTTTTAGTCATGGATGCCCTGGTTCATAAGACTATGGTAGCTGAAGTCCCCTGACATCTGTTGGTATATAATGTGGTCAATACTTGATAGTACAGGGCTGTTTCAATCAATCAACTGTAATAATGAATCACTCACTCAAACTCTGCTTGATCTCTTGCACACACCTTCTGGAGAGTACTAGCGCATATTCATGAGATGGAACTTAATAAACTGATATAGGGAAGAAATATAAGTAGTTTTGCAGTGTACCCATGTTACTCATGTCCTTTTCATGGTTAAAAAAACTCATGTCCTTCTCTTTTATGTATGTCTCAACACTGCTTTAGGGCTTCTTAAATACACATCTGATGACCCACTATCTCCTGTTGTGCATGTGCTATACACAACCACGTCTCACAACCAGGAGACCACTAGAATGCATACAAACTTATGCATCTAACGTACACGATCCCTACTAATTCTAGCACTACATGCATGATCCTTGGCTTCATTTGACACATGCATATGAGCCAAACCCTTGCACATGACAAAAGACAACTAGCTGATCATACACCGCATGCATGATGTCATGATACTTGTGCTGTTGTGTGCACAAACTTTAAATGTGTACAAACTTTTGAAACAAGTTAGTCATTAGCTTCCAACATCAGTGACTATGAATGCTACCATCCAAGGTAAAATAAGACTGATTTCAATTTTCTAGCCAGAATGTCAGACTTGCTCTAGGAATGGGTGCAATGCATATGCTGTTGCTTCATTGTTTCTTAGTTGAAATTTTCCCTATTACATAGTTTTGATTTGTTTAATTGATAAAGAGACTGTAATCTCAGTTTTTTTTCTTTAATTTCAGATCACAAAAAAGGCTATTGCTGAGGGAACCCTTCTTACTAAGAACTGGGACACTGAACCACTATTTCCTTTGCCTGAAAGTGTTGTGGGCATGACTGGAACAAGGTGTGTGCATTGCAATTCAAATTTCCTCCGCCGACAGAAACTAAGGACCTTAACTGTTTAGACCTTAGGCACATTGATTGATGCAATTTTGTTTCCTGTTGTTTAAAATTAAGTACACAATAGAACAGCCAGGCGCCTTTTGCAACCTTGAGTCTTAAGATAGTATAGTAATGTTCTTTTGTTCTTTGTAGTAACTGTCATCATGGACTTGTTTCTTTGTAATTATAACTGTCAGTTGCTGTATGACCTACTTCATGGACTTCCACACTTAAAGACAACTTCTGTTAATGCAATTCAATCAATTTTCATAATTTAACCCCCTTTTTAGTGCTATAAGTGTGATACAACAGAGAAGCTAAAGAAACTATTACATATACTCTGGTAGAGGGACAACAAATCTACTTCCTATTTTAAAGCATTTGCCCTGAGTCCATGTTGTTCCTTGCATTTTTTTCACTTTGATTTTATTTATCAGATATGGAGCAGTCCTGATAATTTCTTGTTTTCTCTCGTCATGTTTCCTGTGCAGCAGTGTAAACAATTTAAGCCCCTTCTCATCAGTATCTACCCCAAGGAAACGTGTGAAAAGTAGTAGATGGGAGCCTGTTGTGGATGAAAATGTTACCAATAAGGTGGAACAATTAGCAAAAGGATTGATCAGCAGTAATGTCCACAGTACTTTGGACCCTAAAAATAGAACGGTAAGCATTAATCTGTTGGTCATACTTGTGGAACGGACTTTCATGTTGTTGTTTCCAAGTATGCACAATGAAATGCTTTTATCACTAGACTTAGTATTCCAAACTTGTTTTTTTTTTTGCTCGTCTAGCCAAATCCTGTGCAGGGTAACAGTTGGAATCATGGGAAATTTCTCCAGTCTCATCAAGCACCTTCAAATAAAGTCAATCAGAGGCCTGCCAAGAAGCAAAAAATGGCTAGTAATTTGACTCAAATACAGAATGGAAGTGCTTCAAGTGACAGTGAGAAGGAACATGATCTAACCAAATATTATGCCAGTGCAACTGCACTAGCAAACTCGCCTGAGGAAAAGAAACGCAGGGAGCATAGATCCAAGCGTTTTGAGAAGAATAAAGATTCATCATTATCAAGAAATACTTCTGCAAATAATGATGCTATGGCTCGTGCAAGAAGGGAAATTTCATCTCGTCGTATTAGAACCTATGAAGAAGGCACTTTGGCTGTTGAGGATATGGATTGGGATGCACTGACAGTCAAAGGAACATGTCGGGAAATTGAGAAAGATTATCTACGACTTACGGAAGCACCTGATCCTGCCAAAGTAACAACACTCACCAATTGTCTTACTCTACTCTAGATTCAAAGGGTTACTGATGTTGACCCACTAAGTAACAACACTGTGTGCTTGACTCCTCGTATTTCGTTTGCAGATAAGGCCAGAAGATGTCCTGGAGAAGGCCCTTACAATGGTTGAAACATCACAAAAAAAATATTTTTACAAGTGTGGTCAACTAAAATCTATCCGCCAAGATCTTACAGTTCAGAGAATCCAGAATGAACTGACTGTAAAGGTAGCTCCCAATTCTACATGGCCTTCTGCACTCTATCGCATACTATTTAGTAGAGAAACGAATACCGTCTATTTTACTTACTACTGTCAATAAATTAAGAAGACATTACTAAAAAAATACTATATTTATGATACCGAATAAATGTCATCAAACTAATCATGTAATATATTATTTTCTATAAATCTAGTTGAACTTGAATTTGATTGACTCCTCAAAAGCAAGATGTGCCATAGTTCAGTAACCTGCTATGATTTCATAACAATTAGATATCTTATTTTCAGGTATATGAAACCCATGCCCGATTGGCTATGCAAGCAGGCGATTTACCTGAATTTAACCAGGTAATGATTTCTTTCAATTTTCTTAGCATTTTGAAATATTAAATATTTATGCAAATGAACTAGAATGTTGATCCTTCTACTCATTGTACCTGCTCAATCCCAATTTGTAGTTTATAAATAGCCACAAGGTTTGGTTTTGCCTTTCTATTCAATTCTTAAATGTTATTATACAAGGTTTGGTTGTGTAAACTGGTTTGTCTCTGGTCTTTGGTCATTCTGATCACTGGTACTGCTACTGAATTAGGAAAGTTGAAATGCCATTAAAAATTGTTGCTAATAGAACTTACAGTTGCAAAATACAATCCAGAAGGGTAGAAATCTAAACTGGTGCTTCATGATTGTCATCTATCTAACTATTTCTCCGTCAATAATTATTGCAGTGCCAGTCACAACTGAAGAGGCTATATGCACAAGGAATCAAGGGTTGCTATTTTGAATTTTCTGCTTACAATTTGCTGTGTGTCATGCTACACTCTAATAATAAACGAGACTTGCTGTCGTCTATGGCAAGGTATTATGTTGTAAATACTAGATTATCGAATCCCAGCTTAGTCGCTAATTGGATTGTAATTGATTCTTATTTTTTTTTATTACAGCCTATCAAAAGAAGTGGATTGTAATTGATATCTTTTTTTTTCAGCTTATCAAAAGAAGCCAAACAAGATGCAGCTGTTAAGCATGCCCTTGCAGTTCATGCTTCTGTTTTATCTGGCAACTACGTTCTATTTTTCAAATTGTACAAGAAGGCGCCCAATTTGAACTCATGCCTCATGGGTAAAGAGCAATATCTTAAAATGTACTTTTTCTTGGAAGAGGTTTTCTGGTGTTGTAACCATTCTCATTAACAGATCTCTATGTGGAGCGGATGCGATTTGAAGCTATGAAATGCATGTCTAAGTCATATCGCCCAACTGTACCTGTGGGATATGTAGCACAGATTTTGGGGTTCTTGAGAACAGATACTGAAGGCTGTGCAACCAATGGGGATGATGGATTAGAAGAATGCAAAAAATGGTTGAAAGCGCATGGGACAGTTCTTTCAGAAGATAACAGTGGGGAATTGCATATAGATATGAAGGTATCAACTCCCTCAGTATTTTTTTGGGTGCTATTTAAGTACAGTGAAATCTCATCTAACTATCTATGCTATGAGAGGGTCCTAACGGTTTGGCGAATCTCCAGTTAGGATAGATAGGCATATGTTTCCTTGAGTTAAGCACCACACAGCTCCAGTAAAAAGACCTACCTGATCTTGATTATGCAAACATGCACGCTCTGATAGTTGGATTCCTTTTCTATGATACCTGTCAGTTCACAAGAATTATTTGTCAGTGGTGATATAACCTGTCCTCATTCAATCTAGTTGCCTTCTATACATTTAACGTGCAAGTTTATTTTTCTTTCTTGTATATTTCTGCACAGGCTTCTTCTTCTACACTTTACATGCCAGAGCCAGAGGACGCGGTTGCACATGGTGATGCATCACTTGCTGTTGATAACTTCTTGGCACGGACTGATGGACATGTTAAAAGGTGCAGCAGCGATGGACCAGCGGTGGATACTCCATAGTAGTATTGGTGCTGTTGTGGCAGTCATGCTGAGGTGTGGACGCACTGCACTTGCTGCTGTGGCAGTCGTGCTGAGGTGTAGACGCACTGCACTTCTCCCGTAGAAATTACAACGGGGGCATGAAATGGAGCTGCCCAAGGAAGCTCGTGGAGCTAGAGAATCGGAACAACTGAACAAGGGTGCGGTCATCTGGTTCTGGAATTTTGCTCTAACTGATCCGGCCATCGGACGTAGTCATTGGGTTCTGGCATTTACTCAAATTGATCCAGTCATCCAGAGTTGCACCGCGACGACACCTGACCAAGTTTTTATGTCATGGTGGTGTTGTATCATTGGTTTACTCACCCGAAACTTGGTATTAAGTGTACAAAATATTGTGGAAAGCAACGACAGTTTTGAAGCATACATGTATCTTTCCCGGGGCCCCTTTTTCTGGCTGCCCCTCTATCTGTGAAGATTGTAAATGTTTTTTTTTCTCACATATAAATTTGTTTTCCTATATCCTTATAGAAATATATATGGTAATACCCCTATAATCTCTCAAGCCAAACTGTATACTGATACTCTGATAGTACTAAATATTTCATTCATGCTGTGGTAGACTGAAACAACTGTTATGCATTCTGATTTTGCCTGCGGAGTGCCGAATAGGTGAAGGTCTTGTGTTTTTTGTATTTAGATTTTGTAGTAAGATAAAACTGGCCAATGTTAGCCGTGCACTAGCCGACCGAGCCCTCCTGAATCCTGATGATAATTATAAAAGGCCAGGCGAGCAGGGCAAGCACCCTGCCAATTTTTTATTATTTTTACAACTGAACGAAATATATTATTAGCAGCAAACTGCTGCAAAAGAGGTACAAAAGTTTGCCGTTACATAACGACATAGCGTAAACTGACAATGGGCAACTGCTCGAATGACTTGCATTGAAACAGGATGCAATTAAGTTTCCTGATCTATCCTCCGTATGCCTAAAAGCTTCGGCGTGCTAATGAGTGAGGTGTGGTGTTGAGATTCCTTGCAATTTTCAGGACTTGGACAGCTCTAGTAGACGCCTCATTAAGAAACCTCTGAGTAAAAGGTTTGATTCCCAAGTGGGGAGGTGAGTCCAGATGACCTCCATTGAAGAAACTGAAAGTGCTTGATTGTCCGTCAGAACGAGACCTGATACATCTAGCAATCTGGTGATGGTTCCAGCTAAGTCGAGGCTTGCGGCTTCAGCCATAAGCAGTGATTCATCTGCTTAACCTGCACTTTGATGAAGAACTTGTGGTGGTGTACTGGGTCTAGGATGAATATTCCTAGCCCAGCTTTTCTTGATTGATGTGTCCATCCAGAGCCAAAGAGGCATCAGTGTAACATTTAGCCGCCTCCAGTGAGCATGAGATCCTGCACGTGGTGCGATTACTGGGAAACCCAGCATGAATTCTTCATGCCTCTGTATAACTTCAGAGTTGTTTTCTTCATTTAGTACCTGCAAAATTTGAGTGCACGCGGCACGTCCCCAGCCTGTCCAAATGCTGGATGTTGCTGTTTGGCCGGGGAGGCGGGGGTTCACGCCACGCAGTTTGGCTGGATCCCTGTTGTTGCCTGGCCCAGACAACCTTTGCCAGCTCCAAACCAAACAGAAACAAGGCCTGGTACGTCAAGATCTGCTTACTGTTTGTCCCGCCACCCGAGACCGGGGAAACGTCTCGGCTCCACGCCGCTGCCGCAGGTAACTCCCGACACCGATTCCGCCGCCACCGCTGCCGCTGGAGACGAGCGCCGCCACTGCTTGCGCCAACCCAGGTACGCTGCCTCCTACCTCCTTCCTGTTCTCCAGTTCTCCTCACCCCGTTTACCCTGCATGCAAATCCAAGGCGTGTCTCGTCATTGCCTCCCCATCTCCTCCTCCGCCTCCGTCCTCCTGACACATCCCCTGCTTGCTAGGGTTTCGAGTTTTCTAGACTAGGGACGATTCGTTGGAGGCCTCAACAGTTGCATCTCTCCACCCTCGTCCTCTTCCCCTGCAGCGACTGCTAGCCTACTGAACCAACCATCAGAGATGGTTTTGTAAGTTCTTGATTTGTTCTTGGTTACGTTGTGCTCCAAGGTGAACAAAACTCACTTCGGAATCTGATGCCTTAAAGGTGAAGAAAACTGAATTACTAGCACTAAAAATCTCTCTGTGCATCCAAGTGCTCTTTTTCGTTCATATATATACTTGCACTTGCTTGATCCTCTGGTATTTAGTACTTTACTGTTATTTGTTCCTTGGATATTAGTCTTAACAAACCAACATTGATGATTTGCTCATTTGACAAAGGAAAATACAGTGTGGTTGTGGTAACAGCTACGTCCCTTTATTAGTTCTGTTAATGTGTCATTTTCCATCTGGAGTAATCCGAATGTTGTCTACTGTAATGTTTTGTGAATGTACCACTTATCTTATTTCACCCTGGGAATATCCTGTACACATGTCATGCACTCATGCTTCTTGTGCCACAATCTTTGTATTCCTCACCTAAGCTGGGCACTTATTCTTTGTACTCTTTAGTGGTAGTCTGCATGAACTATTGTACTAAATTATTTTCCTTCCTAAAGTGATGCATTTTTCTTTTTTGCTCTTACTGTTTGCTGCTGTAACCAGCTGCAAAGCAATATAGATAGTGGACGGTTTCATTTCTCGTGATCTTATTTCACTGATCAAGCCTGACTAATTGCTAGTAGATATCAGTTTTATGCCCAATTTTAATAATTTTGATGCCTTCAAGGTGAAGAAAACTGAATTTCTAGCACTAAAATCTCTCTGTTTTATGCCCAATTTTAATAATTTTGAATCACAATAGTAGCAGTTACATGCAACTATCACCATGCCCTGGTTGGAGTTGCTCAACACAGACTGCATGGTACAATCTTGTTCTTTATATTTCTGTCCATAGGATCACCATAGTTCAGTTTCACTTGGCAGTAAGGGGTGACAATAGGAGCTTTAGCTTTCCTATCTGTCCAACATGTGTATCTGTTTATTTGGCCAGTTTCAGTACATCTTTGATATCCCATTTTTGAATGTGAGCTTCATGATGCAGAGCCTGATCTTATTTTTTATGCCTGATATATATTTCAGTTTAAATTCTTAATGATAGATGGGAACTGGGTGTGGATGGTCGTTTCTGGCTGTCATTGAGTAGATATCTGAAGAAAAAACATCTGAGCAGCTTCAGAAATTTACCACTTTGGATTGTTTATGCTCAGTGAAATACTGACATTCTTATTTTACCATTTAAAGTTTACTTTCTTGTGACTAATCATTGATACCACTTGGATATGTTGAGCATCGTGTAGCATGAACTAGCATATCATGTCATATTTTTTTTTTGATTTAATGATAGTATATGTGAGTTCGCCAACTTTTAGTTTCCTTCTCTGTTTTCTGTTTTTTTCAATGAACCTGTCTGTCTCTGCTAATGCAATCTGTCTTCTATACTCCATCCGTTCCAAATTATAAGTCGCTTTGACTTTTTTGGTACATACAATTTGCTATGTATCTAGACATATACAAAGCAAAATGGCCTATTAGAATGCAACCTTAGAAGTGTAATTTGAATTGGCCTATTAGATAGACATAGCTATCCCTGCACTTCATTAGTTTCTTAGCTTATTTGTGTTTCTAAATTCCCTTCAGATAATAGGTGTGAAGGAAATCTTGTCTTTATTTTTTATCCAGGTTCGGCAAGATCAGATTGCAATTCCCGTAGAAAACAAGTAGATTTTCACATCTAAGTACTGACCATTGTATTTTTCTAATTAAATCTTTTGGCAAGTTGTACCGTATGAACATGATGTGTATGCACTTACGCCGTTCAAAATAAACCCTGACATATGATCTATATGTAGTTTGATCCAGGCAGCATGCATGTGCATTTTGTCGTATAAACTATTTGAATTATTTGACGCAGCTCTAAGCTATTTGCTTGTTGAGAAGAAAATAAATATAGTAATAAAACATCGACAGCAACACTGCGGTGTTTCGAGCCATGGAACCATTCCATGTCAATCCAAGTCATCCCAAATAATTAACTTCAGCAGTGGTTTGAACCCTCACGGTAGAAGGGGATTGTGTGGGACGGAGGGATCAACACAATCCTCCCTTGGGTCATTTCTCCTCTAGAACGTAACCCCAACATGCCAACCGGCAGCCAAAGACTTAAGTTTTTTTTTTTTTTTCTCTCTCTAGCTGATTGTAATGTTGATGCAAGGGGGTCAGGTCAATCCTTTTTTTCCTATAAAAAACTGTAGATGTGCAACATTGCTTAATGCTGTATAGCATTATCTGCTTGGTACTTATGGGTGCTAAGGTAACCAGCAACCTGAAGTTTGCAATCAGTTGCTGCTGGGTTATCGACACATTAGATGTGAGCATAAATGTACAAATCAGAACTTTAGCAGGTCGTAGGACAAAACTTTGCCCCTTTTGATGCCATGAGGTTCATAAGTTTATTTGTATCTATTATTAGATACCACAGTTAAGGAAAATTCACAAATTTACCATTTTGTTTCTCAGTTGTAGGTAGAGCTGTGTTTCTCTTACTTATCCTCACATCTCCCAGTTGCAGTTTGAAATTGCATTGCAATTTGTAGTTCGCTATATCAATAATAGTCAGATGGTAATTAACTATGGAGATACACGATAAATTTAGCTGTGTTTTGCTTCTACCATTGGACAATCTGATGACATCTTTCTAGTTTCTATTCAGGGCTTGAAGAAGACACTACTGCTACAACCATGAGCACCATGAAGTTCTGCCGCGAGTGGTATGCACCCTTCTACATCAATCATCTTCCTCTCTCTTGCGCTAGATTGTCATACAGTTACTTGATGATGGATGGACGTACAGCAACAACATCCTGTACCCCAAGGAGGACAGAGACAGGCGCACACTATTCTTCGCATGTCGCAACTGTGAGCACCAGGTACAACTTGTCAACCTCAATCCTCGTTCCACCAACAAATCCAATCCAATCTTCTTGCTATACCCCTCATCAGTGCATCACTACAGAATGGTGTTTGGGCATTGCACTTGGATGATGGGGTTCGAATGAACACTAAAATGCTTATGGGATGGGGCTGTTCCTTTTTTCCCCAAATTCTAAGATTTTTTGGTAGGGTCATGGCAATGCTATGTGTGCCATTCATTTCCATCTTTGGCTACCCTCATTTATTTCATGTATGCATAGGAAAAGTTACACCTTACTGTAACAGAAAAATGATTATCCTGCCCACATCGAAAAATACTACACTTGTCCTACAGTGTTAATTGTGTTTGTTTAATGAATGGTGAATTGAATAATTTTCCATCCCTCAAACATCCTTTCTTCTGCTTACAAGTTAACAGTACTATTTCTGGTCCGATTCAGGAGGTCTCTGCCAATAACTGCGTCTATCGGAACGAGGTGCACCACACTGCTGGGGAGCAAACACAGGTCTTGCAGGATGTAGCTTCCGACCCAACACTTCCCAGAACCAAGGCTGTCCGCTGCAATATGTGTGGGCATGGAGAGGCTGTTTTTTTCCAGGTTTTTTTTTTCTTGGTTTGCCTTCTCGCGTTTCAATGGTTTCATTTTGATGTGATATTGTTATGCAATCTGAATGACTTGTTGAACACAATAGTATGCCAAAATTCTGCGCCTTGTTAATATTAACGTTGGATATTGCATCCCCTTTCTTTTGGCAGTATCTATCCTTTATGTTGAGGCCTGCATCCATATCCCTGACATGAAACATGTCCTAATTGACAAGTTAGGAGTCAGTTCCCAATAAAATGTGGCCTTATATTATTGTTTTGTGCCAGAATAAGGTCCTCTTTTGTGCAGTAATACTACTAAATGACATTAGAGGCGTAGAGCATATCACTTTGCATGTCTCTTTCTGTATTCTTCAAAATTACCGCATCTGCTGTTAAGCGATATTTATATTTCAATATAGATGCAATTGACGGCACTGATCCCGCTTGAATGTTTCGAGACAATCTTAAGTCCACTGCTGTTTTTATCACTTGCAGGCCACGGCAAGAGGGGAGGAGGGGATGACCTTGTTCTTTGTGTGCTGCAGCCCAGATTGTGGTAATCGGTGGAGGGAATGATGCGATGAAATTTTGCCTCTAATAGTTGTTCCATCATAGCTTGGAACTGAACTTGTTTTGTGATTATCTTGGAGTTATGTATTTCAACATCCTGGCATATTTTAAGAATAATGAGAGAATGTTTTTTTCCCAATATTTTACTTATTCTATACGTGATATGTCATATGTAGCTGCACTGTATAGTCGCATATGCCTGCTATAAGTATACCGTGCTTGTACTTTAGGCCACTGCATAGCTGCGATTTGACCCTGGGTCTTTAGACAAGGTTGTTGCACGCCTGTGCGAGCAAAGATTTTATCCTGGCATATTTATGACAGAATATGATAGCAACTTCGACATGGGGAGCACGTCTCGAACGAACAGGAGCGAGGAGCCTCAGTACTTTATCCTTTGCATTCGTTGCTTTTGATTAGACCCGCTCATCGACGAGATCCCGCCTTGATTATACCCTTCATTTCTTTCGAGAGTTTTCTTCTTGTTTCTTGTTTGTAGTAGCAGCAGTTGTTGTTAGTAGCTTGAAACTGAATCATCTAACCTGTGTTGTCAATCAGCAACCAGCAATGTCCCAAAAGAAAAGCTGGACGGTGACGCACTACCAATGCAAAGCAATGTGTCCCAGCCATTCCATATGCTCAGCTAGTCAGCTAGTTTTCCTGCCTCAATCATGTCAGTGTGTGTACGGAGCATATGTGTGACCATAGTTTACCATGAGACAATCATGCTAGTATCTGACGAAGACACTACACGCATGTAAAAGTATGCAGCAAAGCATTGCAGGAATTCAAAAGATACAGGACAAGGTAGCAGGAAAAGGAATACACCGTTACACGTGCGATTAGTAGAAAATCATCTTACTATTAGAACATCACATCGATTTCTAGTTGAACAAGTCAGATGTGCCAAAGTGACGAAGACGGCTCACCACAAAATATGTAGCGCACTTCAAACTAATAAACGTGCTCACCACAAAATGTGCCGAAACAGGAGTTGCTGCTGATTGCATTTCAATTTCAAACTAATAAATGTGCTCACCACAAAATGCGCCGAAACAGGAGTTGCTGCTGATTGCATTGCAGACAAGAAATCTTCTTGAACATGGTGGTATATAAGTTAAGTATTCTGTGGTTAATCAGTAAAATACTAAAATCTACAAAAAGAGCAAAAACGATCTCACATCCCATCGGTACATACAACAATATGAGCTGTGTCCGACCGGGCATTTGAAGTATGATCAAGATCACAGGGAGTGAAGATCAAATGAACGTGGCATGCATGGAGACTCTTGTGAATCGCTCGCTGCATCTCTTCATAGCTCAAATTCCTCTTCTCGGAGCACCATCTCAGCGGCCTCTTCTTCATCTTCATCGAGAGAGAAGTAGTGGCTCTTCTCGGCCGGCCTGAATGTGTAGAACATGAACAGGTAGAATGCCAGTGTGGCCATCTCTTCTGCCAAGATGCTCACCCACCGGTACTTGTAGCTGGCAACCGTCTTGAGCGCATACACGACGATCCTAGTGAAGTACAGGTACCCAATCACCACGACGTAGAACTGCCGGAACAGGGTGAGCTTGGAGAGGTTCCGTGCCGCCTTGCCGTCGGTCTTGGACGTCTCCCTGAGTGACCGGATGGACCACACCACCGGGAAGAGCACCGCGCAGCAGCACGCGACATCCACAAAGAGCAAGATCTGATTCCATGTCACCCAGCTCTCCATGAAGGGCCCGGTCTCCCCAATGACCGCGGCGGCGATGTTCGCCGTGACCTGGAGCGGGATCACGGCCATGAGCACCTTCTTCTCCCGGTCCTGCAGGACCGGCTTCAAGAAGGACCACCCCGTGCCGACCAGCGCGATCACCGCGAAGAGGACGACACCCTTGACGAGCTGGAAGAGGTAGAAGGCCACATCCCAGCCGTGCGGCGTCCCGGTGACGCGGATGTAGTGCTGGTCCTCGGCCGCGGAGAGGCAGTAGAGCAGGCGCGCGACGAGGAGGCCCGACATGAGGTGGTGGATCTGGTGCGCCGACACGCGGTCCCCGGAGAGGGTGAGGTACCCCCAGGCAGCCAGGAACGCGGCGTAGCAGAAGGCGAAGAAGGCATAGATGGCGGGCAGGGGCGCCTGGCCGACGGGGAGGTAGTCCTTGGAGCCGTCGGCGTTGACGTTGTACATCTCG
>CM041641.1:16049106-16059543 GCA_023333625.1 Bothriochloa decipiens | reverse complement strand
GAGACCTAATCCTCGAGACCGTACCCTCGAGAGCATACCCCTCGAGACCTAACTCCTCGAGACCGTACCCCTCGAGACCTAATCCTCGAGATCGTAACCCTCGAGACCATGCCCCTCGAGACCGTATCCTCAAGACCGTACCCCTCGAGACCTATTCCTTGAGACCATACCCTCGAGAGCATACCCCTCGAGACCTAACCCCTCGAGACCGTAACCATCGAGACCGTAACCCCTCGAGAGCATACCCCTCGAGACCTAACCCTCGAAACCGTAACCTCCGAGACCGTAACCCCTCAAGACCGTAACCCCTCGAGACCGTAACCATCGAGACCTTACCCTCGAGCCCTTTTTATTTTCAGAAAATGGTTAAATCTTTGAAAATTCATATCTATTTCATACGAGCTCGGAAAATTATGATCCACATATCCAAATTTTCTATAAATCGAGCCCTATCCAAATTATGATCCACATATCCACATATCTATTTCATACGAGCTCGGAATCATGGAGAGGACCAAGGGATGCATAAGGGATGGCTTGGAGGCGTGGAGGACTAGCAAGGGCGCCCAAGTCAAGGTGGAGGCCCAAACCGAGTCGACTTCGAGCCTGTTTCGGAGTCCAAGACTAGTGTGGAGTAAAGTGGACGCCTAGGACGCATCCGGACTCTGTTTTAGATGATCCACCTATGGATGGAAAGATAATTTCATAAGGAAGCCAATGGCGTTCGTTTGAGGTCAAAATTCTTTCAGAGTCATCGGGAAACATCGAAACAAGTTAGCGTCCAGAATCTGTTCCGGTGCTGCGTCACCGTTTTTGGTCCGTTGGGCCGTGTATCGTTGTTGAGCCCATTAGGGGGCACGTCCAAGGGTGGCGATGACCCTTAGACCTCTATAACCAGCCGCCGCCTCCTCGTTAGGTTTTGGGTTTTGCTTAGATTATTCTGTTTACAACAGTTTCGCCGCGCTGTCGGTTTGTGAGACCCCAACTCGTGAGATTAATCATTCATCTGCAATTGGTTGCATTCTTTCATGTTCTTGCTTATGTTCTTCGATTAGCAGGCAAAGGACTCAGCCTTCTTAGCGAGGTCGACTGTGCTTCGACGGTTGATAACCAGAGGAGACGTGGTGCTGTGATTGCGGGGTTCAGAGCCGAGTTGTTCGGAAGCTGGATCGAATTGTGTCGCGATTCCACCAAATCGAGAGTTATTAGAACCTTTCGGAAGATCGGGAACCCTAGTTCACATCACCACCCATACTTACTGCCTCCATAGTGAGCACTTGATACTCGATTTTTGGCCTGAGTTGAGCTACTAGGCTTCACAGCGGATAACCTTGGATCCAGCCAGCTAAGTGTTAGTTGTTGTTCAACATGACAAGGAAAGGCTCCATGCCTTGGTGGTGATTAATCAACACAACGATTCGCTTCACTAATAAGGTTGGCCAGCCTTGTAGCTTACACGCTTCGCCTTGCTGTCAATTTACATACACATGGTTGTCTTCAATGATAGCAAATATATAGCCAACCGTGATCGGGTATCTCCTACATCTCATGGGTGACAAGCAATCACCCGACTTATACCGTTTATAGCAGTGCTAAGCATCTACAACGATTCTGCATCTCAATAGAATTCTAGGTATGTGTTACTGAATAAGGAGGGATGTATGCAGCAAGGGTTTCACCAAACTCCTATACTTAATGCAACAATAAATATGTAACATATATATATTTATTGCTTAACAAAGTAGGAGACTTAGAATGCTCCAGGGCTTGCCTTCGTTGTAGAGAACTTGGATTCCAAAAGTCAAGACTTGCCACCAACATCATGGATAGACAACATCGACACCAGGGATAATGACTTCTGCATCAGTGGTGGATGACACCTTTTCGAAGCTTGATCAACACGATTCAACTCACTTTCAGAAAACTACATGGAATGGAATGATGCATGCTTTAGCATGATGAAATGCATGACATGATGCATGAAATGCATTGGATGAAAGCATAACAACATAAATAACTAAAGCATAACTTTTCTTCACGATAAAACTGGAGTTACCAAACTCATGATTTTCCAAATATTTAACAAAACATCTACAAATAGGTCCTTACATCACTATACATCTGAGTCAAGATATTTACATTGGGAACCCTAGAAAACTTTCCATTGTCGCGCGAGGTCCTTGGTCGCGAACGAGGAACAAAGGACGCCGGGAAAGACTGGTTGTGGCGGGGAAAGTGCTCGTCGGCACCGAGGAAGAGGTACTGGGGTATCTACATGCCCGGACGCATCCGAGGGAAGACGAAACATGGCCGGAGACGGTCGGTAAAGGACCGGCCACGCACGCCGACGGCTGCAGCGGCGGACACCGCGGCAAGTCGTGCTCCGACGAAACCTGAGCACGATTCACCAAGAAAAAGAGCCTATGAGCAGCAAGGAATCACAAATAAACTAAAGAAACAAACGAGAGGACGGGAGCTACTCTAGAGCAGCCTGGCCACGTCAAGGTGATCTCGACGGCCATGGCGGAACTGCTACTGTTGGGAGATGAGGGAGCAGGGGAGAGCGGCCCGTGGTCTGCTCGCAACCGGCTGCATACTACGGTGGCCAGCCAGCTGTCACACCCCAAAATTTTCTATTTTGGGTTGTGCTTAGAAAACTCTAATTAAAATAAATATTTTAATATTTGGATAAAATTTACTAAATTTAGTTTGAACTCGTGCATATTTAGTTATAGAAAAAAGACGAGTTTTAAACTTTTCTAAATTAATTTGATGGGATATTGCTTGATGTGATATATGTTTATTGTTTGAGTTTGTGCTTTTGTGTTTGCTAAGTTTTCAAAACACGTTTAGACGTCTTTCAATCCTTCTAGGGAATTTTCTGGACTTTTCTGAAATCTTTTCCCTTTATCCTAGAGCTTTGTCTAATTTTTAGATGCTTCAAAATATCTTCTTATGAGCTCTAAATACTTTATTTAGGTTTCTCATGTTCCAAAATATCTCTGTGAATTTTTCCGAAATTTTTGGAGCCTTCGGAGTATTTTTCGTGGCTTAAAAGTCAATTCTAGACTTTTCTAGAATTATTTTATCCATTAAATTAATCAATTCCGAAAATAATAAAGTCTTCTAATTTTTTCGACACCTAAAGGCCCATGTCTTTATTTACTAATGGGCTTTAATAATTAATTAGGCATATTAGTAAAGGTGGAGGGTGGAATATCAATTAGTACCATATTGCTAGTTGACGTTGACGTGGAAAGTTTTCCGCCCTATATATTTGTACCAACCCCTTGGCCAAAGCACATCATAATTACCATGAGGGGAGTCCCTAGTTAGAAATCCCTATGGTAGCAAATTCTATTTTTCTCCTTTCGCTACGTCATGGTCTCCAACCTCTTGCCAGCGTCGCCGTGCTGTGCTTGCGCGTGTAGGCAAGCTGCTCGGTGCCGGTCTGGCCAGCCGCCGACGGCCGGACACGTCTCGTCCGAGCGCCCCTCTCTCTCCGTCGCGAGCAGCGCAGCAACCATCGCTGCCAGACTCACGTTCGTGAGGTTGAAGATGACTCAAGGTATGAGTTATAGTAATTACGAAACTGCCACTGATCGTATAATCTCCGACGTTTCACCGTTTTAACTCCGAATCGAATCGTTTAAGTTACATTGGTTTCGTATCGTCGCGATCTACGCAGCAGTGCTAGTGGTTTTCATGTCATATAGTGTTGAATTTATTTATTTAAAAACAACTTGTTTACTAATTATTTAATGGCTTTTATAAATAAAGGCAACATAGGGTTATATTTCCATTGTCCTTGTGTTGCAATCTTGTCGACGTATGTTACTTGTATCATTAATATTTATCACATTATGTGTTTATATAATTAATCTTGTTAGATTAATTAATTTTCACTCAGTGCTCTCTTATATAAAAGTAATTTACATTTATACCTTAGTTTTCATAAATACAAGTTGATATGACTAGTACCAACTTATGATGCTCTTTATAGTTGTTCTCGCATGTTTACAAGTTACATTATGTTATTTTTTTAACTTAGTCTAGGCACATCGTCTTTTCATGCTAATATGGTTAATATAGCAATAATGCCTTTTAATAATATTTTGCTTAGCTTAACCTTAAATCTTAACTGCTCTTTGTTTTGTATCAACATGTCTTTATATTTACGACTTGCTTAGATTAATCTTTAAGAATATGATGTTTCTTTTAGTGGCTCTCATATGTTTAATGCCTTATGTCTGCCCTTTCTTTTAGATTAATGTTTAATCATATCATGTTTTGTTTAGTGCCTCACCTGTTTAATTGTTTATTGTTATAAATGTTTAAATGGCTTAGATAGTATAATTGCTTATAATTAAAATATAACTAAGGTTTAACTCTGCTTTATAATTCAAGTTTATTTAGCTGCTTTAACTTTTTGTTTCTATTAAATGTCCAACACTTTGCTTTATTTAATAAAAGGAATGGATCTTATAGTTTATCTCTGCTATGTTGCGTTTACCTCGATAGTCGTGTTCACTTTAATGATAGTTCTGTCGTTTGTCATTCTTGTGCTCTTGCGACCGTAGCACCAAGTTTTACCATTTAGACCATCTTTAGTTACCTCTTTGATTGGTGTATTGTTCTTAGTCGTCTCTTCTTGTGCATTGTATGTTTGTCTATGCATGGTGCTTGCTACGAGTAGAACAAGAACCGTTGTGAACGTTGGAGATCAGAAGCTGCAGAATGGAAGATAAAGGATGATGTTCTCTAAGCACTTTGCTTTGGGGTGTAAAGCAAGTCTTAAGAAAAATATAGCTTGGGTTTTATTTCTATGGCTATGATCTATGTGGCTTAATTAATGT
The DNA here is from genome assembly GCA_023333625.1 of Bothriochloa decipiens. Taxonomy (NCBI): domain Eukaryota; kingdom Viridiplantae; phylum Streptophyta; class Magnoliopsida; order Poales; family Poaceae; genus Bothriochloa; species Bothriochloa decipiens. The sequence goes on along the minus strand of CM041641.1, from coordinate 16,054,687 downwards.
TTAAGCAAACGAACGATAAAAATGACATTTTAACAACTTGAAGATTTATCCGTAAGTGATTTATCACGGATTTACCGTACAACTGTGAGGGCTACATGGCTCTGATTTTAGCTCAATATGAGGACCTTTTTTAGTTAGTTAGGGTGCCTAGTTGGTATAGGACAGCCTCTGTCCTTATGTGTATAGCCGGGAAGAAATGTGCCATATTAGAAGGGGGGTCCCTATATCTGACGATCTGGCAGCCTAATTGGTTGGACGAACCTTTGAAAGGCTTCATAGTGTACCCTGCCTACTCTCCTTGGAAGAGTTTTGGGAGTTACAAACCTGGGCATATGGGCAACATGACTCACAGTAAAAGTGTACACCTCTGCGCAGAGTTTAAATCGATATATCGTCCGTGTCCACGGACAGGGCGGCCCTGACATATTTACATTAAGATAATGACTTATTTGTTAACATGCTCATATTTACTGTTTTATGCTTTACATTATTTATGTTACATTGATCATGAGGTTATGGTTTATACTGTCTTATGCTATACTTGTGAGTTCGACATGGACTCACTCTTGCTATTTTCCCACACCTCAGGAGGAGTGTTAGGCTTGTTGTCAATCAGTCAGTTGGATCCAGTGAAGTGAAGTTTACACCCGAAGTTTAGAGTCGTCTTTTCGCTGATTGCTCACTAGGTGATCTTTTATATAATGTGTACATTATATTTAAAGCATTATATTTGATACTATTTGTAGCTATATGTGAGATTTGTCCTTTAAGACACATATATAGTGTATATCTGGTTTTGTCCTTAGAATCGGGTGTGACAACCAGCTCGGCCATGGCCTAGCCACGACGACCGGCAGGGAAACGAGGAGGAAGAAGAGGGCGCCTGTCTGCTCTGTCTGTGTCGATAGACGACAGAGAGAAGGAAGACAGAGAGAGGGATGGAGGAGTGTAAAACGGAAAAATTGAAACTTTTCCATTTTATCACTTGTATGACATATGGAGGAGAGGTAGACCAAGCCAAAGCCCATTAGCCTGGAGATGTATGGAAGTCCCAGGTTGCCGCTCCACGAAAGGACCACAAGGGGGAGAAGATACGGATACCCTCGTCAACATGAGTCCCTCTAGCATCCGTTTCCCCCATCATTCACCGCCAACCAACGATGCGGAACAGTATTAACTTCTCCAACGGCCGAAGCCAAGAGCCCACGGCTCCAACATATTTTAAGAAGCAAGTTTTATCTTCATTAAATGGTGAAAGGTGAGATAGAGCACTAGCAACCTAAAACCTAACAACTAAAACCCCCATAGGATATCTTTGGGTAAATTAGCTAGTAAGTCCTATGGTTTGCCGAATTAAGACACATGCAATGTGTTTACTTAAAAGTGAATAGGCGCAATATGATCAAAGGGTGTTTGCACTTGCTGTAAATCCAAAGTCTGGCTGCTCTTCTGGCCTCTAGCTTCAGCTGCACTTGTCGATCCTCAGCTCTTAGTCTTCAGCGTTAACAGACCGCTCTTCGTCTAGTCGCAGCAACCAAGCAACGCAAACAGACAAACAAAACAGAAAGGACTAAGAACAATATACCAACCAAAGGGGAAGCTAAAGACACAACAGTCTAAATGATAAAACTCGGTGCTACGATCGTAAGAGCGCAAGAACGACAAACGATGGATCTATCGTTAAAGAAAACACGGCTATCGAGGTACTTGCAACAAATACAGATACAAACTTTAAGATTGATATATTTACTAAAGCAAGATGCAGAACATATAAGAAAGACATAAAGTCAAGTCAGTTGGATGATGTTGAAATGTAAAGCAGGGTTAAACATTAGTTATACTCTATTTATAAGCAATTATATTATCTAAGTCAATTAAACATTCATAATTTATAAAGTTTAGAACATACGAGTGCATTAAAGAAAACATCATATGCTTAAAGATTAATATAAGCAGGACATAAATGACAAGACATGTTGATATTAAACATAGAGCATTTATGATTCAAGGTTGAACTAAGCATGCCATGTTTCCAATGTTACTCTAAACAAGTCATAATTAATAAAGAAGCATTTAAGTTGGTACTAGTCATACTGATAGGCATGTATGAAAACTCAAGGTACAACCTAAATTACTTTTATACAAGAGAGCACACATTAATTAATAAACAAGATTACTTACATAAACCATGATGTGACAAATATTATTGATAACAAGCAACATACGTTGACACGTTCGCAAAGCAACGAGAATGGAAAATGTAACCCTAGGTTACTTTTAATTGGAAGACTATTAAATAGTTATTAATAAAAGGCATTTAAATAAATAAATTCATAAATTAGAGATATGATAAATTTTACTACTCCTGCGTAGATCGCGATGACACGAAACTAGCACAACTGGAATCACTCAAATCGGAGTTAAAACGGTGAAACGACGGGGATTAAACGATCGATGGCATAACTGTAACTAACTGCTGGGTGGCAAAATTGTAAATAGATCAACTTCTACCTTTGACTGTTGGAGATGGCAGCCATGGGGTTACTGTGCCAGCACCGGAGCCAAGGGGGGCCTGGCCGGGGGCTTGCTGGCCGGCCACGACTCACGGCGGCAGGCACGGGTGAGGCCAGCAGTGGCCGGGTGAGGCCGGCGGCCGGCACCCCCATGTGCAGCACGGCCAGCGGCGGCCTGATGCCGCTGCATGTGGGAGGGATGCGGCCCCAACCTGCTGGCTAGCCAGCGGCAGTGGGCAGTCGCGCGGCGCGCAGGGCCGGGCCGGCGCCTAAGGCCAAGCGGCCACAACCGGCGGCCGGCGGCCACTTGCTCGCGCGGGGAGGCAGGCCACGGCCGGGCTTGGCCGGCCGACGGCGGCTAACGGCGGCGCAGGGCGCGCGCGGCCAGGCAGCGGTTGGCCGGCCGGGTCTGTAGCGGCGCCTGAGGCCGTGGTGGCCGGGAACGAAGGGGTGATTCCGTCCATGGGTGACCTCACCGAAAAAGAGAGATATGTTAGAGATTCGATGAAACGAACACGGATTTATGAAACAAAAGGCGTGCCGGTGTCGAGGACAAAGAGGGCTACCTTCTGGTGGCGACGGTTTTTGCCGGTGACGGACGAGATGGCCGAAAAAGCTCGTCGAACGTTCACCGGAACCCTAGCCGAGGTGAACTTCGGCGATCGATTTCGGGAGCTACGAGTGGTGGCTCGGGATGAGGTTTTCAGATCTAGAACCAGGGCGTCAAGGGCTACGTTGGCATATATATATGCCTAGTGTCGGCATTAGGAACCCGGGGGTGTCCTAAGCCAACGAGTAAACGTATGTGTGTGTAACCCGTTCGGATGGTGATGCAAGAAGAACACAGCGATTTATCCTGGTTCGGGCAAAGAAGGCCCTACGTCCAGCGGGGGGAGAAGATTTGTATTATCTTGCACCTAAGTGCTTGTACAGTGGTGAATACAAGCGAAGGAGAGAATTCGAGGGGTGGAGGGTTCGGGTGTAGGGCGAAAGAGCTATTTAGAGTCTAGGAGTCAGCCTAGGCGTGTGTTCGATTGTACGTGGGATCGTTGTCTGGGGTCCGTTCCTCCTCCTTCTCTATTGGGTCTCCTGGCATCCTCTTTTATAGGCCAAGGGGAGGCACAAGGCTACAGATATCCTAGTTCGATGACGCGGTGGTGACGTCGCGGGTCATGGTGGTCAACTCGAGGCCTCTGTAGAGACGTGCGCTGAGCATGGCTTGTTCTGTAGCAGCGTGGCTCGGAGTTGACAGGCATCCTTCGGAGACGTGGTTGCTGACCGACGAAAGACGCGATCCCCTGTAGAGGACGTGCGAGTTCCTGTTGGGGTCACATCGGGAGTTGTTGGCGCAGCTTTTGAAGTCGATGTAGGTTGACCGGAGGGCGTCGATGCATACTCGAGGCCCAGTCGAGGGGTAGCCTCGGGCGTAGTGGTTGAGCGGATAAGATTGAATTTAGGGAATCCGATGTCGGTTGTTCGTTGCGTAGCGCGTCGAAGGGGGGCCTCGAGGTACCTAACAGTGCTGAGTACGACGTAATAGTGCCGTGCAGACCGATGCACGCCCTCAGTATGGGCGGTAAAGCGGGATTCGACCGCTGTACGGACCACTGTGCGGACACTATAGTCATACGATTTGACGAGGTTAGGTAGTTTTGCATTAAATGCGCTATCGGACGCACCTGGAGTTGGTGGATCGAGGGGGCTCGACCCTTGTCGTATCGAGGCATCCGTCCCGCCGGGGCCTCGACACTTGACGCGGGGACCCTCCTCGAGTGATCATCGGCTGGTGACGTCAGTGATTTGTCGAGGGTTGCGGCAGAAGTTAAGTACTCTGTTGTGGGCTGGCCCAGTGTGTATTTGCCGGTGGGTCGAGGATGTACGGTCTGGTCTTGCACGTGTTTTTTCGAGGGTCCTGCAAGATTATTCTGAGGGTAAACTTGGGGTTCAACCAAAGACAAGGGAGGTTTAGGGTACCCCTTCTCTTGGTAACCGACAGTAGCCCCCGAGGCTTCGTGTAAGTGCTGATACTTACACGGAGGCTCAGTTGAATGGACTTGGAGTGTTGGTCGTATTCCGAGGGGTGCGCGCGAGCGCACCCTTTGGGTGCAGCCCCCGAGGCCTCGGGTGAGTAGAATACTCGCTCGAGGTCTTTTATTTTTGGTTTAGTCAAGGAATGATTGAGCCCTCGGGTGGTTGGATCCTCTTTCGTCGAGGTCACCTGGTTGCGAGTCCGCTCCTTAGCTTCTTTCATCGAAGCCGGTCAGGTGCGAGCTCGACTTTTTCATTTGACCCTCACGAACCCTTTCGATCAGGTAGAGGGGTGAGAAGCGTTGTGCTACCCATGCTCGGGCGAGCATCAACGTCTCAGGTGAGCTACTATCGGGAAATTCAAGTAAGAGCTAGTGACCCGTTCGATAGGGGTCGACTAGTGGCCGTGAGGCGCTCTTATTCGAGCAAAATAGTGGGTCCCACGGATGCCAAACCCTTTCGATCGGGTCCGGTGGCTCGATGCCTCCCCTCGAGGGGATTCCGTCGTGGTCCCTTAGTTTTGCCTTGAATGTGTCCGAGGGGGCCTCGAGAATTTGTTCTCGAGTAAGGGACTCGCGTCGGCCCCCCTCGGTCACCCCTAACTCCGGTACTCGAGGGCGGCTATCGAACCCTTTTCAAGGGCCAGCCTTCCCTCCCTGGAGATTTCGAGGGCCTGGTGTAACAACCCTAGAAATCCGGTTACTGAAAATATGGGCTTTCAAAAATTTTTCTAAACTTTACCAGTGTATGGTGGATGTCATGTAGGAAACCTAGTTGCACAAATAGCACCTGACGATAGCCCGAGCATTGCATTTAAATAACCAGAGTTTGATTCGCCTCTTATTCGATTTTATGTGATGTAAATAAAAATCGAATAACCTTTTATATGTATGTATACATATATGCCTGCTACCGAACCCCCCCCGCGCTGGCCAGCTCGTCCGCGCGCTCGACCGCCGGCCTGCTGTGAGCTCGAGGCCCAGCTCGACCGCTTGCCCGAGCTCGAGGCCCAGCTCGACCGCCTGCCCGAGCTCGAGGCC
>CM041641.1:16036007-16046704 GCA_023333625.1 Bothriochloa decipiens | reverse complement strand
CTTAATTAGCCAAAACCATAAACATAAACCTAGGTTCATTTGGTGTCTTAAACATGTCTAGGTTACCTTAGGGGTCATCAAACACCAAACACTCATACCACATATTCAATTCATGTGAAAGGCAAGCAAAAATTCGAATAATCAAGCATGATACATGAAATGACGATCGATCTTTTCATCAATGCTATGCATAATGATGCTTATGCTTAAGAATACGAATGATTATGCATGCTTAACACCAGAGTGTTACAGCCCTTCCCCCCTTAAAGAAATCTCATCCCGAGATTTGAGTAGACTAACCATTCTTTATGAAAATCGGGATATACTTCTTTTAAATAGTCCTTGGTTTCCCAAGTGGCATCGCCATCATCATGGTTGCTCCAAGAAACCTTATATTGCCTGACCACACGATTCCTGGTCACTCTGTCTTTGACATCTAGGAGTCTCATAGGTTTCTCTTCATAAGTTAAATCTGAGCTCAGCTTAATGTCTTTAACTTTAACGGCTTCCTCGGTTGGAACACGTAGACATTTCTTGAGTTGGGATACATGGAAAACAGGAAATACTGCACTCATCTCGTCAGGTAGTTTGAGCTTATAGGCCCACAATCCTTTTCTTTCCACTATCTGATATGGACCAACATAACGAGGTGCTAGTTTTCTTTTAACACCAAAACGTTGCACTTTCTTCATAGGAGAGACCTTCAGATACACATAATCACCAACATCAAAAGTTAGAGGTCTTCTTCTCTCATCGGCATAACTTTTCTATCGAGATTGTGCAGCTGCTATGTGTTGTTGAATTGTTCGAACCTGCTCTTCAGCTTCTTTAACAAAGTCAATACCATAATATCTTCTTTCTCTAGGTCCTACCCAATTCACAGGCGTTCTACACTTTCGGCCATACAGTGCCTCAAAAGGAGCCATCTGTATACTCTCTTGGTAACTATTGTTATAAGAGAATTCTGCCAAAGGTAACCATTTCTCCCATGAACCCTTGGATGATAAAACACAAGCTCTCAGAAGATCTTCAAGAACTTGATTCACTCTTTCTGTTTGGCCTGAAGTTTGGGGATGATAAGCTGTACTATGATTCAGCTTTGTCCCCAAATCCTTCTGTAAATGTTCCCAGAAATGAGCAGTGAACTGAGATCCTCAATCAGATACAATCGTCTTGGGAATTCCATGCAAACGGATAATCTCCCTGAATAAATATCAGCATATTGAGGCGGTCGATAGTCTGTCCGAACTGGAATAAAGTGCGCACTCTTGGTAAGTCGATCCACGATTACCCAAATAGAGTCATGCCCTTTCTGAGTGGTGGGAAGTCCGGTAATGAAATCCATACTAATATCTTCCCATTTCCATTCAGGAATCGGCAACGGTTGAAGCATTCCGGCTGGCTTCAAATGAACAGCCTTTACGCGACAACAGATGTCACACCGTGCGACATAAGCTACAATCTCCTTTCTCATTTTGGTCCACCAATAGCGAACCTTCAGATCATGAAACATCTTACTACCGCCAGGATGAATAGATAACTTTGATAAGTGAGCTTCATCCATAATTTGATTTCTGAGTTCTCTATCTTTTGGTACGACCAGACGATCGTCAAACCATAAGATTCCCTTCTCATCTACTCGGAAATGCTTGAGCAGCTGTTTCAACATTTTCTCCTTGATATGACCTATACCCTTGTTAGTTTTCTGACCTTCGATAATCTTACTTTCAAGCGAGCAACTAATTTGGATATTACGCAGCACAACAGGATGCATGAGGCTAAAATCATCTGCTAACAATGATTGAATAGCATGACAATGTGACTTTCGACTCAACGCATCTGCGACTACGTTTGCTTTGCCTGGATGATGCAAGATCTCCATATTGAAGTCCTTAATAAACTCCATCCATCGATGTTGTCTCATGTTCAACTCGAGTTGAGTGAAGATATACTTCAGACTTTTGTGATCAGTATAGACTTTACAGAAGTTACCCAACAAGTAATGCCTCCAGATTTTTAGAGCATGCACAACAGCTGCTAGCTCCAAATCATGGGTTGGATAATTCACTTCATGCTTCTTTAACTGACGTGAGGCATAAGCTATGACTCTTCCTTCTTGGATAAGCACACATCCCAAGCCTATTTTCGATGCATCGCAATATACATCAAAAGGTTTTCCCAAATCTGGTTGCGCAAGAACAGGAGCAGTGGTCAACAATTCCTGCAAGGTACGAAAAGTTGTTTCACACTCCTCTGTCCAGACAAACTTCTTCTCTTTCTGCAACAGATTTGTCATAGGTTTGGCAATCTTCGAGAAATCTGGAATGAAACGACGATAATACCCGGCTAGGCCAAGAAAACTCCGAACTTCATGCACAGAAGTCAGCGCTTCCCAGTTCATAACCTCTTGTACTTTGTTCGGATCTACTAAGATTCCCTCATCAGATAGGACATGACCAAGGAATTGAACTTTCTTGAGCCAAAACTCACACTTGCTAAACTTAGCATACAGCTTATGTTCTCTAAGCCTTTCTAGAACAATCCTCAGATGCTCGGCATGATCTTCTTCATTTTCTGAGTACACCAAGATGTCATCAATAAACACCACCACAAACTTGTCTAATTCCGGCATGAAGACCGAATTCATCAGATACATGAAGTATGCAGAAGCATTTGTTAAGCCAAAGGACATAACAAGATACTCATACAATCCATATCTGGTAGAAAAAGCGGTCTTAGGCACATCTTCTGGTCTAATCTTGATCTGATGGTAACCAGACCTAAGATCAATCTTGGAAAACACTCTCGCCTTGGACAACTGGTCAAACAGAATGTCAATACGGGGTAACGGATACTTGTTCTTAACGGTGACAGCATTGAGTGGACGATAATCCACGCACATCCGTAGAGATTTGTCCTTCTTCTTCACAAAGATAGCAGGACAACCCCATTCCGACACACTAGGACGAATAAGACCCTTGTTCAACAAATCCTTCAACTGATTTTTGAGCTCTGCCAATTCATTTGGCGGCATCCGATATGGTCTCCTAGAAATTGGAGCAGTGCCAGGCAACAACTCAATACGAAACTCAACATCTCTATCGGGTGGAAGACCCGGAAGCTCTTCAGGAAAAACATCCGAAAATTCACACACGACAGGAATTTCGGGAAGAGGGGTCACGCGAGTAGAATAGGACACACTCTCTAGCTTAAACTTTCGGGGTAACGGCACTTGAAAAGTACCCTCCCCAAGAGGATTTCTGATAGATAGCATCCTATTACCTGTATCGATCACAGCATCCCAGAATTTCATCCAACTCATTCCCACGATGACATCCACTCCTAAGCCAGGTAGAACTATCAAGTTCAACCGAAACCTCCACTTATCTAGGTCTAGGGTTGCACCCTGAACTATCTGCTTAGTAGTTATATCAGCCCCAGCTGAACTAACCTTGAATTCAATACTCAATTCAAGTATCTTTTGATCATGCTTCTGTGCAAATGCTTGACTCATGAAAGAATGCGATGATCCAGAATCAAACAAAACAGCGGCAGGGATTTGATTCACAGAAAACATACCCGCAGTCACTGGTTCACCAGCAAGAATTTCCTCAATCGAGGTGTTGTGCACACGAGCTTAATGTGGGCCCTGCTGCTTCTTAGGAAAAGGGCAATAACGAGCAAAGTGCCCTGCCTGGTTGCAGTTGAAGCAAGGTCCATTGACAGGTGTCTTGTTAGCACCGGTCAAGTTGCTCTGTACTGGTTTCCCCTGTGGAACAGGAACTTTGAATGCTCTGTGATGCTTCTGCGGATTCTGAGCTGGATAATTATTATGCCTTTTCTGCTGCGGGGGCCTGAATCTCGCACCAGACATTGGTGGATGAAACGGCGTACGGAAAGCAGTTGGGGCTCTTGACTGAGAAGAACCACCTCCATCATGAGCTCTCTTACGATTCTTGATGGCAGCATGAACATTGTTACTATTTTCTTGCATAATACAATCATTCAAGAAATCATTGAAAGTAACACGAGCAGAAGTACTCATGGTCTTCATCAACTTGGAACTCAAGCATCTCTTGAAACTAGCTATCTTGTTCTCATCAGTGTTGACAAACTCAGGAGCATAGCGACTCAAATTATTGAAGGCGTGCAGATACTCCTTCACATTGCGAGTTCCCATAGTGAGCGACAGAAACTCAGTCTTCTTCATAGCCATCAGACTGGGAGGAATGAAATTTCCTCGGAAAGCATGTGCAAAGCGGTCCCAAGTAATAGGAACACCCTGCGGAAAGGTGGTGCGATGTTGCTTCCACCACGTCCCTGCTTGTCCCTCAAGCTGATGGGCTGCATACTCCGCTTTCAGCTCTTCTGTCAACCTGAGAAGACGAAATTTATCTTCCATTGTATTGAGCCATTCATCTGCCTCAAGTGGCTCAGGAGCATCCTTAAACACAGGAGGTTTAGTGTCCTGAAACTCCTTGAAGCTGCTGTATTGATTTTGTTGAGGACCCTGACGAACATCGCGGGCCAAGTTCTCACGAAGAAGCTGCTCTACATTGCGCTGGCTGCCCAAGAATTGAGCAAACAGCTGCTCCGCATTGGTCAAAGGTGGGGGTGGCACACCACATGCAGTGTTATCAGCACCCTCTTCAGATCCACCATTGCCATTAGCACCCGAACCACTACGTGTAACCGGGATCTGCATATTTCAGCAAGAAGTATGTATCAGGTGAATGTTGTCATAATGAGAGGTGAATGTAAAAATCATGCCAAACTGAATTTATCGAGGGAAATAAATTCACACAATAAATAGAGGCACAATAATTCCAACTTTTTCACATCACAACATCACTAATAATATTACTGCGAACCATCGCAAAGCGTCTTACAACATCCATAATTTTGCCAGCATACATACACTGGACTTTTAAAAGTTGTACGGATATTACCACCTCAAACACCATGTTCCAACATTACATCAAAGTCTCGATAGCGAGCAAAAGGGTTACATGACCACCTGACAGGAACGCAAAAGAACAACTAGAGACTAACGATCCTCAGCAAGGCTACTCTCCATTGTTGCTACTCTCACTGGAAGCACTGTTCATAGCCCTCCTAGCTGCTACTAAGGCTGCTCTCAGCTGACGGATCTCCTCCTGCTTCCTGTGCACCTCCTCGTGAAGACTAGCATTGTAAGCACGAACCTCCTCCACGTCCTCTAGCACCTGCTGCTGGCGGATGCTAAGACGACGGAACTCGGACCAGGCCTCATCCCTAGCCTGAGCCATCTTCTGGCTCTCCAGCACAACCTTGTCTCGATGATGAGACACACGGGCTACCTCCTCTCGGGAGCGCTGAAGCTCACGAGTCAACTCACGCTTCTCCTTGCGTGCATCAGCTCGAGCATCCTTGAACTCCTCATTTAGACGAAGTGCCTTAGTCTCCATGTTTACATAGGCCCTCATCACTGCAAACATAGCACTCATGGCAGGCGTGCTGCTACCCTGTGCCTCCTCAGGACCAGCCTCTAGTGGGTTTCCCTCAGCATGTGGCCACCTAGAATGGCGGTGAGCAATGGGGAACACTCCAGGAAAAACCTCGGCAAGTGAATGAGGTATCTCCTCCATCAGGTGCTCTACCATGTCAAAGGCTGCAAATGTGGCACCCGTCTTGGCAGTCTTGCCCGCACCAAAACAGCACCACCCAACCCAGTGGGGGTCACCGTCCAAAGGTGGGACTACTACCTCCACACGTGTCTCTCCATAGTTCACCAAATCATCCTTGTCCCAATAGTAGTGAGGCTCCATGCCCACCGTATACCCAGCATTGGAGAGGATCCTCCAAAGAAGGCTAGGCATGGCGTGCTCCTCAAGAAAAGTGTCCTCCCTTGGTGCCGACTCACAGACAGCCAAAGGACCACGAGGCGCTCTTCCTCTAGTGGACTTACGAGCAGTCTGCTTGGTTCTTGCCATCTGTTCAAAAGTTGTATATCCCATAAGTTATAATTTTAAAGAAAAGAGACAAATTAATTATAAGGGAAGGAACCATGAATGTATGAATGAGCAAATTTAACCATGATGCATGCACGTCACATACGTCCTCACGAACTAATAATCTAACGCTCTATGCGGTGGCATACATCGTTCTCTCATTATACGTAACTACTTCGTTCTACCATTCGCGGTTAGTGTACCTGCAGAAAATTCATTTCAGCCCATATCCCATATGAATGCAATTCGACGTAAAAATTCACGCACCTTCCGAACAAGGTGAAAACACCGATTACTTACTACCCCAACAGTCGCGCAGAAGATGACACCGCCAGAAGACGGTCCCAACATGGGATACCTTCATATAGACATGTGTGCAACATGTGAATAATCCGGCATCAATAAGCACTCCCCTAGACTGGCATTGTATCCAATCATGCTCTCACAACTCACACTTACCAGGGCGTAGAGGCAATTTGATCCATACATTACCATTCAAGTGAATGGCACCCACACGAATCCGCCATTGTATGGGCAACGGCAAATTAACAAATATGATGCAATTTCCCCCAAGTCAGTACTTAATTAAGCCACCTGAATCCTATTGGGCATAAAGGATATGACCACTGGCACACTCTAGTTTTTAAAACCATAGATTTGAACACCTATATACACCTATACTTTTGTAAATACTTTTCGCAAACCAAAAACTCTTTTATTTTAAATACTTGTGAACAGTAAAACGCTAAACCAGCTCCGATGCCAGCTGTGACAGAACCGATCAATTTATTAGAGCACAAGCACATAATCCGCCATTAATTCAGCAAATCATATGATTGAGACCTAATAAACCCGGTAGTCCGTGAAATCTCGAAGGATTTCAAACTTTTTCAGCACGACCAAGATCGTAATAGTTTAGCGATTCCATTCACAAGTACACAGTTCGAACATAGTTTAAAACATCATCGGAGTACGAAATAGAGTTATTACAAAACCAAGTTCAAATTCAAATAAAAGCGGAAGTGATTTAGTTTAAAGCCACACACGCATTTAGTTCAAATACAGTGCCAGGTCCTTAGTCCACATCCAGCAAAAGCATCAAGTCGAGAAGAGTGACCATGCCCAAGGTCTAGTCATCTCCCAAGGCGGGATAGAAACAGTTCTGACAATAACCATAAAGCATCTCACCATCTGCAAAAACATGGGAAATAAAACCCTGAGTACGAGGATGTACTCAGCTAGACTTACCCGTCATAAACTAAAATAAAAGACTCCAAGGAGTATGCAAGGCTGTATAAGTAGGATAGCTGACTCATTTAAATTGCGGAAAAGCTTACATTAAGAAACAATTAATAAGAACCTTCTAGCAATGTATTTTAATCTGATTATCCTTATCCTGCTACATTAGCACCTGTACTAAACAAGCATGGTAATAATTATTCAACAGAAAGTAACCAATTCCGGTTGAGTATCTTTTAGTCTCAACAGCTCCACCATCTCATCTCTTGTTCAAATTCTTACTACGATGCCGCTGCTCAAGTCAAGTGTTCACTGTCCAGGAACGATGGCGATTATAATCGATTACTAACCAGCTGGCGGGTACTCCTCACACAAACCACACTCACCAGCCACGGTGAGCTACAGGTCACCGACATCCAATTCAGGAAAAACGCGAGATCAACAGGTACCATCACATCAGGGCACCGTCCGGCTGCCAGCAGGGCGCACCATGCTATATTCAGGCCTTACAACCGCGTAACCCGTGGTCCCCCATCTTCACCAATGCGATGCGTACAGCAGGTCGACTCCTGGCCCAAATCAAAATTAGGCTTCGCGGTCGGAACGACTTATCCTTCCAGCTAAATGTGAGGCATAAATTCAATATGACTTGAGGACGTACAACGGACGGGGTCCTAGTTCAACACAGACGGGATAAACCACATTGAAACTCCAGTTCATTCTCAACTCCAATCCTGTCCGGTCTCGATTTATCATCTCCACATGGTTATCCAAGATAACAATGTATTCAACCATTCCGAGTTACCACCTATAACTCGCGGATGACAGGAAATCACCCGACTTCTACCGATCTAGTTAAGCAGGGCTAAGCAAATAATCGTACCTGAACCTAACAGGGTTGAAGTATAACAGTGGCAAGGAATATAAGTAATGCAGCAACGGTATAAAACAACGCCTATAACTTAATGCAGCAAACAAGTAAAAGACTCAAGTTAGATATTTTGCAAACCACAGGGAGAATGCTCTGGGGCTTGCCTTTTAGGAAAGCGCTTGGCTGGTGGTCGGGACACTCCGGAAGATCAGCTTCGGGATCCTCTTCGGCTGCTGCTTCCCGCACCAAAGCTTCCTGTTGGCCTTCCTTTCCTGGTGCTCCGAAAACTACCGTCGCGAGCTCTGACGATCCTGTATGATGCATAGTGCGTATGAATACCGTGCATACATATAAATACAATGCTGATGGTGATGGTGAATGAAAGCTCAGCTAAGATGAATGATATGATATTTGAAAACATGTATGATAAGCACATGTCATCTGCATTCTCTTCGACCGACAAATCTCCAAATAGGACTCACATTACAATTTACTCGCACACTATAAGGAATCATAAACAACCATTATTTTGCACTCTACACTCCACTGAACTAAAACCAATAGAAGATCATACATATCATGAATAGCATAAAAAGCATTTTTACACACATGAAATGATAACTCTAAAGCATTATTTATAAATAAAAGAAATCAGGGTATAACTACAACATGACTTTAGACTACTCAGAAAATTTTGTAAAAATTACAGAAGCTTAATCATACCAAATAAAGACTACCATAAAAATTTCAAGTCAAAACAGTAAGTACTTTATCCTGCACAAAAATGACAAGGCAGCACAATTCCAGGGGCATAAAATACTTTGTACATAAAAGTATATCAAACAACAGATCTCAGAACATAATTAGCTCTAAATTGACATAAAAACACTCTCCAAAAAGTTTCATGAACAAATTCCTTATATATTATTTATTATGAATTATTTATCCTCACATGAAAATAGGCACCATAACTAGACATAGAAAAATTTACATATGACATAGCCTAACAACATTTTTCACAGATAGAGCATGACATAAGAAGACTAATAAACTTGGTCTCACATTTTTCTGAGCAACAGAGAATTAGTTATGCATTTCCTAAGATAAATACAATTAATAGAGATAAATAAATCTATACAGAAAAGTTTCACAAATTTCACATTTCATATTTTTCATGCATAGATCATCTCATAAGAAAAATATTGCAAGTTGAACCAACTCATTTGGATGAAAAATGAGCAAGTTATGAATTTTCAAAGCTTTAAACAAAATCTGAAATCTATTCTGGAAAAGAAAAAGAAAAAGTCACTTTACACCGGGGACCCTGAAGATTCCCGAAACTAACCAAGCCCTAACCGGTAAATCCCTGTGTCTGGCAACTTTACACCGAGGACCTTAGGGTTTCCTAAATTCTAACCCGATGGTCCTCGTCGGCGGTGAGGCTCGGCCGGCCGTCCCGGCGGCGCTCCGGCGTCACCAACCGGCGGAGAAGAGAGAGGAGAGCAGTGCGCATCTATCGAGGGTACTCAAGATGGGAGGGAGCGGCTGGAGTGGTCGGAGCACGAGCACGGCGGAGCGGCGGCACTCCGCGCGGCGGCCCGATGGAAATCCGACCCCATGAAACCCTAATCGATGCCATTGACCATCGTCCTAGCAGCTATCCACTACGACGCGTCTGATTCGCACCCTAATGGCGAGAGAGGATGGCCAGAGCGGCGGGACCACGGTGAAGCCGAGGTGCGGCAATGGCGGCCGGGGAGAAAATGGAGCGATTCGGGCGAACCTTGACGGAATGGGCCGAGACGAGGGTGGAGGATGGTGGAGCGGACTCGGGCGCGTTCGATTGCGGGGTCAATCGAGAGAATGCGCGGCTGCCGGCGATGAATTTTTGGGCGGCGGCGAGACGAGCTCGGGCGACGCGGCGGCGAGCAGAGAAGAAATGAGAGGGGACGAGGGAGAGAGAGTGAGGGCTCGGGCGAGTGAAGGAGTGGGCGCGTTCGGACGACGCCCCACGCGGCCAAAACAGCCCGTCCTCGGCAGACCCCGAGCGCCACGCGGCCGACGCATGCTGCCGCGGGTGGCCACGGCGCTTTCCTGGTCAGGGATTTCCCTTACGGCCAGGAACCAACCGTCACCGAAAAGCTGTTTTCATGAATATAAAACAAACTTTGCTGCTTAATAACTCCTAAACTAAGCCGAACTAGCAAAAACTCAAAATAGATGAAATGTAGCTTTTGAAGAGTAGAACATTTCATATTAAAGAAGTTTTACCAGATTCTGCCTAGATTTTGAAATACAAAAATCCAATTAAAATACCTTTTAAAAATTCCCAAAATAGAAAATCAGCCCCCAATTCTGCCCTTTTTCAACATTTTTGAACACCTTCCAAGCATTTTCATGAAAAGTGGTAAAAACAACTTTTGTTCCTTATAAAATTCTCTACAAACTTAATTTAGGGTGCACACACATGCAAGCACTCTAGCTATCATTTCCAATTCAGTCAAACAAAACTACTTTAATGGTCCACCTTGGTCAACCATGACAACAAAGCTTAATTAGCCAAAACCATAAACATAAACCTAGGTTCATTTGGTGTC